>JAVIAB010000024.1:49528912-49758912 GCA_032433765.1 Megaustenia siamemsis
TACATCATCATCACATAGCATGTTCTTAGCATAACGTTGCATTCACCAAATCCCGTCTGAAAGAATCTCTGTCTCTAGCAGATCTCTCACTTCTTCTCTTGTCATGTTCAAAGTCTCTTTGATGTCTTGAAACTACATTCTTCTTGTTCTGTCCTTATGTGTCGTCGAGGAACCATATCTTCCATTATTGTTTCTTTAAACTCTCTGTCTTTTTACATGGCCATCAATTTTATTTCCTCGGTAGAATAGTATTTATCAGCCAATTTTTTTGTTTCAAGTCTAACAATATGTCTCCATTGCTCTTTTAAGGTGGCTGGGTCATGTAAGAAGAGTACCAACATTCGTATTACCAAACAAATATTGTACGGCGAACTTAAGGATGGATAGAGACCAAGGGCAGACCAGTGCTGAGATATAAAGATGTTTGTAGAGCTTCCTTGAGTGAATTCTCTATCAGTGAAAGAAGCTGGGAAGATCTGGCTGCAGATCGTAGCACATATAAAATAAAAAAATGGCACAGCAGCATTCGAGGTAGTAAAGTAAGAAACCCCGTCACGCCAAGTGGCGTCTAGGGAATATGGTGTTAGTGACCATACATTTTACAGACCTTCGGCACTTGACTTTTGGGGGCAATGTGGTCAGTATTACGTCCGTGCCGCTTTACTTCCCAGAAAAAAATCCGGTACCCATTAAAGGCTGGGTGAACCGGAAGCCGTCGGTTGGGATCGAACCATACCTCTTTCCTTTGTAGTCCAGTTCAAGAAGTTATAATACTATGACAGAATCATGTAGATAAGGTATTTAAAAAATGCACTGAAGTCGGATGAGTTGCGGCAAATTACACAAATATTACATCTTACTGCAAACCTCAATACAATGTATCTATGTATACTTTCTATACTATCTAACGTCATTTTTAGGTGTTGACAATGAAGATGATTTGTTATTCTTTATTTGTTGATTGAATGCATGAAAAATAACGAATATTTGCAATGCCAATCTATTCCTTTAGGCTATCTTTTCTCTTTGCTTCCCTCTATCTCTTCGTCCCTCAATTTTCCCAGTTGTTACAATATATTCCAGCTGTTCTCTTCTCATTACATGGCCACAAAATGATGATTGTTTCTTCCTAATATTGGAAATTAGCTCTCTTTTGCTTTGGCCCTCTTTTCAGAACGTTTTCATTACTCTTCATATCTGTCCATGGTATTCTCAACATTCTTCTGTAAAACCACATTTTCTACAGTCTCCAGTGACTTTCTTGTCTGTTGGCCTATTGTCCATGATTCACATCCATTTGATAAAACTGCTCTACATAAATTTAAGACTCTTTTTCGTGTTTCTATGACAAACATATACACACACATATAACACAATGAACTTTCAAGCTCAATTTCAGGAGGCCGAACCCGAGAGACATGACCCAGATGGGCCCGCCTGCCTCCCTGTTACAGTGTCATGACGCTAACGGTACAAATATTTACTGAACGGACCTGTTTCTCTGATGTCAGAATGCCTTCTGCGAGATTTGTATAAACAGTATCATTTCAGTCATGTATATACATTATAAATATATATATATATTAATTAATCGAAGCTGTATCTTTATGGTAATAAAGTAAAGTGCCTTGTCACGCCAAGTACCATATAGGGAATATGGTGTTAGTGACCATAATTTTTATAGACCTTCCACACTTGATTTTTGGGGTAACGTGGGTCGTTTTACTTTCCTAGAAAAAAAATCTGGTACCCATTAAGATTGGGTGAACCCGACCTCTTGTCCTTTGTAGTCCAGTTCATTAACAACTGAGCTATCGCGGCTCCCATAGAGTGACAATTAATGGTGGATTAAAAACAAAGACCAACAATATTTATCGTTTCAAACAGTTAGTTAATGAGTTTTTTAGAAAACAGTGCATGTCGTACATATGAAAAGCTTATATTACTTTATCGAAGTGAATATTTCCATAATTTTAACACATTAAAGAAAAAAAAAAAAAAAGTAAAGTACTCCTGTCACGCCAAGTGGCGTATAGGGAATATGGTGTTTAGTGACCATACATTTTTACAGACCTTCAGCACATGATTTTTAAGGTAATGTGGTCTGTAATACTACGCCCGTGCCGCTTCACTTTCCCAGAAAAAAAATCCGGTACCCATTAAAGATGGGTGAACCCGACCGTCGGTTCGGATCGAACCCTACTCCATGTCCTTTGTAGTCCAGTTCACTAACCACTGAGCTATCGCGGCTCCCAATTTTAACACATGCTTACAATATTTGCAGTGGCATTATCCTATTATTGTTTGTAACAAATCCGGTTCCTCTGTATTCAGAGGTATTCACCTAACCTTGGCATAATGTTTGAAGAATCATTTTTTGGGTATAACATTTACATGATGTATAGGTCTGGGCTTTTATTACCTGCCACAGTCCCGCTATTTTCTTCTGATGTACGTGTGACTGAACCGCTTGTTACGATCTCAAGTCACATGACAGTCACAGTAACGTAACAGTTTACTTGTTGCAACACGTAACTGTCGGTCTTGGCTGCCCGTTCTCCAACTTCCATGAGCACAACAAAATAATATGTCAGTGTGCTCGCCGTCGACCAGAAAGATTTGGGTTCGTTTGCATGTGTCCACGTTACGACAATGGGGATACCTCTTCGTCATCCGCCCTTAAAAGGACGTTAAGTAGGTTTAAATGCGCTGTGTTGCTGCTTGCAAAAAATACTGTGATTTTTTTTTGTCCCTTTGGTCCCAGTACATCCGACTTCAACACGACATTTTTGAGTATCTTCCTCTCGATTCCCTATTCACTTGACCAAATTAAACAAATTAGTCTGTTACTAGCGGCACTGCGATGAGATGGAGTAAGGTCTGGATAGTTCTTGTTGACCTATCCTGGCTCAAGCCATTAGCTACGAGTCTCTAACAACTTTCAACTCTGTTACTAACGGGTACTTCTGTTTCCCCCCCCCCCCTCTCCGCCAATTGGCTTCACTTTCCCACACGCTAGTAGATTTTTTTTCAGTTTAACTCAGCTTCGAGGTCCACCTAGCCTCTTAAAAATAGGTACCATCGATTTTCATGGGAATATAGAACGATCTGGGATGTTACCGCCTACATCACTCATAACATGTGTCATTACGCGTTGAAAATTATGATCACTAACATCATATTTTCCCCCATACAGCTTATAACACATATGGGTATTTACTTACAACACATGCTCAACAACACGTCCAAACTTTCTAGATGGGTGGGCGTGGTAACGAAGAGTTACGAGTTCATTGATGATGATAAAGAAAATAATGACAACTTAACATGTACAATAAAAAATGGTAAGGTCTTAGAACTGTTGTTTTTACAATTTAATTTACAGTTTGGTTTCAAGCATTGAAAGTTTAATATAACGCTAACGTCAAACATTATGTACACATATACATGATATTTCTTACTTTTTAAGGAACACTACTTTACGTCTTGGATAGTATCCTTGTAGGTTGTCATTTCTCTCTCTCTCTTTCTCTCTCTCTCTCTCTCTCTCTCTCTCTCTCTCTCTCTCTTTCTCTCTCTACGATCAGGACTCAATCAGAGTAGGATTCCAGACTCTCATATGAAGTCAGCTGTCAGGTTAAGTGTGTTGATCGCCCCCACAGCAGAACATCACAATTAGAGTCTGCCAGATCCACTCTGATTGAACACCCGTTAAAACGTTGCACTGTGTTCTGCGCCAGTGGCCCAGTGCATCCGATTTCAGGCAGCATTTTATTCAGGTTTGCATTTCTTAGCCTTTGATTGTCCCCAATCTTCCTGCAAGGCAGCAGATGATCTTTTCTGTAGGGAGATTCTGCCCTTAGATGGTCGGCCCTCCCAGGTTTACGAGCACCATCTGCCCGAGTCACTAGAACAAACTCTTCATTAAATTTCACATTTGTATTTACACCGTGTACACACTCTCTGAGTTGTACAAGCGGCTGTATCTGTTTCTAATGAAGTACTACTAACACGTGTATTCGTCTGCATTATAGCTCGTTTCAAATCACGTGCCCAACTTCAAACGCTATTACTCAGTAACCATTTGTTAAAACTGTTGAAATGTTCCAAATGTTATTAGAATGCAAAAGACCCTTTAAATGTATATTTAACAAATATCTTGCAGCTGCAGTTTTCTTAAAGCGGCGAATTTCTTTGATGTTTGTCAAAATTGTAAATTGTGAACCCTAAATAATAGAAATTACCGTAGTTGCTGGTCTATGATTAATTTTCACTACGTAAAGGCGTGGCCGTAATGGGGAAATAACCTAATAAGACAAAACACCAGGAGAATTATTGTCTTCTCAGTTCGAGGACGGACGGTAATATCAAGGTATACCTGTATGTCCAATTTTCATAGTTGTGTGGTCCTGATAAGGACCGTTTGTTGAACTAATTTAAGGTAATATAGGGGCCAACATTGTGGGGGCTATATATTTTCATTCTGAATCAGACGAGTCTAAAAGATTAATTGTTTGGGGTTGAACATTCCACAAACCATCATTTTCCCAATATTCCTCTTCCTGTTTTAAGACGTGGTCTTCACATTTAGCCCAATAATCTTTCTCTATATTTAATAAAGCGAGATTAGCAAGAGTCTTTACATCGCATATTTTGAATGTTGTATTTTCATCTGCCACTTGTCCTTTTAATTTTGCCCAGATTAGTTCTATTGGATTTAAATGAGCATGGTAAGGTGGCAGCCTCAAACTTATATGACCGTGCTCTTGGATAATCTTATCTATTTGAAAAATCTTTGTCCTTTGTTTTTGCTTTACTAGAGATAGTAATTCAGGTTTTAAGTACATGCTATTAAATTGTATGTGTTCTTTGTGAGCCATATCTTAATAGCATCTTTTGTACTGGATGACGTCGGGACTTTATCTTCAAGTGCAACAATGTTGTGGTACGCTGCATTGTCCATTATTAGTCAAGATGGTCGATCTAGTGATGGGAGAGCAGAATTTTCAATCCAATGTCTAAATATGTGACCATTCATCTCAGAGTGATAATCCCGATTGTCTATGGATTTTGAAAGAAAAATGAGCTCTGCATTCTGTATTAGTCCATGTTGTCGACTACCTGCATGAGCAATTATCAAGCGCTGTCCTTTGCTGCTAGGTATTAATCTCTTAATCTTTCCATCTGATGACTGCCATTCCCTTTTGTTAGTGTAGTGAGCATTGATCCATGTTTCATCCAAGTACACAATATCATAACCTTGCTTGCGCACCTCTTTTACTTCACGTAAGTACTTGCTTCTCATGACTACTATATGTGGCTTCTCACAGATGATGTTTCGTCCATTGGAATACTTTCTGAACGTAAAGCCTGCAGCTCTCACATTCCTCCATAATGTAGACTTTGATATTTCAATACTGTTGTTCTTTTTCAGCGATACTTTTAATTTTCTTATTGTAAAAGTTTCATTCATACCCAACATTTTGCGAATTTCACTTCTAATAAGTTCACTGTCGAAATTATCCAACATTTTTGCTCTTCCTTGTGATTTTGTATATTTTGAACATTGACGGTCACGTGCTTGAATCCAGCGATTAAATGACCGTTTAGATAAATCCAAAATGTGTCTTGTCCTATTCTCAGGGTTTTCTAAAGAATTAAATAATCTTCCTCGTTTAGCCTATTTGCAAAAATAGTCATTCATTTTTATTGCAATGTTTTGTAAACTGCAGAATTTCATTTTAAGACTCATGATAAATGTTATCGTTCCACGTCTCCACCTATGAATGAACGGAAATGGAACACACAATTTCTCGTGTTTTTTACAAGTGTCTAATTGTGTCAAAAAACAACGGTAAAAGCGTGCAAACACTTCAATTTTACCGTGTATGGATTTTTACTCCCTATTTTTAACTTAAAATACTGTAAACATTAAGTTTTGACTACATCAATGGGTCGTTATAAATTTATATAAATCAAAAAAGCAACAATAATAACCAAATGTTTTTTTTTAATGAAATTAATTCCCTGTTGGGTTCTAATCATTATAACTGTACATGCAAATTTTGAACAACTTACAACAAGCGGTTAAAAAGCTATCGATTTTAAAAGTGGGTCACGAGTTATGAAACAAGCTATAGTACTGTTAACGATAAATCATGTTTTAATTATCGCAATTATTAATCACCAAAATATCCAGCTCAAAATTAACCAACAATTTTTTTCTTCGGATCCGGCACAATAATGCCAGGGAGTCGGTAGATTTGAACATGGTTGTTCGGATGTGAAATTGGCGGGAACAACATGCTCCCACGTCTGGATTAAAATTATACATTTACTAAACATGACACTTGGCACTATGTTGAATGTTATACTTTATGCAAAGACGACAATTAATATACATATGTAGTTTTGTCTCAGTATTCCTGTATGGTGCAGAAACATGGACATTAGACAAGAAAACAGAACAGAAAATGAAGCCTTTGAAATGTGGATTTATAGAAGAATAGGTAGAATTGGATGGAAGAAAAGAAAACAAACAATGAAGTTTTTAAAGCAACTGAAAATAAAGAGAACTACTAGATACAATTAAGACAAGACAAATGCAATTTTTGGGGCCATGTTAAAAAACACAACAGCCTACTAAAAGTAATAATGGAAGAGAAAATACAAGGTAAAAGAGGCAGACCAAGACTAACATGGACGAGTAACATTAAAAGAAGGACAAGTCAATCTATGACAGCCTGCACCATCAAAGCAAGAAACAGAGTAGAATGGCGATCCATGGTAGCCAACCTTCGTTGCGGAGAAGGCACTCGATGACGATGTAGTTTTGTATTGGTATTTGTGCCCAGAGGAAAACTTTATGTTGAAACGCTAGTGTGGAGTGTTGACAGTTTTCGGAAACAAAGAACAGATTGACCATGATCAGGCTTGTTCATGCGTGCGCGCCTGAAACTTGGGACAACCATTAAAATCAGTTTAAAACATTCCTAGATGTATTAGAAATAGCCTCCAAAATGGAACACCTGGGGCAAAAATGGGATTCCTGTCATTCATCATGTTCCAGGAAAAAAAAATTCGGAGACACGGGTACTGATTTGCAACTGAAGCAGTAAAAAAGGGAGACTAGTATCTAGGAGCCAGTAGTGGGGTGTAATAAGCACTCCAAGTATGGTGACAGCTTTACAATGAAGGAACACAACACAATACTGACGTTTCGGCCTGTGACCTTCGTCAGAATACAAGGACAACGACAACAAACGGTGAAGTACAATTAACTATACCTACATGTCTGATGATAAAGTAGAGGATTAAAGAGATTGGTATCAGCATAGACTATTGGAGAGTCAGAAAAATACTCTCTATCAGCCAAAGAAAGGTGCGCTAAATTTAGGGCAGATGCAGTGGCAATCCATTCACGCCACTCAACGCCATTCAAACTCCCAATAAATATGAGGTACCAACTCTTCAATTGTTATCTTCAGCGATATAGAGTAAATTCTACAAGAAATATCAAGAAACAGGACAGACACCTCTAAGACATATGTATGCTGTTTTGAAAGAAATATAAAACAGAACGAGTCCAGCAGTGAATACAAACACACAGGGACACTCCTAGAAATGAAGAAACGAGATGGGAACTTGCAACCCAGCTCAGAGTATCTGAGAAGTAAATATCTCCCTAGAACAAGTTGGGAAAATAGAGTGGGGAGAACTCTGTGATGAATAGAAGCCGGAACTTAGCCATATATAGATTTACAGAGGCATGCGGACAGAAACAAACCCGAAAAGCCTTCAGTCAGCTATAGGAGCTATAGAGGGTTGACGTTCTACCCACAACCGTTGTGCTCGCGAAGCTGAAACGTCAGGCTAATGGAGGTTTTCCGGAAATTTCTGGTCAGCCTGTAGGCTTTTGTAAATCTATAGATGTATATGGTCAGACACGACAGCTTAAACAAGTTCAGAAGATATGAGCAGACCAAGTTTTTTAGGCTCATAACAAGCTACTGTGGTCTCAGAGCAAACGTACACAAAATAGTGCTCACTGATACTGCAACATGTGACTGATTGGTTAGCCTGCGAAAAGACTCCAAAGCGTATCCGGATGAATGCATCACTCTCAACACCAAAGAACACAAATATGGCTCACTGAAGCAATGATACAAATAATAATAAATGAATATTATTATAGAGGGAAACTTCCGAGGTGATAATCAGCGAATCATTTCAGAGGAAGAGGTATGTTTACAGCACTCGGAAAAATGGAGCCACTTCATGAGAAGTGAATGATGAGATGAATATATAAAAATTGAACATAATAAATGCAAAACACATCTTCTCCTTTCCTTCCTCATTTGCCTTTCAGCGTCGAGGGGAGATATAATTTGCGGTCTTTTGCTCTTCTGTTCGCCTCTGCTGCTGTTATGTTTCCTAGTGCTTCTAATATTCCATCGACCCATCTTTTTCGTGGTCGACCCTTGGTGTCTGGTGTTCTCACAACGTTTGTTGAAAGCTCGTATGATGTGTTTTGTTCTTTCTGCCTTGTCACGTGGCCAAAACATTTTATCTGTTGTTTCCTTATATATTCTATGGCGGGGGCTATTCCTAGCTTTTTTTCTCAGTTCTTCATTTCTGATCTTATCTCTCAGGCTGTTTACTGTCATTCGTCTAACACATTTCATCTCTGTTGAGGTTATTTTTCTTATTGTTCTTGCATCTAGGGTCCAGGTCTGGGATTGGTAGCACAACGTTGGGATGAAGATTATGTTGTATAGTGCTCGTTTTGCCTCCTTTTTGAGTTATTTCCTTGTTGGACAATAGTGGTGATAACTGTCCGATGATTTGACAAACTTTGTTGCATATTGATTCTATCTCTGCTGTTTGAGAATTATCGTTTGTCACTAGACTTCCTAGGTATTTGAATTTCTCTACTTGTTTTAGTTGTCTAACTTCTATGGTTATGTTGATGTTCTGTTTATTTGTGGCAACATTCATGACTTCTGTTTTGTTGATGTTGATTTTCATGTTGTATTTCAAATGCAAAACATATTATTACAAAAAAAAAACAAAAAAAAAAACTCAGGACATCTTGAATCTATACAATTAAGTTATTCATCAAATCTTCAGTCAACACATCTAATTCATTCACGAAATCTTCACTCAACACACCTAATTCATTCACCATATCTTGAATTCATACATATAATTCATTAACCATATCTTAAATCCATAAAAAAGAATTCTTCCTCCATATCTTAAATCTGTACAGGAGCGAAGGGCCTACTGGTGTTAGGGCTGAAAGAAATCAGCCAGTAATAGCAACTATTTTGATCAACAATCAGCAAGTCATAACGACTGTTTTGATTAGCAATCAGCGAGTCATATCGACTGTTTTGTGCAGCAATCAGCGAGTCATAGCGACTGTTTTGCGCAGCAATCAGCGAGTCATATCGACTGTTTTGTGCAGCAATCAGCGAGTCATAGCGACTGTTTTGTGCAGCAATCAGCGAGTCATAACGACTGTTTTGTGCAGCAATCAGCGAGTCATAGCGACTGTTTTGTGCAGCAATCAGCGAGTCATAGCGACTGTTTTGCGCCAGGATTGATAAATCAGACCTCTCCAGATTCAACTCCATCTGCTCTCGGTGCTAGTCTTGTCAAGTGAGGTGAGCAAGGATTGAAAGGGAAGAGGACGCAGTATTCACACACTGCATTGCTGGAAAAAAAAACCCAGTTCTCAAATAACTCAACAATTCATCTACGGCCATTTAACGTCCTTTTACGAACAAACAACGACGGAGCGTAGTCTGAGCGGACGCAGAAGAAGAATTTAAATCTATCTATCTATTGACCTTTCGAGCCGTAGCCGGCGCAAAGGGCGTAGACCAAGATACTCCTTCTCTTATCTGAATTTCTGTTCTAGCAGTTTTCAATTCTTTTAAAGATATTTTATAAAATCTCGCCATTTGTCTCTGTTCTGTGCAAGCAGCTCTATCTCATTGAGGGAGCCGATTCCTGCTGCTCTTGCCTCTCTCATCAATGTTCTTCTCAGTGTCTCTCTGGGTCTTCCTCTTTTCCTCTTACCTGTTGTTTCCCACATGATGGCTTGCTTTGCTATTTGGTTATTATCACTTCTCATCACATGTTAAGAGCTTAAATGCTTACAATTATTTATTAAATAAGTGAATTAAAAGAAAGACAGAACAACCATTAATTGAGTATTATACCAAAGCGACATTTTAGTGAAATAATACCAACATAGGAGCCGCGATAGTTTAGTGGTTAGTGAACTGGACTACAAGGAACAAGGGGTAGGGTCCGATCCCAACCGACGGCTTCCGGGTTCACCCAGCCTTAAATGGGTGCCGGATTTTTTTTCTGGGAAAGTAAAGCAGCACGGGCGTAATACCGACCACATTAGCCCAAAAATCATGTGCTGAAGGTCTGTAAAATATAGGGTCACTAACACCATATTTCCCTATACGCCACTTGGCGTGACGGGGGTACTTGACTTGTTTTTTTTACTAATACCAACATAAATTGGGAAGAAAATCTGAACAACTGTGTGTACAACAATCAATAACTGTAAAGTGTTCTACCAGATGAATTAATTAATTACAGAAAAAAAGGAAAATTATGGAGGGAAATTAAAAGTGTATAATACAAAGAAGTCTAATTTTCTATGTCTAGCAGTAAGAAAAACGAAAAACATCAATTTCTTAATACTCGTTAAAGTAAATAATATTTAAGTGAAATATATTAAAGTAGGAAATAACTGAAGTTTCCGAAAACAAATTAAAATTTTAATTTCAAAAATTGAGAAGGTAAAATAAATTGAAACATACATTATTGTCTAAAAAAATGGTTGTTTGACATTATAGCATTACAATTTAAGACAAGGTTATTCAAACTACTATTTTTTGTGTGTGTGACCAATGATAGAAATAAAAGTAACATTTATTTAATTAAGGTAAAATAAAATAACATTTCAAAAATTCAAAACATAAAGGACACGAGATGAGTATATCAAGGGATTGAGATCTCCAAAAATATAACAGTCGTTAGGCGTATGCATCCACCCTCCACCTCCCTCCAACTCTTCCAACAAAAAACCTAATTATTTATACATCTGAATAGTACATGAACTGATAATAGATCAATAATAGACACAAAAGGGATTAAAGTCAACGGTTTCAGCATAAGCTAGAGACAATTAATAATAAATGAATATTATTATGGAGGGGAAACGCTCGGAATTTTCCCTCAATAATAATATTCATTTATTATTGTTTGTCTCCAGTCCAAAGCACTGGTAACTACTATTCAATTTATTCCCGAGTTGTGTTCGTAATCCTATGCTACATGTCATGAGGACACATGAGTGAAAGACAGCGCCAATGATAGCTACATTTTGATGTAGTTAGCCGTGTGCTCTAGCGTTTGTTTCTCGTGGCAAAGCGCTGTGTCGAGGTGTACGGGTTCGATTCTGCTTTTAGCTGCTTATTGTTCTTTGTTTTTTTCTGTTGTTGATTATTTGTGATTTTTTTCCTCCAATTCTTGTAGACATACTTCTCCTGAAATGATTCGCTCAACACAAACTACCTGCGATATGCAGATGGAACAGTTTTAATAGCAGAGACGGAGAATGAACTACAAGAAATTATTGACATGATAGTGAAAGAAATCAATAGGAAAGTTATCAGTCTAAAGAGTAATAAACATAAGTAATGGTCATACGGAGAAAAACATTCTCACATTCGTGCAGCGTAAAAGTAAGCGGTACAAATGTGAAACAAGGAGAGTCTCAAATACTTAGGAACAATAATAATATCACATAGAAGATGCATTACAGAAATAAAAAGCAGAATTGCTCAGGTCAAAATAGCATTTCAGAAAATGAAAAACATGTGCAACAAATCTATGTCAATAGAAGTGGGAAGATAGTTCGTCGATACTATCTGGAGCTAATTGAGACCCATAGTAGCGAATTATGGACAGTAGACAAACAAATGAAAGATTGTAGGGCTCAGAGATTGAATTTCACAGAAGAATGTTGAGTGTTCCATGGACAGCTGAAAGACCAACTAGGACATTCTCAAAGAGGCCAAAACTAAAAGGGAGCTCCTATGAAACACCAGAAAGAAACAAGTGACACTTTTAGGACACATCATGAGAAGAGGAAAGTTGAAATACTTGGTTACAACTTTCAAAATACAGAGAAAGAGAGGTAGTCTACAACAGAGAAAGAGAGATAGTCTACAGCAGAGAAAGAGAGGTAGTCTACAGCAGAGAAAGAGAGGTAGTCTACAACAGAGAAAGAGAGGTAGTCTACAACAGAGAAAGAGAGATAGTCTACAACAGAGAAAGAGAGATAGTCTACAACAGAGAAAGAGAGATAGTCTACAACAGAGAAAGAGAGGTAGTCTACAACAGAGAAAGAGAGGTAGTCTACAGCAGAGAAAGAGAGGTAGTCTACAACAGAGAAAGAGAGGTAGTCTACAACAGAGAAAGAGAGGTAGTCTACAACAGAGAAAGAGAGGTAGTCTACAACAGAGAAAGAGAGGTAGTCTACAGCAGAGAAAGAGAGGTAGTCTACAGCAGAGAAAGAGAGGTAGTCTACAACAGAGAAAGAGAGGTAGTCTACAGCAGAGAAAGAGAGGTAGTCTACAACAGAGAAAGAGAGGTAGTCTACAACAGAGAATGAGAGGTAGTCTACAACAGAGAAAAAGAGGTAGTCTACAACAGAGAAAGAGAGGTAGTCTACAACAGAGAAAGAGAGGTAGTCTACAACAGAGAAAGAGAGGTAGTCTACAACAGAGAAAGAGAGGTAGTCTACAACAGAGAAAGAGAGGTAGTCTACAGCAGAGAAAGAGAGGTAGTCTACAGCAGAGAAAGAGAGGTAGTCTACAACAGAGAAAGAGAGGTAGTCTACAACAGAGAAAAAGAGGTAGTCTACAACAGAGAAAGAGAGGTAGTCTACAACAGAGAAAGAGAGGTAGTCTACAACAGAGAACGAGAGTTAGTCTACAACAGAGAAAGAGATGTTACTAGACAGTTTGCTGCCGTGGTACCGTAAACAGTCAACAACAGAGCTGATACGATACATTGATGACAGATAATTGTGGTATTAAAGCCGGTACTGCACATGATAATGATGACCCGTCCTTCAGGGCACGACGTCCTACTCGTGCCAAGTTTAACTCTAAGTTGTCAGACTCCAGGAAAATTCGTATCCCGTAATCGTGACGTCACCCTCTAATAAACGGTCATTTGGGAGACTTTAATATATCACCCATGTCAAGCTCCAGTGTTCCCTCTATAGAATCTCTCCGAATAAATGGCTGGATTGTTAGTTATTGATCCAACAGTGTCTCTGGGCTCTTGTCTTCTTGTCCAAATTAACGGCCATGCCCTCCTTTAGTTATTTTCTCACTGCTTGAAATCTCACCACACATTATTGTTATTAATATTATTATTATTAATCAGTTATTATTATTTTTATTATTATTACTTTTACTTTTACTACTATTACTATTGTTATTATTTCAGTTTTCCACTTTTTGAAATTATGTGTCTTACCTCCTCCTCCTCTACATTTTAGCTCCCAGTGGAGCATAGGTCTTCAACAAACACTTTCCAAGTCGTTCTGTTTTTTGCAATTCTTTTAAGATCATTATATGTCTTCCCCATCATGTTCATCTCTGCTTCGATCTGTCTTCTCCAAGAATTCCTTGGTCTTCCCCTTTGTCTTTTCCTCTGGGGATTCCAAAAAGGGCCTGTTGTGTAATACTCTCAGTTGGCTTCCGTAGTGTGTGTCATATCCATCGCCATCGTCTTCGCTGTATCTCTTTATCCACTGGTATTTGACCGGTACATTTCCATAATTCCACGTTAGTGACTTTGTCCTGCCATTTCCATCCCTTTATTCTGCGCAAGCATCCATTAATGAAAGTCTGTACCTTCGTGATTGTCAATTTTGTTATTCTCCATTTTTCACAGCCATATAATAGGACCGACTTAACATTGGAGTTGAAAATTTGTATTTATGTGTCTTACCTCGTCATTGCATATTCATTATATAAAGATAAACACAATTGAAAGTTGAATGCCCAACACACCTTGTGTTGTATTAGGAATATGATGTTAGTCGTCGTATTTTTATATTACTCTCCATTCATTTTTTGATTATGTATTGGAGATATTTTTTTGTTACATCTTCTCAATATTCCTGTATGGTGCAGAAACATGGACATTGGACAAGAATACAGAACAGAAAATTGAAGCCTGTGAAATGTGGATTTATAGAATAGGTAGAATTGGATGGAAAGAAAAGAAAACAAACGATGCATTTTTAAAGCAACTAAAAATGAAAAGAGAACTACTAAACACAATTCAAACAAGACAAATGCGATTTTGGGGCCATGTTAAAAGACACAACAGCCTACTAAAAGTAATAGTGGAAGGGAAAATACAAGGTAAAAGAGGCAAAGGCAGACTAAGACTAACATGGACGAGTAACATCAAAAGATGGACAAGTCAACCTATGACCTGCACCATCAAAGCAAGAGACAGAGCGGAAAGGCGTTCCATGGAAGCCGACCTTCGATGAGGAGACGGCACTCAGTGATGATCATGATTCAATTCAGAGAAAATCTCTGGTACCAATTTTGTAAAAATGTGTGAATACTTAGACCGTATCTTTGGGAATAAGAATCACCGCATACTACAATAGAACAAGGACCAGAATGTCTGCAAGTAAATGCAGTTCTCAAAGTGGTTGTTTATTTTTATTGTTAGCTCACCATGTTTGGGTCTTTTTTCTACCACCTTATTATATATCTATCTATTGTCCTTTCGAGCCGAACGCGCCACGCAGGGCAGAACCATTCTCAAAAAAAAACAGAAACCTTGTGTGCCAAAATGGCACATACTGCAGAGATCGCAGCTTCTAAAATCTATGGCTCTGTTTCCATAACAACACTTTTTACAATGACAACTACTTTGATATTATCGCTGCCGAAATCAGCGCAGCGGTGAAGGTTGTTATAATAATAGCCTCCGGCAGTCATAGTTGACTATAGATTTTGCAGCGCCTCTAGGAAATGTTATTTTTTTCTTTTCTTTCGCCGCGATTTCTCTTTTTCTATTAATCTGTCGGCTTCTTGTTTGAGTTGGAGCTTTAAAGTGTGATTCCAAAGATTGAAGGCCCATATTTTTGGTTTGCAGCCAACTTGCATACAGGGCCTCCACGATTGTCACTTTTTCCTTCCGGGTGATATACTGATATAAGAGACTAGTATTGTAGTAACTGTAGGAAGGACAAACTGCAACTTATCAGACATAAGCAATTAAGTCAGAAAAGCAGATGCAGCCAACATTTCTATTTCCAGGGTCTAAGTAGCCAATGTGTTACCGTGGGCCTCATTATGTGGGAAGTAAAGAATAGTGACACTGTGACCTTCCAGGCATGTCGTAAGAGGCGACTAAGGAAGTTGATCGATGGCTTGACAAGCTGTCATTGTAAAAGCATTGTTATGGAAACAGAACCATAGATTTTAGAAGCAGTGATCTTTGCAATATGTGCCATTTTGGCACGCAAGGTTTCTATTTTTGAGATTGTTGTTCTGCCCTATGTGCCGTCTTCGGCTCGAAAGGACAATAGATAGATAGAATAGCCAATACTTGGTATAGCGTGGAACGAATTCAGAACAAACGAGGAAATTAGAGAAATCGCCAGTCAACCTCTAATATCTTCAATAATAAAGAAAAGACGATGGTCATATGTTGGACATGTGATGAGAAGAGATAATAACCGAATAGTAAAGCAAGCCCTCATATGGGAAACAACAGTAAGAGAAAAAGAGGAAGACCCAGGGAGACACTGAGAAGAACATTGATGAGAGAGGCAAGAGCAGCAGGAATCGGCTCCCTCAATGAGATAGAGCTGCTTGCACAGAACAGACACAAATGGCAAGATTTTATAAATTATTTTTTTAAAGAATTGAAAACGGCTTGAACAAAAATTCAGATTAGAGAGGGAGTATCTTGGTCAACGCCCTATGGGCCGGCTACGGCTTGAAAGGTCAATAGATAGATAGAAGTAGCCAACGACCTCTAGTGTTCCATTATCAGCATCATTCTTGTCATCATCACTGCCAACAGTGTGACGATTACAAGATTACAACAAAGCAAGACTGGATTTAAAATATACCATTTTAATAGCTAGCATTATGCTATACCTCTCGTCTGCATTTTGCTCTTTTATGTATTGAAGTTTTATATAATATATATGTATGTATGTGTATGATGTACCGCCGTAATGATACAACTGCGATTTATTTCACATATGCAATGTGATGTATAAAGTCGTTGTGCAGTGACTTGACATTTTAAAAATGAAATTGCATCATCGATTGGTTACATTTACGTCATGTTAATCTGTGTTCACAATCCCGTCTGCATCATGTCATAACAAACCGTTATGTTCACGTTGTCATTGTTGAGAGGAAATGGTGTTAAATATTGACAACGGTATTTTTGATTGAACATGTCTTCCATAAGGTGGCAAATATACTGAAGAAGTAATTCTACAATTTGTGCTGAATTTTCTAGTCTTACAAGTCCTCCACCGCAATACGGTTAGGAATTTGATCAAGTTTCGTGCTACGGGTAGTGTGGTAGACGCATACCGATCGAGATGACCTTCAACTTCAGAAGACACATAGCTTGATATCCGGACCAGAATATTTACAATGAGCCCTAACAGATCCTTAAGGCAGTTGTCTCAACACGTACATTTACAAATGAGTACCGTCCACAATGTTCTGAAGAGGAAGCTGCACTTTGTTCCTTACAGATTAACTGAATCGTCTAAACTCTGTTAAAGAGATGATGCATGGTTTCATCTCTCCGGTTACGTCAATAGTCAGAACAATCGTGTGTGTAGCAGTGAATGATTTACATGAGTTACGGCAAGTGTCGCTTCACGATCACAAAGTCGGAGTGTGGTGCACCATAAGTTGTATGCGGATAATTGGGCCAATATGTTTCAATGCAACAATCAACGCAGAACGTTACCGCACTTTATTCATGGAACCATTCATAACCACCTTACAGAGCTGGAAATTAAAGAAGCCTGGTTTCAGCAGGATGGGACAACAGCACACACAGCCGCAACATCACTTAAATAATTTAGAAAGGGTATTTGTAAATCGCATTATTTCACATGGAATCTGCCCTGCTCGTCCACCAAACCTAACTCAACCTGACTATTATTTGTGAGGCGCGCTGAAAGTAAAAGTTGATCTAAATAATCCACAAACAGTTAATGACCTGAAGGCAGGAATTATCATCCAGATCCAACAAATATCACTGGTCATTATTCATAAGGTTTTCGAAAATATGAAGAGGCTAGTCAACAAATGTCTTGACACCCGTGATGGATATTTTAAACACATGCTGTAGACACAACTTCATCATGTGAACAGCCACTTTACCCGATACAAGTCAGCCAAGAGCAGTAGTTTCTAGATGAATGATAACAATTTACATTATAATTTTCCGTAATTTAAAAATATTTTTCACTGCGCGGCGTTTCATGACCGTTGTTGGAATTGCTTGACGCAAGTTATTTACATGTTACTCATTAATGTGAACTGCTTCGTCACCCGCAGTTTTATTTCTTTAGGAAATTTGCACCGTGTTTTGTTCGTCGTAGGCTGCATTCACTTCATGAATCTAAGGGGCGCGACATTGTTGTGCGTGCGACATTGTTGTGTGTGCTACGTCACCGTAATGGCTCATCGTATATCCCTAGAGCGGCCATACGCTAATATTACGGTCTGTTGTTTGATGTGCGACGGGGATAATCTGACGACTAACTGTGTGTTTATATGTTCGGAATTGGAGTCAATAACGATGGCCTAACATCATCAAGCGCTAAACATTTTTTTAAAATATGACGATCATCATTTTCAGGATGACGTGAACTTCTGGTATATGGTGGATAGGCGACAGGAACCATTGAAGACTGTGCATGAAAAGTGTTCCTTGTTGCAGTTTCCTCATATTCCAAGTCCATGGGGGACTGGTTGGTCTCTAGGCAAGACGCCAGCCTCGAGGCAGAGAGATTGTGGGTTCAAATCTCGGCTACACCGGTTGGGATTTTTATTTATGATTTCTCTCTACGGCAACCATCCCTGGTCTCAGCAGCGAGGCCCGGCTTGAAACGTCAGTTACTCATCGACGGTAAAAAGCATGAGTACCTCCGAAGTCAGAGTTATCTGCCTGTGCGGCGAGGGACCCCTGTGCACGCGGCTGCCAAGGAAAAATGGATTAACACAAAAAATTCAATTCCTAGTCTCTAGGGACTTCGTCAGAGTTGAAAGCAACAACAACTGCACGGCGACTTTATAAACACCCTGTGGTACTTTAATGTGGTCTTTTCTTTGTCTAAAAATCTTATGACATATTCATGCATGGACAAAGTCGTGGAGGGGGAGGGAGGGAGTGAAATATACACTGCCAGGGAACCTGGTGAACATTTTAATCTGAGGGGTCTGGTGCACTTCCTCGCTATTATTATATTTGTCCCAATTCACTGAGCCAAGTAGCAACTCGTTATCACTTGGATGAACTAGTGAGCACCATGCTGCGTTTTAAGCCTTGTTTCACAAGAATAGCTCGTATTGCCAGCTTTGAGGCAACGAGGCCTTTGATATTGTGTTAATTCATGTTCTTTATAGTGTGAGGTCCTACTTTTCCTCTTCTATTACAAAATTTAATTGGGTAATTTCCTAGTTTGATCAGATATATTATTTCAGTTTGGAAGAGTGATGTCCCCTAAAATATGTCTGCCAAAATTCAGTGGTTCTACGCATTCTTGGCGCTGGGGTCATTACGCTGGCATGTAATCATTTCGGAGTATCTGTTGATTGGGCGTTGGGTCCAGGGGTTAGGTTTAGCTTTAGTGTTAAATATTTATAAATATATTATAACGCGTGACAAAAACGACGCCACTCGGCCTAATTATGATCTTCTGATCGAAGGGAATTGTGCGGCGCCAGTGTGAGTGACACATGCCAGCGTAATGACCCCAACGCCAAGAATGCGTAGAACCACTGTATTTTGGCAGACATATTTTAGGGGACATCACTCTTCCAAACTGAAATAATATATCTGATCAAACTAGGAAATTACCTTTAATTGTTAATGCTTGTAAGGGGATGTAGTTTGTTGGTACGATACACTAACTAAAAATAACAGGTTTCAGCTTTGTGGAAAGACAAGATTACTTGCACAAACATTTCGATTATTAAAGGTCCTTTACCGAGAAAACGCATAATTTAAAAAAATGTAATTTTTTCTTTAGGTTTCTCATTGGGACGACACAATTTTTTTCCCTAACTCCACATAGTTTTCGTTTCTATACCTATTATTTTCTAACAGTTACTTTTTACGTTCAAACTATTTAATTTGTTCTTTCTTGATGTAACTCAAATCATCCATTATCACCTACTCAGTCAACCCTGATCCGACCCTTTTGTTACCATAAACCATGACCAAAGTCTCTCCATTCATCTTTATTCTTGGACTTCCTCTTCTTAGTAGTAGCCCCGTCACGCCAAGTGGCGTATAGGGAAATATGGTGTTAGTGACCCTATATTTTACAGACCTTCAGCACATGATTTTTGGGGTTATGTGGTCAGTATTACGCCCGTGCTGCTTTACTTTCCCAGAAAAAAAATCCGGTACCCATTTAAGGCTGGGTGATCCCGGAAGCCGTCGGTTGGGATCGAACCCTACCCCTTGTCCGTGGTAGTCCAGTTCACTAACCACTGAGCTATCGCGGCTGGACTTCCTCTTCACTCTTTGGTAAATGTCTTTCAGGGTTTACATGAACTTTATTTTTCACGTATTCATGTTTCTTCTTTTCCGGTGGGTTTCACGACAAAACCTATCTAGCTCTGCTGTCATCAGGTTTTCCCTGCGTCTGCTCCATTCAGCTTCATTTCTCCATTCATTGTCTATTTTTCAATTGGCTCTTATTCTATTCTTTCCTAGAAATGATCAATTCTGATCGTATCAACCGATGCTCAGAACTTTCCTCGGACAATAACTGTCTGTATCCGTTGTCTGGATGTTATCATTCATCGTAATTTCGTTATATGGATAGTTTAAAACAATTGCTTATTACACAACCGACCCCCCCCCCCCTCCTCCCTTTCCCAACATTTTCTTCCTGTTATTCCTGCAGCCGCAGGAAGTGAATGGCATCATAACGGATAGATTTTGTTTGATATCATGAAAGCTGCATGACAATGACATGTCAATGAAAATAGTAAATGTTTATTCAGTTATCGTGGTTAATGACTATTTAATGTAATCAACTGAGTGATCTGCAGACAGTCTCCAGGGTGATTTATTCCTGTTCGGTTCACAGTGACAATATGTGTACTGCTAATTCAAGTGACTCGCTGGTTATCGTTCAACTCATATTCTTATTCAGCCCTCTATTTGTCCTCATACCGCGCTTCATTTCAAATTCATGAGGTGGGATTGGAGAGTCTTATAGCAACATCTATTTTTTTTCCAAAACCAAATAGCATTTGCTAGAACACTTTTGTGTGTTTGTGTTGCCTGTTTCTAACCACTGCAATATTTCTCTTGATCACAACCCAAGCAATAATTATATTTTTTAAAATAATCCATTCAACAGTTATTTCTTGCATAATCAATGCAATAATTTTTCATGTCATATAATTACAATAATTATCTTGTTCATTAACAATGCAATGCTCTTCTTGATCGAAGTGAATGTAATAATAATCGTTTTCATAATCAGTGCCTCTATTCTTGTTTGTGATGGAAACAATAACAATCTTGTTGAAAATCAGTGCAATGTTCCTCTAATTAATCTCACCTTCTTCCCTCCCCGCACAAACAATTGGTCAACCCTGGATGCCAATCAAAAAATCGAGACAACCAAATCCTAATGCTAAAGAAAGAAAGGACCCACGTCCAATATATAAATTAAATATAAAATTATATGGAGCAACTAAACTTATAGAAAGACAGGACAAAGTACAACGTTAGACTTGTCTTTCTATTAGTTTAAATGCTTCATACCATTTCATTTTTGTAGTATATGTTCTCTTCAGCTATACTTGCAGCCCTACATTGTATTGAATAGTTCGTATATTTGATATTTGTGCTTATCTTCACATCCAATATCAACGAAAGCATCCTTTTGTGATGTCTAATTCAGGTCCCACAACTTAGCTCAAATGCAATGATCGTTCCCAATATCATCAGGATGACCATCTCGCGATGTCAAAGAAAACTTATGCTCCTGGCATGAAAGTAACGATTCACTTCTGTTGTGTAAGAAACTAGCCACTGCTGATATCAAAGGGATGCTCCATATGCACTGATCATATCAAGGAACGATTCACTCCTGGTAAAAATACTCGAAGAGCTCTCCTGGGCATTGTTTAGTAAAGTAGATGGCGCCAGCAATAACATTTTGCAAATATACTGTATATGGGTTAAATATGTTTCTCTCCTTCTGCACTAAAAATAACAATTACAAATGTGTTAGTTTCTCGAGTAGTATCTCTTTTCATTACTGAAGTGTATATTTTCGTATTTAACCAAAAATATAATATTGTTTAAAGAAAACATTAATAGCTAGATAAAATATTTGCTCTATATAAATTATATTTTTACAAAAAATGAGTTACTTACAGGAGCTATACAAGGTACCCACAAAAACACTACTTGATTTAAAGTTGTCAAATCATAATTTATTTAGATATTCTCATACATCATTGACTACATTTGCATCAACTCATGAAGTTTAATGTGGTATTAATATCTCGCACACAAACAAGCACACACGCACGATGTGCACCCCAGCCTCAAAGGAGTGCACATAGATTTTTTGGGACATATAAACATTGGACTGTTGAGCAAACCTGAATGATCGGCAGCAACGAATCACTGAAGCTGTAAAGTCCATCTCGCTGGATATGCTGCAGAGAGTTCGGTCTGAGCTAGATTATCGCAGCGATGTTTGCAGAGTAACGGCTGGGGCGCACATCGACTGCATGTGTGTGTGATACCATATGGACCTGTATGAGTTTATGCAACTGTAGCCACCTATGTATAGACATATTGCAATAGGTTTTGATTGTATAACTGCTTGCATCCAAGGAATGTTCTTGTGGAAGATGTAATAATTAAAATGTAACTAAGAATAATTATGTAACGATGCGAGTATCAAACCAGAAATTACAGGTGAACAGTGTGAATTTGTTGGAAGCGAAGTTACGAACAAAGCCCGATACAGTTATAAGTATATATAATCATTAGTATAAAGAGCCAAGAAGTGATAACAGGCTTATATTTATGTTTTGTAGATTACATCAAAGTATTGGACAAAATAAAGTAACTAGAGAAATAAGCATAACTTTAGAGAAAATAAAAAATAACAAAAAGATTTTAAAAATAATAAAAAACATGTACTGGTAACAAAGAGAAAAGTAGCCATAAGAAATGAAACTAAATTGGGAATGTTTCAACAAATAAAAAAGGTGTAAAGCAAGAATCTGTGTACTACGGGTATCAGCAGATTCATTTTAATATACAATAGGTAGAGCCAGTCTTAAAATATGGATGTGAATCATAGACAATAGGGCAACAGATAAGAAAATCACAGGAGTCTGTAGAAATGCGGTGTTACATAATGCCATGGACAGCTAAGAAGAGTAATGAAAACTTTCTGAAAGAGGTCAAAGCGAAGAGAGAGCTAATTTCCATATTAGGAAGAAACAAGAATAATTTTTTTGGGTCATGTAATGAGAAGGAAACGACTGAAATATATTGTAACAACTGGAAAAATTGAGGGACAAAGAGATAGAGGGAAGCAAAGAGAAAAAAACCCAGACAGCTTAAGAGAATGGCTTGGCAGAAAGTCAACAACAGAAATGATAAATAACTGTCGAGATCGAAAGTTGTGGAGAGACATGATCACCTACGCCAGCAGGCATGGTACTTGATGATGATGATGACTATAGAATTATAATGAGATCCATAAAGGATACATCGTAAATATGAGTTGCAGGACATAATATAAATAGCATGATGTATATTGATGACGTATGCGTGTGAAAGCTGGAAAACAACAAGAGATATAGCAACAAAATTGAACGCATTCGAAAATAAACATCTAAGGAAAATACTTGGTATAGCGTGGAACGAATTCAAAACAAACGAGGAAATTAGAGAAATCGCCAATCAACCACTAATATCTTAAGTAATCAAGAAAAGATGATGGTCATATGTTGGACATGTGATGAGAAGAGATAATAACCGAATAGCAAAGCAAGCCCTCATGCGGGAAACAACAGATAAGAGAAAAAGAGGAAGACCCAGAGAGACACTGAGAAGAACATTGATGAGAGAGGCAAAAGCAGCAGGAATCGGCTCCCCCAATGAGATAGAGCTGCTTGCACAGAACAGAGACAAATGGCGAGATTTGATAAAATATCTTTAAAAGAATTGAACACTGCTAGAACAAAAATTCAGATAAGTGGAGTATCTTGGTCTTCGCCCTATGGGCCGGTTACGGCTCGAAAGGTCAATAGATAGATAGATATTAATGACATTCTTAATCACTGAGAATGAAGATGAGTTACATAATGATTGTCATTATGGCGATGGAAAATAAAATTATAGGTCTTAGCCTCCGCAGAACAAAATACAGAATTAATGGCTGCAAGAACGAAAAAAATAGATATCTTCTAAATCTTCTTCTCTTCCTCTTTCCTTCCTCATCTGCCTTTCAGCGTCTAGGGGAAATATAATTTGCGGTCTTTTGCTCTTCTGTTTGCCTCTGCTGCTGTTACGTTTCCAAGTGCTTCTGATATTCCATCCATCCATCTTTTTCGTGGTCAACCCTTGGGTCTGGTGTTCTCACAACGTTTTTTGAAGGCTCGTTGTGTTGTGTTTTGTTCTTTCTGCCTTGTCACGTGGCCAAACCATTTTATCTCTTGTTTCCTTATATATTCTATGGCGAGGGCTATTCCTAGTTTTTTTCTCAGTTCTTCATTTCTGATCTTATCTCTCAGACTGTTTCCTGTCATTCGTCTAACACATTTCATCTCTGTAGAGGTTATTTATCTTATTGTTCTTGCATCTAGGGTCCAGGTCTGGCATTGGTAGCACAACGTTGGGATGAAGATTGTATTGTATAGTGCTCGTTTTGCCTCCAGAGTAATTTCCTTGTTAAACAATAGTGGTGATAACTGTCCAAAGATTTGACAAGCTTTGTTGCATCTTGATTCTATCTCTGCTGTTTGGGAATTATCGTTTGTCATTAGACTTCCTCTGAATTCCTCTATTTGTTTTAGTTGTCTGCCTTCTATAGTTATGTTGATGTTCTGTTATTTTTGGCGACATTCATGACTTCTGTTTTGTTGAAGTTGATTTTCATGTTGTATTTTGTGCTTGAGATGTTGAGTTTGTTTAAGTGTTCTTGTAGGTCTTCTATTGTTTCATGTATTAGTGCCTGGTGTCTACAAATAAAAGCTCGTTGATCTCCTCTGTCTCTGATGGGTTGGCTAGCTTGCATATATGGTCCATGTATGTAATAAACAGAAGGGGGGATAGTACGCACCCCTGTCTTACACCTGATCTAACTTCGAAGTGGTCTGTGTAGCCAGCTGCTGTTCTGACCCTGAAGCTGATGTTGATGTAGATACTTTTAATAAGGTTGGTTAGATGTTGGCTTACTCTGTATGTTGTTAGTATCTCCCACAGTTATTCTCTGTTTACTCTGTCGAATGCTTTTTCCTGGTCAATGAAGTCTATGTATAAGTTTTGATTGTGTTCTGTCGTTTTTTTGCGAGCTGTTTTAATGTGAATAGTGCGTCAGTACACAGCTGTTTTTTCGGAACCCCAATTGAGAATCACTTAACTGTAGTTCTATTATTGGTCTCAGCCTTTTTTCCAAGATTTTGGCGTATTGCTTTCCTACATGATTGAGAAGAGATATACCTCTATATTGATTGCAGTCTCTTTTGCTTTTTTAGCAAAAACGCCATGAAGACGGAGGTGCTCGGTTTAATGCTGAAAAAGTCAATTTTACTGGAAACGGCAGCATATAGCGCATTTACGACCACGTAACGTCATAGAGTGGGTGATGGAGAGGTATAACTATTTCTTTAGTCATCGGGTGAGCACAAAGAAGAAGAAGGAACAACATTTATACAGAAATCATCATCAAGGACAATGTGCAGTTAATTTCTTTAAAGTCCGTGAATTCAATTCGAACCAACACAATTAATTTGCAGTTAAAGTGTTACACATGCTAAGTTTTTCAAAGGGGAAAAAATGATGAATTAAAATGTAGCAAGAAAAACTTTAAAACATGTTAAAATGTGGAAATGCAATCAGAATTTCATTGTTTGAAAACAAAAAAAAATCTGTTTAGGGGTTTTATTCTTCACAGGCTGAGACAATAGTCTATTCAAATATACTCAGTAGTGTCTTGTAAAGCAATATCATTATACCTCCATTATGAAGGTTGGATACTACCCTACCTAAGGTTACCCCTGGCTGGCACTGAGCTTCTCCGCTTAAACAGTTACCAATCAAATAATGAGAAAAGAGAAGAAAACAGTGTAAATGGTAAAGTTACAACTTTATGGTAATAAAGGACGATACAAAACTTTACGACGTTGAGGCACAACACTGACCTCCTTCTAGAAAAAAATGTTTTTCTTTTTTCTCTTTTACCATCTTCACAGCAGCCGAACATAATTATACTTGTCTCCCTCCACCGTTTTCTTCCTGCTTGGCTATTGATTACCTCCCCTCTTGGGTTTACTGTACATTCAATTGTCTGATTGTTTCTAGATACGTCCGAGCACACGGCCTATCCATCATCAGAACCTGCCTGCTGTAAGTGTGGCAGTCCCTTTTGATTGCGTATGTGGTGACCTGCCCCTGGTAGCTTAACCACAAGCATAAATTATAGCATTTATATAATTTAATGCTGACTGTACATGCTATACTATTGAGTTATATGTATATTTTTTAAAATGTATTTTTGAGCACATCTATACAAATGTATGGGAGTTGTAGTTTTAATGAACACAACAAGACGTACTCATGAAGCAATCATTATATATATATATATATATATATATATAATAATATTAATATTAATTATTATATTATAATAATTTTATAGTGATGTTTAATAGGTGTATCTTGGTCTACGCCCTATGGGCCGGCTACGGCTCGAAAGGTCAATAGATAGATGTTTAATGTCTTCTTTTGTCTTTCCGTATCAATAGGAGACCATTAAATGCATTAAACATAGCTATAGAACATCTAGTTATAAAACAAGTAACAAAGTTTAAATATCTGGGAACAACATTCTATAAAGTTGGTAAAATGGATAAAGAAATAGACATCCGATGCAACATATCAGATCAAATATTGGGACAGCTATCCCTTATACTTTATCATACATCAATGCATGATGCCATTACAAAACATCTTATACAGAGTATATTCATTCCAATATTGTGCTACAAATGCCAATCATGGGCAGTTACGTCTAAGCATAAAAGAAAGCTTGTCATCACGGAGATGCGCAGTCAGAGAAAAACACTTGGAATATTCAGAAAAGACAGAACTAGAACTGATATTATAAGAGAAAGAGTAGGCATTGAGCTAATTGTAAGCCACAAACAGAAATAACAAATACACTTGTTTGCATTGATCATCTTGAAATGTCGTGTGATTCTTTACCAGAGAAAGCAAATATTAAAAGAGGAGAAGGGAGAAGAGCAAGAGGCAGACTCAGAGAAAGGTGAAAGAAAACTTGCAAAGAATTGTTGCAACATCAAGTGACAATGAGGGAAGCCGTCAAAAGTGAGAACCAGAACTTTGTATCTTCCTCGACACTCGAATGGCTACAAGAGCAAGCGACGAAACAAAGATATATAAAGTTATGTATTTAAATGTTGATTAGTATAAAGTTATGTATTTAAATGTTGATTAGTTCAAAGTTATGTATTTAAATGTTGATTAGTACAAAGTTATGTATTTAAATGTTGATTAGTACAAAGTTATGTATTTAAATGTTGATTAGTACAAAGTTATGTATTTAAATGTTGATTAGTACAAAGTTATGTATTTAAATGTTGATTAGAACAAAGTTATGTATTTAAATGTTGATTAGTACAAAGTTATGTATTTAAATGTTGATTAGTTCAAAGTTATGTATTTAAATGTTGATTAGTATAAAGTTATGTATTTAAATGTTGATTAGTACAAAGTTATGTATTTAAATGTTGATTAGTACAAAGTTATGTATTTAAATGTTGATTAGTACAAAGTTATGTATTTAAATGTTGATTAGTACAAAGTTATGTATTTAAATGTTGATTAGTTCAAAGTTATGTATTTAAATGTTGATTAGTTCAAAGTTATGTATTTAAATGTTGATTAGTACAAAGTTATGTATTTAAATGTTGATTAGTACAAAGTTATGTATTTAAATGTTGATTAGTACAAAGTTATGTATTTAAATGTTGATTAGTACAAAGTTATGTATTTAAATGTTGATTAGTTCAAAGTTATGTATTTAAATGTTGATTAGTACAAAGTTATGTATTTAAATGTTGATTAGTTCAAAGTTATGTATTTAAATGTTGATTAGTACAAAGTTATGTATTTAAATGTTGATTAGTATAAAGTTATGTATTTAAATGTTGATTAGTACAAAGTTATGTATTTAAATGTTGATTAGTTCAAAGTTATGTATTTAAATATTGATTAGTACAGAGGCAGTTGTGAAAATTAAAATTGATGCGATGAGAATTGGTCACCCAAAAGTGAATATAACATTAATTTAATAGAGAGTAATATTTAATAAAGCAATTTTGTAGAGTAATTTCATTTAGCAATTTCATAGATCAGTTTTATTGAGTAATTTGAAGAGTAATTATTTAATAGAGCAATTTCATAGAGTAATTTGGTAAAGTAATTTGAGATTAATTTAATAGAGCAATTTCATAGAGTAATTTGGTAAAGTAATTTGAGATTAATTTAATAGAGCAATTTCATAGAGTAATTTCAAAGAGTAATTTAATAGAGTAATTTCGTAAAGTAATTTCATAGAGAAAAACAACGATTTTCTGTGATTGTAAGAAACTTAGAACTTGCGTGGATACGATTTCCAGAATGGGATTCGCTTGACGACAGTGGTATCTAATACTTCGCAATCTAGTAATGTCGCAAAAGAGACAAAGTAAATACGGGATGATTGATAGAGCATGGGTTTATATCTTGTAGATATGTTTGTGATCGCTGATATTAGTCAACACGACAAATGCTAGTTAACCTTATTAGCTTGGCACCAACTGTTTTCAACACGACAAATGCTAGTTAACCTTATTAGCTTGGCACCACTGTTTTCAACACGACAAATGCTAGTTAACCTTATTAGCTTGGCACCAACTGTTTTCAACACGACAAATGCTAGTTAACCTTATTAGCTTGGCACCAACTGTTTTTTTAGGGAGAGGTGATGAGAGATGCTTTTAGGAAACAAAAACAAATAGTTCGACACATTCGAATAAAATTGATTTATTCACACACACAAGTTAAAACAAAAGGAAAATGTTATCAGAATTATTCACTACAAGATCGCGCAACATGATTTATAAATTCATTGCAAAATCAATGTCGTTCAATTTTATTTACAAAAGAACAATATATTATAAAGACACGAGTGTCAGCAATCAAAATGTACACATATTAATAAAAAGAAGAATTAAATTAGAACTAAAAGGCTACATACAATATTCGCATTTTTCTTTCGAAAAGAGTGTTCACGTTTATTTTCTTTATCTAAAATGCAGCCATAATTAGCGTAGATGAGACAAGTGTAATCTCTTAGTTTGAATGTTTTCCTATCTACTATTAATATCATCATCATCATATGCCATACCGGTTGGCGTTGGTGATCATGTCCCTCCACAATCTTCTATCTACAATGCATCGTATCAGTTCAATTGTTGACTGTTTTCCATGCCATGACACCAAGCTATCCAGTATTTTCTCTTTTTGTCGTCTGCGATCTCTCTTTCCTTTTATTTTGCCAGTTGTACCCAAGTATTCCAACTTTCCTCTTCTCATGATGTGCCCAAAAATGTTGATTGCTTCTTTCTGATGTTTTTTAAGAGCTCCCTTTTTGTGTTGGCCTCTTTGAGAACTTCCTCATTGGTCTTTTAGCTGTCCAGGGAACTTTCAACATTCTTCTGAGAAATCCCATCTCTGTGGCCTCTAATCGTCTTTTCATTTGTTTGTCTACTGTCCATGATTCGCTTCCATAGGTCAGAATTGATTCTATATAGCACCGATGAACTCTCTTTCTCATTTCTATTGACATAGATTTGTTGCATAAGATATTTTTCATTTTCTGAAATGCTATTTTGGCCTGAGCTATTCTGCTTTTTATTTCTGTGGTGCATCTCCCATCTGATATTATTATTATGCCGAAGTATTTGAAACGTTGCACTTGTTTCAGATTTGTCTCGTTTATTTTCTACTATTAATCTACATGTTTGAAGTTCCTCCATGTGGGAGTACTTCTATTAGCAAGCCAAGTGAGTAGGGAGCGAGAGGGAAGGCAATATGGTACACACAAGTGCTATGCTGAAAAGCGGAGATACCGTGGTATCTGTGACCCATTGCGTCTTCATCGATTTGACGTTCTTTTTAGGGTCGACGATAAAGAAATACCATGGAAAGTCATTGCCATTTGGTAATGCCTTTCTGAACAAATATGACGATACTCTCTTTATCACTTTGGGTTTGATACGCAAACCATTAAACATAGAGAGAGTTACTATTTCCAGTGGAGTATTTGAAATAAAAACGTATAGAAAGAATCTTATTGTATAATACGAATTGTATCATTAACAAAGAACCATATCTTGAAAATAAAAGAATTATATCATATACAAATAATTGTATATTGTTTTTAAAAAGTGTATCTTATGCAAACATTCTTACACAACGAATATTATTTTATACAAACAATGTTATATATACAAAGATTCTTCTCTTATACAAATGCTTTTAGATCACACACATAATTTTATCTTTCGAAGAATTTTATCTTATACCATGAATTACATTTATACTGAGAATTTGATCTCATACAAAGTCTTAACCAAATAAAATGTTACCCAACTCAGCTGATTTGATTATATATATATATATATATATATATATATATATATATATATATATATATATAACATTTGTATCTTACACACAGAAGAGTTCATTTCAAAAACAGAGAATTGTAATGTCCAGCTTGTGCTGGCAGGACTAAACGTAGTTACTCATTACAGGGCAGATGAGGAAGTTAGCTACCACCCACAACAGTTGTTGATGCTGGAGTGACCACAAGAGGTAAGCTAGAAAATAAAGATCGTAAAGAAAGAGTCGGTATATACATTATTTAAATGGATAGCCCTCAAAGAGAGAAGGCCTTATTTTTTTTTATAAAATACAACCTTTGTCAGTAGAAAATGGCGTCAGTATAGGGTGACCATTCGTCCCCGATTTTCGGGGACAGTCCCCGAAGTGTAGAAGTTGTCCTCGAAAGAAATTTGTTCCCGATTTTGTCCCCGATTTCAGTGAATAAATAAATGTTCATCGGCCATCGGGAATCGGCCCTTTTTTTAAAATAATCACTAGGACTCAGGACGTTACTGAGTTGTGTTTCTTTATCCTAGACAGAGCGGCATTAGCAGGAAGATAAAAGAGAAGACTTGGACGCGTTGTGTCGGAGATAGCTCTTTGAACTCTTGAAGCGCGGTGCTACGTCACTTCTATTCCAGCCACTGACTTCTATTGGGATGGGTTTATTTTTTTAAAAGCAGACACTCTCTCTTCCCCCCCCCCCCCCCCCCCCAACCACCCCTGCGTTTCCGGACATCTCCCGCCAAAGTATCTTTCCCGGCCAATTTGCAAATCAGTCCGAGTGTAATGACAGTACAGTGCAGTCGTGTTTTCTATTTGTGATCAGTGGACGTCTGTTGCATAAAAACAATGCTTTCCAAAAAAACGTAAGTGTCATTTTAGTGATTCGCTGAAAGCTGAATTTCCATTTATTATACAAGCAATTTTAGAGGATGGAACGCTAGTGAAATGTAATATATGTAGTTCAAATTTTTCTATAGCAAGTGGTGGAAGGACATCAATAACTGATCATCTACAGGCAAAAAAGCATAAGGATGCACTTCTTTGTAAGTCTCAGTCTGGGTGTATGACAAATTATTTTTGTAAAACAGAACCCTCAAAAGATGAATACACTCTAGCTGTTCACGAAGGAACCGTCGCATATCATACTGTACTTCATAATCATAGTTTCCGCAGTATGGATTGTACAACAATTCTACAAAAGAAATTTTCAACGAAACAATTTTCCTGTGCAAGAACAAAGTGTGAATCCATAATTACCAATGTTTTAGCTCCTTGGGCTATTGATGAACTAAAAAATGACCTCAAATATGTCAGCTTCGTAACATTGTCTTGCGATACATCTAATCATAAACATGTTAAGCTACTTCCTATTTTAGTTCGTTATTTTCAGGCTTATGAGCTGAAAACTCCAGTAAAGACCAAACTGATTGCTTTCATAGATATCCCAGGAGAAACGTCCGACATAATATTTGAACAATTGTTGAAAGCAATTGATAATTTTGACTTAAACAAAAAGATTGTTGGACTCTCAGCAGACAATACAAATACAAACTTTGGAGGCTTGTTGAGGAAAGGGAGAGATAATGTCATAAATAAAATAAAGTCCAAGTTAAACAGACACATAATGGGTCTTGGTTGCAACGCACACATAATTCACAATTGTGCAAAAACAGCGTTTGCCTATGGATATGGAAGTGATTGTAACAAAAATATTTGAATACTTTCACATTTACACGGTTCGTGTAAAACGCCTAAAAGACTTCTGTGAATTTGCTGGACAGGAGTTTAAGCAATTATTAAGTTATTCGAATATAAGGTGGTTGTCATTACTCCAAGTCTTGGAAAGAATATTGAAACAGTATCAATCACTGAGATCTTTCTTCTTGTCAGAAACACACTGTCCTACAATATTGAAACAATTCTTTGAAAACAAGGAATCACAACTTTGGCTCAGCTTTACTCATTATTATGCATCACTCTTCCATGAAACAATTAAGGCGATTGAAGGCGACGACAACAGTGCAACAGAATCAGCACTAGCTGTGATCAATCTCATTATAAAATTAGAAACTCGACACGATGAATATTTCATCCCACACATGGTAAAGAGTTTGCTAACTGATTTAGTAGAAAGTGGTGACATCCAAATGGAAAGGTATTACCAAATAAGTAAAGAATTCTATAATACTGCTGTACATTACTTGCAGTCTTGGAACAAGCACAATGAGGACTTGTCACAACTGAGCTGCCTCTTGGATAATGTGCCTGAAAGGAAACATTTTGATAATGCAGTAGAACAGATATCTTCAAAGTGCCATGAAGTTGTAAACGTCAATCGTGATGAGTTCTTTGATGAATTTACTTATTTGCGAGGCCATCTGTTGCAAAAAGAATGTGAGTGGTTCAGTAACAAGCCCCCATGTAGAAATGGAATGAAGTACTCAGGTACTTGAAAGAAAATAATGTACCACATGCTAATGTGAAGAGAATTCTTGAACTTTTTATGTGCTTACCTGGCAGCAATGCATCCGTAGAAATACTATTTTCTCAAATGAACTACGTCTGGTCCGAAGAGAAATCACGGATTAATGTGAGCACGGTGCAAGCCATGTTAACAGTAAAAACTAACATTAATTTATCGTGTGAAAGCTTCAGTGAAAAACTTGCTTCAAATCATGAGATCTTGAGAAAGATACACTCAAAAAACAAGTACCACGCCGAGGCAACAACTCTTCAGTATAAATCTATCTATCTATTGACCTTTCGAGCCGTAACCGGCCCATAGGGCGTAGACCAAGATACACCTTCTCCTATATGGATTTTTTTGTTCTAGCAGTTTTCTTTTAAAGATATTTTATCAAATCTCGCCATCTGTCTCTGTTCTGTGCAAGCAGTTCTATCTCATTGAGGGAGCCGACTCCTGCTGCTCTTGCCTCTCTCATCAATGTTCTTCTCAGTGTCTCCCTGGGTCTTCCTCTTTTTCTTTTACCTGTTGTTTCCCATATGAGGGCTTGCTTTGCTATTCGGTTATTATCTCTTCTCATCACATGTCCAACGTATGACCATCGTCTTTTCTTTATTACTGAAGATATTAGTGGTTGATTGGCGATTTCTCTAATTTCCTCGTTTGTTTTGAATTCGTTCCATGCTATACCAAGTATTTTCCTTAGACATTTATTTTCAAATGCGTTCAACTTTGTTTCTATATCTCTTGTTGTTTTCCAGCTTTCACACGCATACGCAAGGGTTGATAGTACATTTGATTTGAATAGCCTAAGTTTTGTGTTTGTGCTGATAAGTTTTGATTTCCACAACTTTTCAAGGCTTCTGAAAGACATTGCTGCTTTAGCTATTCTGATTTTAATTTCTTTGCTCGTATCCCCTTCTCGATCAATGTGACTTCCAAGATAGATAAAGTGATCGATCTCTTCTACTGGTTTGTTTTCCATGTATATTTTGTCACCTGTTGGAATTAAACTAGTCATGACTTTAGTCTTTTCATGATTGATCTCAAGCCCAATTTTGCTGGCTATTGATGATAGTTCATTTGTGTTTTCCTGCATCGTTTTTATCTGACTGCTGATGAGGACTATGTCATCAGCAAAGTCGAGGTCCTCCAAATGGTCTCCTTGTATCCATTCGATGCCTTTATTACCAGTGCAGCATTTCTTCATTATGAAGTCCATAACAATTCCAAATAACAAGGGCGATAAAATACATCCTTGTTTAACCCCAGTTTCTATTGGGAAACATTCGCTCAGTCCTTCCTCTGTTCGAACTGCACATGTGTAACCATCATACATGTCTTTGATAATATTTATGATTTTTGATGGTAAACCATATTGCTTCAGAATTTTCCACAAAATAAGTATAAATAAGGTACTGTAAACATTACTTTAATATTGCAATTGATATCTATATGTTGTTTAAATTTATTTTTATTTTAAACTTCTTTTTTTTTGTTACTGAGAAAAAAAGCTAGCTATTGTAATGTCATTAAGTGCGTGTATCGCATAAGTACCGTGAATATTAACAAAAATAAAATCAAACAGCAAATAAACACAGTTATTATGAAATTTAAAGTTATTTTTTTGCATCTACACAATTTCTTGCGCACACACAGTCCCACACCCACCCACACATATTATAAATATATATATAAATAAATATATATATATATATATATATACACACACACACACATACACACACACAGACACACGCGCGCATATATATGACGGTCTCAGAAATAAGCAAAAAAATCCTCTGAAATGTAAAAAATATGACAAATGTCCCAGAAAACAATGGGGGAAAAATGTTCACCCTACGTTAGTATAGAGATCAAAGATCTGAAGTGTAACTGTCTTGCTCGTCCTGTGTAACGCTGCTGTTGAAGGCAGCAGAATAGCAATCAGTTCAAGAATTATATCAGATTGACAACCAATGGATCGAGTAAGCACACATATACAACATACTAGATACTATGTGGGGCCACGAGTAGAGCTGGAAAAACACGCAAAACTTAAATGTTATGAAGCTGTATTGGACGTTTGGTTCAATTAAATCCTACCAGCCATATTGACTATTAATTTTATAACCAATCTCTACGAAAATTCTGGCCACCGACTCTTTCCGCCATTTTTTAGATCTCATTGATGTTGTGTTTTCTGGCTTGGTTTTATTTGTTTAATTTGTATTTCTTTTAAAGCTGATGTAGGCTTTTCCTGAAACGCCATAGTTTGACTTGTCTTTCTTTTAGTTTAGCTGTTCCATACCCTTATGTTTATCTTACAATGTGTCGAATAGAATGAAATCTAAGAAATCATTAACAACCTCAAAGAGATACCTACAAAAATGAATCTCAAAGAAGTAATAATCAACATCACAAGAAGTGATAATCAACATAACAAGAAGTGATAATCTACATCACAAGAAGTGATAATCTACATCACAAGAAGTGATAATCAACAACACAAGAAGTAATAATCAACAACACAAGAAGTGATAATCAACATCACAAGAAGTGATAATCAACAACACAAGAAGTGATAATCAACACCACAAGAAGTGGTAATCAACATCACAAGAAGTGATAATCAACAACACAAGAAGTGATAATCAACACCACAAGAAGTAATAATCAACATCACAAGAAGTGATAATCAACAACACAAGAAGTAATAATCTACATCACAAGAAGTAATAATCAACACCACAAGAAGTTATAATCAACACCACAAGAAGTGATAATAAACAACACAAGAAGTGATAATCAACATTACAAGAAGTAATAATCGACAACACAAGAAGTGATAATCAAAATCACAAGAAGTGATAATCAACAATACAAGAAGTGATAATCAACACCAGAAGAAGTGATAATGAAAAATACAAGAAGTGATAATCAACATAACAAGAAGTAATAATTTACATCAAAAGAAGTGGAAATCAACAACACAAGAAGTGATAATCAATATCATATGAAGTAGCAATCAACATCACAAGAAGTGATAATCTTCATCACAAGAAGTGATAATCAACCCACAAGAAGTGATAATCAACACCACAAGAAGTGATAATCACATCGCAAGGTTGATCATGATCTGGGAATGAAGATTGACAGTGACAGAACCGATCGATATTCTGAATTAATTATATATATATATATATATATATATATATATATATATATATATATATATATATATATATATATATATATTAGCATGAGAACTGAAAGAGAAACTCAGGGAAACCCACAACTGTCGTGACGTTTTCAGTATTACCAGCAGGGGTGGTTGTAGGTAGAGTGACGTCAGCGGTATTTAGCCCCTGAAAGTGAAAACGTCACGCTAGTAGTGTATTTCAGGGTATTGAAATTCCTTCGAAGCCATCAAAGCAGATGTTAACACCTCTACCAAGATGTTACATGATCTATTGGATAAAATTTGGGAGAGGGAAGAAATACCTAAAGACTGGAGAGAAGGTTATATGATCAAACTACCAAAGAAAGGAAGTTTACAGGAGTGCACAAATTATAGGGGAATTATGCTACTATCAGTGCCAGGAAAAATATTAGGCAGAATCATTCTGGAGAGACTAAAAGAGGCTATAGAGAAACACTTGAGAGATGAACAAGCAGGTTTTAGGAAGAACAGATCATGTGCTGATCAAATAACTACCCTACGTATAATAGTTGAACAAAGTTTAGAACTAAAATCCCCACTTTATATTGGATTCATAGATTACGAAAAGGCATTTGATAGTTTAGACAGAAGAATGCTTTGGAAGTTGCTGAGTCATTACGGAATCCCCATAAAGTTTATTAACCTGATAAAAACAATGTATGAAGGAAGAAAATGTAGTGTGGTGCATGAAGGACAACTTACAGAAGCATTTGAAATAAGAACAGGAGTAAGGCAAGGATGCCTCCTGTCTCCATTTCTCTTTCTACTGGCCATAGATTGGATTATGAAAATAACTCAAAACAACAGAAATGGGATCCAGTGGTCACTGACCAAACAACTTGATGATTTAGACTTTGCTGATGACATAGCTCTCCTATCACACAGCCATCAACAGATGCAGGATAAAATGAGTATATTAGATGAGAGATCACAACAGCTAGGACTAAAAATTAATAGAGATAAGACCAACATTATGAGAATTAATGCAGTTGCAATAACCAAATAAAACTAGGAGAAATACCTCTACTAGACGTACAATCTTATATATATCTGGGCAGTAATATAGATAAAGAGGGAGGAACAGAAAATGATACCAAAATAAGGATATCAAAAGCAAGAGGAGCTTTCATTGCACTGGGAAACATATGGAAATCCAAAGAAATTAGGCTAAATACAAAAATAAAAATTTTCAACTCAAATGTTAAGTCGGTCCTATTATATGGCTGTGAAACATGGAAAATGACAAAATTGACAATCACGAAGGTACAGACTTTCATTAATGGATGCTTGCGCAGAATAAAGGGATGGAAATGGCAGGACAAAGTCACTAACGTGGAATTATGGAAATGTACCGGTCAAATACCAGTGGATAAAGAGATATAGCAAAGACGATGGCGATGGATAGGAACCACACTACGGAAGCCAACTGAGAGTATTACACAACAGGCCCTTTTTTGGAATCCCCAGGGGAAAAGACAAAGAGGAAGACCAAGGAATTCTTGGAGAAGACAAATAGAGGCAGAGATGAAGATGATGGGGAAGACATGGAATGATCTTAAAAGAATGGCAAAAAACAGAACGACTTGGAAAGTGTTTGTTGAAGACCTATGCTCCACTGGGAGCTAAAAGGTAAAAGAAAACAAGAGGAAGACAAGAAGTAATAATCAACATCACAAGAAGAGATAATCAACATCACAAAAAGTGATCATCAACAACACAAGAAGTGATAATCAACAACAAAAGAAGTGATAATCAACATCACAAGAAGTTATAATCAACAACACAAGAAGTGATATTCAACAACACAAGAAAGGATAATCAACAACACAAGAAGTGATAATCAACAACACAAGAAATAAGAATCAACATCACAAGAAGTGATAATCAACAAAACAAAAAGTGATAATCAACAACACAAGAAGTGATAACAAACATCACAAGAAGTGATAACCTACATCACAAAAAGGGATAATAAACAACACTAGAAGTGATAATCAACAACACAAGAAGTGATAATCAACAACATAAGAAGGAATAATCAACAACACAAGCAGTGATAATCAACAACACAAGAAGTAAGAATCAACATCACAAGAAGTAATAATCAACAACACAAGAAGTAATAATCAACAACACAAGAAGTTATAATCAACATCACAAGATGTGATAATCAACAACACAAGAAGTAATAATCAACAACACAAGAAGTAATAATCAACATCACAAGACGTGATAATCAACATCGCAAGAAGTGATAATCAATAACACAAGAAGTGATAATTAACATCACAAGAAGTGATAATCAACATCACAAGAAGTGGTAATCAACATCACAAGAAGTGATTATTAACAGCACAAGAAGTGATAATCTTACTCAAAAGAAGTAATAATCAAACTCACAAAAAGTGATAAATAACATCACAAAAGATGATAATCAACACCACAAAAAGTGATAATCAACATCACAAGAAGTAGTAATCAACACCACATGAAGTGATAATCAACATCTCAAGAAGTAATAATCAACAATACAAGAAGTATTAATCAACATGACAAAAAATAATAATCTACATCACAAGAAGTGATAATCATCAACACAAGAAGTAATAATCTACATCACAAGAAGTAATAATCAATACCACAAGAAGTTATAATCAACACCACAAGAAGTAATAATAAACATCACAAGAAGTGATAATCAACATCACAAGAAGTGATAATCAACAACACAAGAAGTGATAATCAACACCACAAGAAGTGGTAATCAACATCACAAGAAGTGATAATCAACAACACAAGAAGTGATAATCAACACCACAAGAAGTAATAATCAACATCACACGAAGTGATAATCAACAACACAAGAAGTAATAATCTACATCACAAGAAGTAATAATCAACACCACAAGAAGTTATAATCAACACCACAAGAAGTGATAATAAACAACACAAGAAGTGATAATCAACATTACAAGAAGTAATAATCGACAACACAAGAAGTGATAATCAAAATCACAAGAAGTGATAATCAACAATACAAGAAGTGATAATCAACACCAGAAGAAGTGATAATGAAAAATACAAGAAGTGATAATCAACATAACAAGAAGTAATAATTAACATCAAAAGAAGTGGAAATCAACAACACAAGAAATGATAATCAATATCATATGAAGTAGCAATCAACATCACAAGATGTGATAATCTTCATCACAAGAAGTGATAATCAACACCACAAGAAGTGATAATCAACACCACAAGAAGTGATAATCACATCGCAAGGTTGATCATGATCTGGGAATGAAAATTGACAGTGACAGAACCGATCGATATTCTGAATTAATTATATATATATATATATATATATATATATATATATATATATATATATATATATATATATTAGCATGAGAACTGAAAGAGAAACTCAGGGAAACCCACAACTGTCGTGACGTTTTCAGTATTACCAGCAGGGGTGATTGTAGGTAGAGTGACGTCAGCGGTATTTAGCCCCTGAAAGTGAAAACGTCACGCTAGTAGTGTACTTCAGGGTATTGCTTTTCAACCTTCTACTTGTATAGACGGAGATGTGTTAACAATAACCGAACTGGCACAGTTAGTCGCTGCTGAAGACCATTATGATGAGATTGAAGCACATATGAATGATCCGGAGACGGTGATAATGATCCTGTCATATTATATCCTCAGCATCAAGCTACGTATCCTTTACAGAACGTTCCATTCACCAAAGCCTGACTGAAAGAATTTCTTTCTCTAGCCAGACCTCCTACATTTTCTGTTGTACTGATCAAGATCTCCATGATGTTTTTAAGTCACCTTCTTCTTGGTCTGCTCCTGATGAGTCGTCCATGAACCTTTATCTTCCATTATTGTTATTTTTAGTCCACTCCGTCTTTTGACGTGACCTTAGTATCTTAATTTCCTCTAGAATGGTTTTATGAGTCAGTTCTTTTTAATGTTCAAGGGATTTGTCTTCGTTGCAATTTTTCATTATCCAAGGTATCGTAAGGATTTTTCCAAGGCATTTTACTTTGAATGTATCGATTGTCTTCTTTGCTATTTGTGAGATTGTCCATTACTCACAACTGTATGTTGCTATCGGGAAGATACGACTCCTCAATAATTTTAATTTTACAGTCTTGCAGTTATTGTGCCAGATTATCTCCAGTATTGTTCAATGCCTGCACAGTAAGGATCATAAGCAAGAAAGTCTTGGGATCGGGCAAGATATTGTCTTATGCTGATGATGTTTTGGTATATCGCCAGGTCAGAGTATTTCTGCAGAACTTTAGACATAGTTTAATCGTCTAAATGTGTGGTGTAGCGAGGTAAGAGCACTTGTCTATCCGACGAAGGCAATGGCGACATGGTTTTCTTTGAACAATGGCATAGTCAACAAGTTAAAGCCAAATACATACGAATCTGTGTTCAGAGTTTGTGGAGACAACTCATGCGATGAGATACCTAGGTGTGCAGTTTGATAGAAGCTTTGCATGCAAACCAGGTGGTATTGAAAGCCACAAAAGACCTATGTGCAATGAGATCGTGGCAACAGAAACATTTGTGCAACGTCGAATCGTTCTCTTTTACCAGGGGCTGGCATTGCTGTGATTGAGTATGCACTGGCGATCATGACACAGCAATGCGCAAATAGAACGATTGGAAAGGATACAAAATGAGGTAAATTCGAATTATCTTTGGGTGCACTTAAGATACCAAGTGTAGTGCGATGTAGTATAGTTATCTCCTCGAATCTTACATCATGGCAGACAGAATAAGGCTTAGCCGATCACGTGTCTACCGTCGAATCAGTGCAGACTCAAATCATTCACTATACTGTAAATTTATGGGTCAAATAAAGGACAACAGGTTGCAAAGAGGAAAATCATGGATGGGTCAGGCTATGGCTAATGCTCGAGAACCCAGGAAATAATGGGTACGAGTGCAGTACGTCAATCCTCGTCGTCATCACACCAGCCAGAGAATGTAAACAACAAAACCAACTTGTCGTTGAGGCAGAAGTGCAGGTCTTGATTTTCGAGAACTCTTCTGATAGTGACGTAGTCACTTACACAGATGGGTCTGGTATTCGGCACGCCCAGAGCTCGTGGGTTTTTACGGCTCATGTTGGAAGCAGAGCTGTGAAAGATGACAGTGGTGTTTCTGCATTGACTCTAAGAAGTATTGGCCAGGGAAATTATGGCTGTCACTAAAACACGGTTTGCGACACAATCTTATACACACATGAGTGTTTCCTCTGTAACATAGTGTGTACACCCAGAAAGATCGCAACCGGATGTGCTCAACGGCATTGGTTAAAGTTTCTGGGCAGGTATTTTTCTAACAAGTGTCTCCTTCACTTTCGTACCGGGGTCACGTTGGTGTAAGAGATAAGGAGCATGCTGCACAACCTTGCCAGTTTGGCTCATGTTGAGTACGGAAGAACAATGTACCGCTTTGACATTTTGAATGCCCTTAAAAAAAGCGACTCAAAAATGACTTCGAATTCACAGCCATGAACAGACTTGACGAATATGTCAAGGTGGGAGATGCTAGACGAGAGCGCTACGTAGGAATCCAATGAAACGTATCAACCAACACAACGCCGGTGTCGTTATTCAGTCGCTACATGTTGATGTATATTCTTCGGAAGAGATATGAGCACCCGTGGACTTGTGCGATATGTAATGAGACGACCTGTTGACTAAACTAAATAGAAATGATTACTAATACCCGTAGGTTACAATCTGCTCTTCCTTCAGTTTTTCTTATACTCTATTTTATGTAGTACAAACGTGCTACAATGATATGTTCATTATTTAAATGAACAATACTTTTCTAACAACTGTTTACTCCACATGTTTAAATCCTATGCAATTTCAAAACACCCTCAAAGGTATGGTACTTATAAAAAATAAAAAAATAAAAATTAGTACAGCAGTATCCAGCTTCTGGGTCTTGGAGACGGATGTTTACGAAGGGTGGATGTTTACTGGAGTATCGATGTTTAGTGAGAGATGGATATTTAATGAGTGGTGATTGTTTATTTGAGGGGTGGAAGTTTATTCAAGTACGGACATTTTTTGCGTGTGAATGTTCATTGAGATGTGGAGGTTTATTGAGGAGTGAATGTTCATTGAGATGTGGAGGTTTATTGAGGAGTGAATGTTCATTGAAATGTGGAGGTTTATTGAGGAGTGAATGTTCATTGAAATGTGGAGGTTTATTGAGGAGTGAATGTTCATTGAAATGTGGAGGTTTATTGAGGAGTGAATGTTCATTGAGATGTGGAGGTTTATTGAGGAGTGAATGTTCATTGAAATGTGGAGGTTTATTGAGGAGTGAATGTTCATTGAAATGTGGAGGTTTATTGAGGAGTGAATGTTCATTGAGATGTGGAGGTTTATTGAGGAGTGAATGTTCATTAAATGTGGAGGTTTATTGAGGAGTGAATGTTCATTGAAATGTGGAGGTTTATTGAGGAGTGAATGTTCATTGAAATGTGGAGGTTTATTGAGGAGTGAATGTTCATTGAGATGTGGAGGTTTATTGAGGAGTGAATGTTCTTTGAAATGTGGAGGTTTATTGAGGAGTGAATGTTCATTGAGATGTGGAGGTTTATTGAGGAGTGAATGTTCTTTGAAATGTGGAGGTTTATTAATATGTGGATGTTTATTGAGGAGTGGATGTATATAGAAGGGTGAATGTTTATTAAAGGGTGGATATTTTTTGAGGTGAAGATTTTTACTGTGGAGTGGATGTTTACTGAGTGGTGGAAGTTTATGGATGGGTCGATGTGTATTGAGGAATGAATGTTCGTTGACGGGTGGATGTTTATTGAGCGGTGGATGTTTATGTCCTCGCTGATATTGAAATTTCCCAGCTCCTTAAGCCAGGTGTTATGTTTGTTTTTATCTGGTGATCCAACTCACGTTCATTGTGTCACCAAGCTAACTCCCACAACATAAATTGACAATCTTTAGAAATGCTATACAGCGCTGAAACATATTTACGTAGGCGCCGTTCATACTGATTTGTATTTTCATTCAAAAACAGTGTAATCTATATACCCTCAAAATACAATACCCTCCCCTGTTCTATCGTTGTCAAGATACAAACGGGCGAATTTTCGTGTTTCTAACATGCTTTTTCCTGGAAGTCATCTCGACCAGCATGTACCCAGAAATTAATGCAATAACTGCAATATGGACACACACAACGAAACCACAACAGCTATCAGCGGCCTAGTAGTGTCTTCATTGTCTTCCACCCACACAAATCCATCCCCTCCACCACCTCCTGACCTCACTCTCTTCCCGTCTTTACCTCCCCCCTCACCACCGGTAACAGAAAATATGGATGCATCTTGAACAAACTCACACGCGCATTGATTTATTTCATAAAAGGAATTAAATGACTCTTGTTTGCTTTTCATGTCCTCGGATAAATCAGAATCGTCACAGAAAGTATAAATAATATTCTGAACGTCCATCGGGCATAATTTGTAAATGTTTCCCAAAGTGGATCCAGCAGGAAGGAAGTTCATGTTATCCATATCGTAGCGGAAAGCTAAGAAGGAGGTATTTGTTGTGACGATGATATCATCAGCGTCCTTGAACTCGATTGAAGTAATTATAGATGTAGTGACGTCATAAAGTTCTCCAACAAGTACTGGATAAATAGTTGTAGGTCGTGCCTTACTTTCGTTTCTAAAATTATGGAAACTCAGAGGGTTAATTTCTCTTTGAAAGACGGAAGGGCACATACAAATGCATCCTTGTTTTGTCATATTTCCTACACATGTGAAGTAATACTCCACGCTTGGAAGGAAGAATCCACTGTCTGCACACATTTTCGAGGAAGGCCCTGATACATTGCCGCAAAGTGTAAGTTTAACGTACACGCTCACAGGAAGTGACGCGGTTATCCACGCTGCTGATGTTTTGTTGACCTCAAGAAATGTGTTTCCGGATTGGTCTATAACAATTTCTTTTGAATTTATGTCAGTTGTTAAGTCAAGACTGGAATTTGGAGAACCTGAAATAAAAAAGAAAAAATTAAAATGAATGGATCAATCGATCAATAAGTTTGGAAGTAAATCAAGCAGCCAATCAATATGCATACATGTGTAAGTGTGGAAACAAAAGAGATGAACTAGAGGTGATACCTTAATGCTTGCTTTGAGAAGAAAGTAAAAGATTGTCACAAAGCAAGCCTTATATGTGGGGGCGGAAAAAAAGAAGTGAAAGAAAGATGGAAAGAAATAAACAAACAAAGAAAATATATGGAAAGAAACAAATACAAATTTAAAAAGCCAACATCAAAGGACAAGACGAACACTGATAAGGAAGGCAAAGGCAGAAGACATCGATCGACTCCTCACAGAGATTGAGAAGGTTGTCCAGAATAGAACTTATGATTTATGGTGAGGGACACATGAACCCTGTGAGACGTTTGTCGGAAAGGGAACAATTGTGGTGATGACGATGTCGAATAAATTGAAGCAGAAATAAAGGTAATTTGAAATATGGATGCAAATAGAGGAAACGGGGGCGAAATAGAGGAAACGGAGGTGAAATAGAGGAAACGGGGGCGAAATAGAGGAAACGGAAGCGAAATAGATGAAACGGAGGCGAGATAGAGGAAACGGAGGCGAGATAGAGGAAACGGGGGCGAGATAGAGGAAACGGGGGTGAGATAGAGGAAACGAAGGCGAGATAGAAGAAACGGGGGTGAGATAGAGGAAACGGAGGTGAGATAGAGGAAACGGGGGCGAGATAGAGGAAACGGGGGTGAGATAGAGGAAACGGAGGCGAGATAGAGGAAACGTGGGCGAGATAGAGGAAACGGAGGCGAGATAGAGGAAACGGAGGCGAGATAGAGGAAACGGAGGCGAGATAGAGGAAACGGGGCGAGATAGAGGAAACGGAGGTGAGATAGAGGAAACGGAGGCGAGATAGAGGAAACGGGGGCGAGATAGAGGAAACGGAGGTGAGATAGAGGAAACAGAGGCGAGATAGAGGAAACGGAGGTGAGATAGAGGAAACAGAGGTGAGATAGAGGAAACGGAGGCGAGATAGAGGAAACGGAGGCGAGATAGAGGAAACAGAGGCGAGATAGAGGAAACGGAGGTGAGATAGAGGAAACGGAGGTGAGATAGAGGAAACGAAGGCGAGATAGAGGAAACAGAGGCGAGATAGAGGAACGGAGGTGAGATAGAGGAAACGGGGGTGAGATAGAGGAAACGGAGGCGAGATAGAGGAAACGGAGGCGAGATAGAGGAAACGGGGCGAGATAGAGGAAACGGGGGCGAGATAGAGGAAACGGGGGTGAGATAGAGGAAACGGAGGCGAGATAGAGGAAACGGAGGTGAGATAGAGGAAACGGAGGTGAGATAAAGGAAACGGAGGTGAGATAGAGGAAACGGGGGCTCGATAGAGGACACGGGGGCGCGATAGAGGAAACGGAGGCGGGATAGAGGAAACGGAGGCGAAAGAGAGGAAACGGAGGCGAAAGAGAGGAAATGGAGGCGAAAGAGAGGAAATGGAGGCGAAATAGAAGACACGGAGGTGAGATAGAGGAAACGAAGGCAAGATAGAGGAAACGGGGAGGAACCCTGTGAGACGTTTGTCGGAAAGGGAACAATTGTGGTGATGACGATGTCGAATAAATTGAAGCAGAAATAAAGGTAATTTGAAATATGGGATGCAAATAGAGGAAACGGGGTGAGATAGAGGAAACGAAGGCGAGATAGAAGAAACGGGGGTGAGATAGAGGAAACGGAGGTGAGATAGAGGAAACGGGGGCGAGATAGAGGAAACGGGGGCGAGATAGAGGAAACGGAGGCGAGATAGAGGAAACGGAGGCGAGATAGAGGAAACGGAGGCGAGATAGAGGAAACGGGGGCGAGATAGAGGAAACGGAGGTGAGATAGAGGAAACGGAGGCGAGATAGAGGAAACGGGGCGCGAGATAGAGGAAACGGAGGTGAGATAGAGGAAACAGAGGCGAGATAGAGGAAACGGAGGTGAGATAGAGGAAACAGAGGTGAGATAGAGGAACGGAGGCGAGATAGAGGAAACGGAGGCGAGATAGAGGAAACAGAGGCGAGATAGAGGAAACGGAGGTGAGATAGAGGAAACGGAGGTGAGATAGAGGAAACGAAGGCGAGATAGAGGAAACAGAGGCGAGATAGAGGAAACAGAGGTGAGATAGAGGAAACGGGGGTGAGATAGAGGAAACGGAGGCGAGATAGAGGAAACGGAGGCGAGATAGACGAAACGGGGGCGAGATAGAGGAAACGGGGGCGAGATAGAGAAAACGGGGGTGAGATAGAGGAAACGGAGGCGAGATAGAGGAAACGGAGGCGAAAGAGAGGAAACGGAGGCGAAAGAGAGGAAATGGAGGCGAAAGAGAGGAAATGGAGGCGAGATAAAGGAAACGGAGGCGAAATAGAAGAAAAGAGTGAAAGAGATGAAATAAAAAGGATGAGAGTGCATGGAGGTTAAAGGGTAAAACTGGATTGGAATGTGAAGAGCTACGAAGAATGGAACATAGGAGAAAGAAAGAGAGAAAGGAAAACAGAGAAGTGAAGTATTGGTATTATAAGGGTGAAGAAGTAAAAAAAATAATGTGTTTGAAGTGAGAAAACATACAAAGTAACGGAAGGAAACAAAACGGAGAGAAACAGATGAAGTTATTTGAAAGCAAGATATTGAATGAAATAGAGTATGCGGATGTAAGTGTATACATATATACTTGTAGAAGAGTGTTATGTGTCTCATCACAAGAGGACGATGTGAAGAAGATGGAACGAAAGAAACGAGAAAGGAGAATGAGATAAGCGAGGGGGAATATAAGAGAAGATACGAAATGTATTGTGAATGAGCGAGTTGAAATTGATTAAGGAGGAGACATGAGTGTTAAATGTTGGATAGAGTGGAAACGATAAAACGAATAGATAGCAAGATAATAGAATGGTTGAGAATTAAATGACGTAAAAGGAAGGGAAGAAGAAAATGGGTGGAGGACAATATGGAATTAAGGGAGCGGCAGGGAAAAGAGGTGAAATGAAAGGGTAGAATATTATATGAGTGAAAAAAGGAAGAAAAATAAAAATGGAAAGCCAGAATGAAAGAAAAGAAGAAAGCGAAAGATACAAGTAAATTAAGAAGAATGTGTTGGGGAGGGGGGGGGGAGGGGGAGCTGCGTAGTCAAGAGATAAGATGTCGACCTACGGACAAGAAGGTCCAGGGTTTGATCCATGCCACAACCTGCGGGAGTTTTTAAATAAAAATTGAATCCATGGTTTATTCGTGGCTTTACCCATCCATGTTATCTGGGTAGTGAGATCCGATGTCTAGCCATCTCTGGGTAGTGAGATTCGATGTCTAGCCATCTCGGATAACGGCAACAAACATGAGGTCCCGTCTGCGTTCTGCGCACATTGAAGAACCGTTGGCAGTTTGAAATTGAAAAGAATAGGCCAAAAACGGTCGCTGTTCGGGCAAAATTTATGGGAAAAATTCTACACAAAAATAAAAACTCTCGACGTTAAACATATTAGAGTATTTATGAAGTCAGAGGATACCTGCCTATATGGCGGGGAGACCGGAGCATGGCTGACCGTGTGGTCATTAAGAAAAAGTGATAATCACGCAAAAAGAAATTCTTGGAGACTTCGCTAGAGATATATCGCCACGCACTGAAACAAAGAAACAACAACAAGAATAGATTGCCATGGGAAGAATGTGAATGCGGGATTGAGAGGGGATATGGGAAAAAAAACGAAAAAGAGAAAACACGATTTGGACTGGGAGGAACGAGAATAATTGGAAAGAAAATAGAATGTGAAGGCGGTTATAGGAGATAATCAAAGCCAACAGCGCACATCTTTCACCAAATAAGAGAAAGCTAAGGTGTGTGATGAAATGTCAGTACTAGGAAGGCACACTTGAAAACAAAGCAATGGAAGATATCAACGGGCGATAATTGTAGAAGGAAGTACATAACTACAGCCATGTAGGAGAACATACTTACAGACAGCAGACAACTAAAACAAGTACAGGAAATTAAATACCAAGGAAGTCCAGTGATAAGCGAGTTCACAAACAGCAGAAATAAACTCAAGATGCAACAAAACTTGTCAGATTATTGAACAGCTATCACCACTATTGTCCAACAAGGAAATAACTCTAGAGGCAAAACGGGCACCCTACAATACAATCTTCATCCCAACGTTGTGCTACGAATGCCAGTCCTGGACCTAGATGCAAGAACAATAAGAAATACAAACTCTAATGAGAAGAAATGTGTTAGACGAATGACAGGGAACTGCCTTAGAGAAAAGATCAGAAATGAAGAACTGAGAAATAAGCTAGCAATAACCCCCGCCATAGAATGTATGAAGAAACAACATAAAATGTTTTGGCCATGTGACAAGGCAGAAAGATCAAAACACAACACAGCGAGCCTCCAATAAACGCTGTGAGAACACTAGACCCAAGGGCCGACCACGAAAAAAATGGATAGACGGAATATTAGAAACGCTAGGAAATAACAGAAGACTGCGTTATTGTTTTTTCACTTCAAATTTGAAAGTTTGCCAACTAAAGAACTAGTGAGGACAATGGCTGTAAAACCGTTAATTGCCTGTCTTAAAGCCTTTGTATCCTGTATGTATATAAGCAAGATCCTACCTACCTAGATCGATTTATTAATAGAAAAATAAACACTGTTTTAAGTTCAGGAAAAATATAACATCGCAAACAAAATTTCACAGCAATCCACACAAAATTTCCGAAAAGTTGATTTTGAGTATTTGCAACGATTGCTGAACGTGACTATAGATGTCGATCTTCTGCGTTGTAGATTTTCGTTTTGGTTTATTTGATGATAAAAGTTGAATTTCTGAGCTATGAGCAAATTCTGCTCAATTTATGATCGGTTTCCCATGACAGTGACTTGCAGATGGTCCAAGCGTTACTTCTACACGGATCTCATTAGAAGCAAAATGTGTAACAGCAGAGTGACAAACAACGTTGAGAATAGAAGTCTGATGCATCAAAAATATCTAATCTCAACACGACACTAACTCAATGCGTTTCATAATTTTCTACAAATGAAATTCTAGTTGAACAGATTTCGGAAACAACTGTGAAAAATCAAGTATGACAGAAGAGCATTTGAATCTAGTAAAGTTAAGTGCAGGAAACGAGGATAATCAATTACAAATGTTTTTCACTTCGTTTCGTTTTTTTAAATTTTAATTTTAATTTTTAAAGATTCATTATTCTTTAGTAAAGTCGAGATCTCGTTTTACAAGCCAAACCATTTCTGAAAAATGATAACAATGTTATCTAAGTCTAACAGTAGGACCTAAGTCTAACAGTAGGATCTATGTCTAATAGTAGGACCTATGTCTAATAGTAGAGTAGCACCTAAGTCTATCAGTAGGACTTAAATCAAACAGGGCACGTAAGTCTAACAGTAGGACCTAAGTCTAAGAGCCTGTTTCTCACAGTATGACCTAAGTCTAACAGTAGGACCTAAGTCTAAGAGCCTGTTTCTTACAGTGTGACCTAAGTCTAACAGTAGGACCTAAGTCTAGGAGCCCGTTTCTCACAGTATGACCTAAGTCTAAAAGCAGAACCTAAGTCTAAGATCCTGTTTCTCACGGTATGACCTAAGTCTAACATCAGGACCTAAGTCCAGCAGTAGGAGCCAAAATTAACAGTAGGACTGGAGTCTCACAGTACCAAGGTCTCAAAGCAAGACTTAAGTCTTTAGTAGCACAAAATCTCACAGTAGGACCTAAGTCTAACAATAGCACAAAATCTCACAGTAGGACCTAAGTCTAACAATAGCACAAAATCTCACAGTAGGACCTAAGTCTAACAATAGCACAAAATCTCACAGTAGGACCTAAGTCTAACAATAGCACAAAATCTTACAGTAGGACCTAAGTCTAACAATAGCACAAAATCTCACAGTAGGACCTAAGTCTAACAATAGTACAAAATCTTACAGTAGGACCTAAGTCTAACAATAGCACAAAATCTCACAGTAGGACCTAAGTCTAAGAATAGCACAAAATCTCACAGTAGGACCTACTCTAACAATAACACAATATCTTACAGTAGGACATAAGTCTGACATAGCACAAAATCTCACAGTAGGACATAAGTCTAACAATAGCACAAAATCTTACAGTAGGACCTAAGTCTAACAATAGCACAAAATCTTACAGTAGGACCTAAGTCTAACAATAGCACAAAATCTCACAGTAGGACCTAAGTCTAAGAATAGCACAAAATCTCACAGTAGGACCTACTCTAACAATAACACAATATCTTACAGTAGGACATAAGTCTGACATAGCACAAAATCTCACAGTAGGACATAAGTCTAACAATAACACAATATCTTACAGTAGGACATAAGTCTGACATAGCACAAAATCTCACAGTAGGACATAAGTCTAACAATAACACAAAATCTCACAGTAGGATATAAGTCTAACAATAACACAAAATGTCACAGTAGGACCCAAGTCTAACAATAGCACAAAATCTTACAGTAGGACCTAAGTCTAACAATAGCATATAATCTCATAGTAGGATCTAAGTCTAACAATATCATATAATCTCAGAGTAGGACCTAAGTCTGACAATAGCACAAAATCTCACAGAAGGACCTAAGTCTAACAATAGCACAGAATCTCACAGTAGGACCTAAGTCTAACAGTAGGAGCTAAGTCTAAAAATAGCACAGAATCTCACAGTAGGACCTAAGTCTAACAGTAGCACAGAATCTCACAGTAGGACCTAAGTCTCACTGTAGGGCATACATCTAATAGTCGATCATAACTGAAATATCGGCATAAGGTCAAATGTCCAATGCAGAATGGAGCAGAGCATTCACCACAGCCCGTCCGAAGGAATCTATCTCTAGTCAGATCTCCTATTTCTTCTGTTGTCATGTTCAAGGTGTCTTTGAAGTCTTGAAACCACTTTCTTGCTCTGCTCGAATCTCGTCTTACAGGAATAATGCTTTCCATTACTGTTTTTTTTTTTTTGCAGCCGCTGAGGCTTGACGTGGCCAAAGTATTTTAGCTTTCGCTGTAGAATGGTGTTTATAAGCCAGTTCTCTTTAATGTTTAAGTCCTTTAATATGTCTTCATTACTCTTTTTCATTATCCAAGGTATCTTAAAATTTTTTTCTGTAGTATTTTCTTTCGAATGAATTGATTTTATCCCTTGCTGTTAGCGAGATTGTCCATGATTCACATTCATTTATTGCTATCGGGAAGAAGCAGGCCTTCGGTAATCGCAATCGTGCTGCATTGCTTGAATTTTGCCACATGTTCTTCATGGGATTTAATATTTGTTTTGCTAATCTTCTTTTGATATACGTCTGGCAGTCTCTATTGTTAGTTACTATACACCCATGTATTCATAGTTTGTTATAATTTCAAGTTCTTCACTGTTTATGATGATTTTGGAATGGCTTTTAAAATCTAACACCATGACCTAAATGTAACACCAGGACCTAAATGTAACACCAGGACCTAAATGTAACACCAGGACCCAATTTAACACCAGGACCTAAATGTAACACCAGGACCTAAATGTAACACCAGTACCTAAATGTAACAACAGGACCTAAATCTAACACCATGACCTAAATCTAACACTAGGACCTAAATGTAACACCAGTACCTAAATGTAACACCAGTACCTAAATCTAACACCAGGACCTAATTTTAACACCAGGACCAAAATGTAACACCAGTACCTACATGTAACACCAGGACCTAAATCTAACACCAGGACCTAAATCTAACACTAGGACCTAAATGTAACACCAGGACCTAAATCTAACACCAGGACCTAAATCTAACACCAGGACCTAAATCTAACACCAGGACCTAAATCTGACACCAGGACCTAAATGTAACACCAGGACCTAAATGTAACACCAGGACCTAAATCTAACACCAGGACTTAAATCTAACACCAGGACCTAAATGTAACACCAGTACCTAAATGTCACACCAGGACCTAAATCTAACACCAGGACCTAAATCTAACACCAGGACCTAAATGTAACACACCAAAGAGAATTGATGGGACCTACTGAAACCCGGTCTTCCACGTAATGTTGATATGGTGAGGCAATAACAGTTTCGTTAATTTAACAAACTTACTAATTTAAAGAACAATTGATTTTAAACGATACAATTTTCAGATTCTAAAAAGGAACCTCAGACTATGTCCGCTACATTCGGCTGCACTTTCGTGCCTTTTTCAGAAGTATTTAACCATTTGAACTACGAGCATCATTTTGACAGACTCATCACGTCCTGCCATTGTCTTCTATGTGTCCATAAAACCACAATGATTTGTTAAAACTAATTGCCTAAAGTATATTAGTTCAAGATTGTTTTAGTGTATTTCAAAGTTTTTTTTTTTATGCCATAGGCAGTAATTTGATGTTTGACAATATTTAATTTTGCCAAAGTCTGTTTTTGTTTGTGTTTTGTTTCAATGTTTATAATGTATAACTTGCATTGGTAACCCAAATAACAAGTTCAGGTAAAGAAAAATAATATCAATGAACTGGCATTGAAGGTTGAACTACTATTGAACTTTATTGAAAGGCAAATGGGGAAGGAAAGAATAAGAAGATGGTGAAGAACTACCATTTGCAGATGAATTACGAAGTCTCGATAGTAAGTAGAGTTAAAATATAACATGTCAGTGAATGCAGAAACAACATGAATGTAATAGCTCAAAAAATACACGATACGATTGAGAGAAATATAAATTAACAATATATATAGAGTGTCAAGAATTTAGATACAAGAAAAAAAAACTCAGATATGTAGAAACAATACTCTTAGAAGATGGTAAAATAAGCACGACAATAAATTGTTAATCGAAACTTCACAAAAGAGCTAAAGATCGCACGCTACAAACTATCTCTTTCTTTTACTCAGAAACTCATTTTTTCTTATTTTTCTTCTGTCCAAAACATTAATAAAGATTAATTCTTAAAAAGACAGCTGTCAGCTGAGACTTCCAACATATACAGTTTTCATGTCAGCGCAAATAGGGAAGATGAGTAGGAAAGAGACGAATACTATAAAACAAATGAAACGTTATGTGAGCAAACCTCTGTCCAGCTGCATAAAACAGTGTAAATGCACAAAGAAATATCTGAAACAAATAAATTTAATCCAACATTATGCCACCAGTACAACATATGGCCTATCGCATTAAACAGAGGAAGAAGTTAAAGCTACAGAAACAAGATGTTTAAAGAAAGCTGGTGCAGAGACCAGAAGAGGCATAGAACCACTGTTGAATTTTGCATTAGTGGACAGATCATCCTCGAGTATATAGAACAACATCTTAGTGCTCAGATCGCTGTAATTACCCCCGCCCCCCTCCCACCCTCCCATCCCCGCCTCCCAGCGTGCAGCACCATCGCCAGACACACACTAGCGACAGCACTGACGACGGTTTCATCTCAGATGCAGGAACCCAGTAGCATTGGTGAAGACCTTACAAATAGAGGAGGTAATTGTGCAGATTCTTGTCTCTTCACGTTTTCTCCCTAGTGGTCATGTTTGGCCTACTCCTTTCTCTTCAAGTTTTCTCCCTAGTGGCCATGTTTGGCCTATTCTTTTCTCTTCACGTTTTCTCCCTAGTGGCCATGTTTGGCCTACTCTTTTCTCTTCACGTTTTCTCCCTAGTGGCCATGTTTGGCCTACTATTTTCTCTTCATGTTTTCTCCCTAGTAGCCATGTTTGGCCTACTCTTTTCTCTTCACGTTTTCGCCCTAGTGGTCATGTTTGGCCTACTCTTTTCTCTTCACGTTTTCTCCCTAGTGGCCATGTTTGGCCTACTCTTTTCTCTTCACGTTTTCTCCCTAGTAGCCATGTTTGGCCTACTCTTTTCTCTTCATGTTTTCTCCCTAGTGGTCATGTTTGGCCTACTCTTTTCTCTTCACGTTTTCTCCCTAGTAGCCATGTTTGGCCTACTCTTTTCTCTTCACGTTTTCTCCCTAGTAGCCATGTTTGGTCTACTATTTTCGGTTTATAACTGCCAAAGGTTATTTAACGTAAGCAGAATGCACGCTGCACCTCCTGTTCTTTGCTCGAGAGGGCTAGACATCGAGTCTCGCTACGCTGCGACCCTGGTTGGGCTAAGAAAAGTCTATGTATATGAGCATAGCACAGTCTCATCGTCTGGATTCGAACATGAGCTTCCTGTTCAGAGCTTGATTTCTCGCCTCTAATCTTAATTGCGTACAGTGGAAACAAAAGAAATTGACTGCCCCTAAACGTAGTAAAGTGTTGTTACAGACAACTTAAAAGAAGAGGGAAACAGAGCTTGAGGCATGTTCAAATTAGAATCAATGGGAGAATAATCCCAAAGAAACTCAACAACAGCACTAAATAACAGTGTACGACCCTGGCAAAACAGAAAGAAAAAAAAAGCTTTGTATGACTGTTGATACCAGAAATAATATAAGAGAAAATGAAGAAGAATCTGCTGAGTAAATGTATATACACTTAATTAAGACATCTAGAAGCGCATAGCAGAAAAATAAAATGGTTAATTAATATATCAGACCGAAAATAGGTACATGTAGAAAAATGTCCTTTCTAATTTATTCCAATTATTGTCAATCTATCATTGTAAAAGAAACATGAAAAAAGGAAGAAAAAGATCTGTTTAAACAAATTCCTAGATGGTCTCAATCTCAGGAACGGGAAGGGGTAAGCGGTCATCGTTCTCTAATGAGGAAGCGGGGTATGAGTGAACCAAATCTGAAGATAGATGACACTGCACACGTTCTTCGAGTGTCTGGAAGGGCCAATTTGGAGAATAAGCAGAAGTTAATTGGGATAACCAGGAAAAGACGTCCCCAGTGGAGGTATCCAACCCTTTTTTTGGTTGTAATTGAAATGCGTGAGTTAGTTTTGGGAGGAAAGTTGGATGTACTTGTCCGTTTGAATGATGTACTGAGTTGCTTAATGAGGTTGTTGGTACGGTGATGGTCGAACAAAAGCTCGTAACTAACTAGTCTATTGATAACAAGAGGTCAGATTCGATTGCGACACTGCCCAAGGCGTTCTCAGCCTCTAATGAGTAAAATGTCTCAGCCTCTAATAAGTAAAATGCCTCAGCTCTAATGAGTAAAATGCCTCAGCCTCTAAGGAGGCCAAAATAGCATTTCAGAAAATGAAAAATATCGTATGCAACAAATCCATGTCAATAGAAGTGAGTGAGAAAAAGAATTCCTCGGTGCTATGTAGAATAAATTCTGACCTATGCAGGCAATCATCGACAGTAGACAAACAAATGAAAAGACGATTAAAGGCCCCAGATATGGAATTTTTCAGAAGAATGTTGAAAGTTCCATGGACAGCTAAAAAGACACATGAAGAAATTCTCAAAGAGGCCAACACAAAAAGGGAACTCATAAGAACATCAGAAAGAAACAATCAACATTTTTCGGGCACATCAAGAGAAGAGGAAAGTTGGAATACTTGGTTACAGCTGGCAAAATAAAAGGAAAGAGAGATCGCAGACGACAAAGAAAGAAATTACTGGATAGCTTGGTGTCATGGCACGGAAAACAGTCAACAACAGAACTGATGCGATGCACTGTAGGTAGAAGATTGAGGAAGGACTTCCTGAAGATCGCCTACGCCAACCGATATGGCACATGATGATGATGATGATGATGATGATGATGATGAAGATGATGATGATGATGATGAATGATGATGATGATGGTGATGATGATGATGATGAATGAGTAATGTACATTTTCTAGGAAAGGTAACAATACTAGCTGAATTGTGGCAATATTTTCCCAAAATGTGACGATAGTGCACTGTTCTTTATATACTTCACGGGACATGTCGAAACTTTCCAATTGTTCTTCTTACTCCTTTATAAGCGATCAAACGTCATGCTGCGCTCTCAGGTAGTTTGTTATAAGTCTTTTCTGCACGAGCTTCTTAATCTTATTAAGGTAGTTGGTGCCTGATGTACATGACCACTCTAATCAGTGTTCTTAGTATTTCTTTCGGTCGGTCGGCTCTTTTTTCTGTTGTTTTCATTTCAGAGGTTGACATTGTAAATATACGGGAGGTCAAAAAGTAATGCACACCAATTTTTTTTCTCGGCTAATAATAAAGATAGTAATATGAAATTTTGCACACTTGGAATATGACATGTTCCAATTATGTGTACCAAATTGCACAGCATTCTGATAAATATTACGCAATCTATGAACCGTTAAAATGGGGCTTGTCAACAATGTCCGTTACAAACAGAGAATTGTCATAGAATTTCTGGTTGCGGAAAAAGAAACTGTGGCAAACATTCATAAACGACTGTGTGCAGTGTACAAATGTTCTGCAGTCGATAGGAGCACAGTTAGTCGCTGGGTTCAGAGAATTAAAGCTGCAGAAAGTGTACGAGTGGAGCTGCATGATTTACCGCGTTCTGGACGTGTTGCCTCGGCTACCAGCACAGACATGTTAAACCGGGCTGATGCCATTATTCGTAAGGATAGGCGTATCACTAGTCAGCAATTGGCATTGCAGCTTACAGTCAGCAAGGGAAGTGCAATCGCAATTTTTAAAACTCTCGGATATTCAAAGATTTACGCTCGATGGGTTCCTCGGTGCCTAACAAATGATCACAGAGTTCAAAGGAAAACATTCTGTTCTGAATTGTTGGAGCGGTTCGGTGTTGAAGGAGAAATTTTTTTGTCAAAAAATGTTACCGGTGACGAAACGTGGGCACATCATTATGCGCCTGAAACAAAAATGCAGTCAATGGAATGGCATCATCCGCAGTCACCCAAAAGAAAAAATTCAAAACATCTCCATCAGCCGGAAAGGTGATGATCACTGTCTTCTGGGACATTGATGGTGTGATTCTTATTGATGTAATGACAAGAGGTGAGATAATCAACTCGACAGCTTACATCAATACACTGACAAAATTCAAAAATCGGTTCCACAGAGTTCGGCCTAATAAGCCATCTGCAGATTTGTTGCTTCAACATGACAATGCACGCCCTCACACAATTCTGGTAACACGGGAAGCAATCAACAAATTTGGTTGGACTGTACTGCCCCATCCTCCTTACAGCCCTGATCTGGCTCCCTCAGATTTCCATCTGTTTGGACCACTCAAAAAATTCCTGCGTGGGAAACACTTTGACACTGATGAGGGTGTGATCCGTGCAGTTAAAAAATGGCTACGCGAGCAGGACAAAACTTGGTACAAACGAGGCATTCATGACCTAGTTTCGCGTTGGCGTAAGGCAATACGCTTGGACGGAGATTATGTTGAAAAATAGGTAGTGTAAAGGGGATGTTCAACTACAATCTGTGAAAATTTCACACATTTTGCCCGAATAGTTTCCGATAAAAAAATTGGTGTGCATTACTTTTTGACCTCCCTACGTAGTTTGTTTGTTTTTTTTTTTTTCCTACTTATCGCATGATCGACATGTGCCAAACTTTTAAATTGTCTACTTGATTATTGATTATATAACAATGGAGTAAATAATCTTATTTTGTTTTGATAGTAGAAAGAATGAACATATATATTATAGACATATCAGCGACATGATGGAAAGAATGCGGCTGTATACAGAAAGAAAAATAATCATATATATATATATATATATATATATATATATATATAAATACATACAGACTATACAGAACATCAAAGAGGTGTGGGAATACTTATAAAAAGAGAATTGCAAAAATACATTAGTACTCACTGGACATACAACGACAGAGCCATACTACTAGAAATTAAAGCAAAATCTTTTTATATAGCAATAATGCAGACTTATGCACCAACACAGGACTGAATAGATAAGCAAATAGAAGAATAACATGAAGACCTAAAGAAAGTTATGACACTAGTGAAATCATGTGACATTTTAATTGTAATGGGTGCATGAATGCCAAAGTAGGAAAAGGAAAATACACAAACACAATAGAACAGCATAGACTAGTAAAACGTATTGAAAGAGGAGAAAATTAAATCAACTTTGTGAAGTAAATAAATTGGTAAACTGTAACACTTATTTTGATTAGCAGAAAAGAAAGATGTGCACAAGGAAACGCCATCACGAAAAGAACACTAGGAACCAGATGGGCAACATAATGATCAAGATTAGATTTTAAAAGCAGCGCCATACAAGCCAATACATGTCAAGTAGCTGATATCAACTTAGATTACATCCCTGTTATGATCAAAATGCAAATAAAACTAAAGAGAAACAAGCAGAAGAATAACACACAAACAATACCACTGGATATAACAGTTCTAAGTCAAACACAAATTCAATATACATATATATAATACAAGAAAAATATACATACCAAACAATGTTAGAAGGAATGGAACAATACAAATGGGAAATTCCTGATGAAAAAGTTATAACCAAATGGCAATGCATGAAAGAAAGCATACAAGAAACCAATAACAATTTAAAAAAAATGGATAAAGAAGGCAGGCAAAGAACACTTACCAATACACCGAAATAGATAATGAAATCCGCAATATGTGGAGACAGGAAAAAGAGGACTGGTTCAATAAAAGATGTTAAATAATAAAAACCACGGAAAAGAAACACTATTTAAAAGGGATGCACACAGAAATAAAAAAAAAAGAATGAACACCAAGATTTAAAAAGTTAAAGATGGGGATGTATTGTAAACATAAAAAGGAGAAATGTTAATTGAAACTAAATATATAACCAACATATTGCAGGAATACTTAGCAGAACTGTTCCAAGACGAAAGCGTTAAGAAAACAAATATAAAGTGTATATCAGGTTACAAAATCTTAAAATCTTCATTAGAGAAAGGAATGAAAAATGAATATAATGAAAAGTAATTACAATGAAAAATGCATACAATGAAAATGGAAAAGGTTAGAGCCAGATATCACTTAGAATGAGACGGTAAAATTTCTAGGAATTTTTGGCGTAGAAACGGTAACAGGCTTATGCAATTACATATACAACACAGAATACAAACCATATGAGACTACACCATCAATATTTATATGCCTTACCCAAGAAGATCGGAGCTGTGGAGTACAATGACTTTGAAACAATAAGTTTGATGGGCCAAATAACAAAAGTCTTCCTTAAAGTTATACCGGGAATAATTCCAAATAGAATCAATATGGAGTTAACAGAGCAACAATTTGGATTTAGAAAGTACAGGGAAGAAGAGAAGTCATCTTCTGCATGAGGACATTGACGGACACATATATATTTGTCCACAAACCAGTTCATGCATGCGTCATAGACAACAAATTGGAGCCGCGATAGCTCAGTGGTTAGTTAACTGTGCCACAAAGGACAAGAGGTAGGGTTCGATCCCAACCGACGGCGGCCATTTCACCCAGCCTTAATGGGTACCGTATTTTTTTTCTGGGAAATAAAAGCGGCACGGGCGTAATACCAACCTCATTACCCCAAAAATCATGTGCCGACGGTCTGTAAAATTTATGGTCATTAACACCATATTCCCTATACGCCACTTGGCGTGACGGGGGTACTTTACTTTTTTTTTTTTATAGACAACAAGATGAGCAGGGTCTCGATAGTCTAATTTGGAAAACCACCCCACTAACACTTAGGACAACCCGTGTTTGATTCCCGCTGGAAGCAGTTTGTGAATTGTATTCGGGGTTGGTTATAAAAGAAAGCTTACCCACCCCTCGGCGTTCAATCCAGCCGCCGGTAGAAATGGGTACCAGGGTTCATACTCTGGGAAGGTGAGAAATTCCACCTCGCTCGTCAGTTACAATGCTTGAGACGACACTAGACAGAAGTCTCCGAACACATCTTGATAGGTGGCCGAGCACATATGGGTAAAACCCGTGTCCTGAGACTTCAAGTCTCGTACCTTACCTTTACACCAAAGTTTTTGACAGAATACACCATCAACAAGTAATAAAATGCCTGAAATGTATACATCTGTTTGATGCTGACATAAGACTGATATGTAATTTATACATCTGTTTGATGCTGACATAAGACTGATATGTAATTATACATCTGTTTGATGCTGACATAAAACTGATATGTAATTTATACATCTGTTTTATGCTGACATAAGACTGATATGTAATTTATACATCTGTTTGATGCTGACATAAGACTGATATGTAATTTATACATCTGTTTGATGCTGACATAAGACTGATATGTAATTTATACATCTGTTTGATGCTGACATAAGACTGATATGTAATTGATACATCTGTTTGATGCTGACATAAGACTGATATGTAGTTGATACATCTGTTTGATGCTGACATAAGTCTGATATGTAATTTATACATCTGTTTGATGCTGACATAAGACTGATATGTAATTTATACATCTGTTTGATGCTGACATAAGACTGATATGTAATTTATACAACTGTTTGATGCTGACATAAGACTGATATGTAATTTATACATCTGTTTGATGCTGACATAAGACTGATATGTAATTTATACATCTGTTTGATGCTGACATAAGACTGATATGTAATTGATACATCTGTTTGATGCTGACATAAGACTGATATGTAATTTATACATCTGTTTGATGCTGACATAAGACTGATATGTAATTTATACATCTGTTTGATGCTGACATAAGACTGATATGTAATTGATACATCTGTTTGATGCTGACATAAGACTGATATGTAATTTATACATCTGTTTGATGCTGACATAAGACTGATATGTAATTTATACATCTGTTTGATGCTGACATAAGACTGATATGTAATTTATACAACTGTTTGATGCTGACATAAGACTGATATGTAATTGATACATCTGTTTGATGCTGACATAAGACTGATATGTAATTGATACATCTGTTTGATGCTGACATAAGACTGATATGTAATTTACATCTGTTTGATGCTGACATAAGACTGATATGTAATTTATACATCTTTTTGATGCTGACATAAGACTGATATGTAATTTATACAACTGTTTGATGCTGACATAAGACTGATATGTAATTTATACATCTGTTTGATGCTGACATAAGACTGATATGTAATTGATACATCTGTTTGATGCTGACATAAGACTGATATGTAATTTATACATCTGTTTGATGCTGACATAAGACTGATATGTAATTTATACATCTGTTTGATGCTGACATAAGACTGATATGTAATTTATACATCTGGATGATGCTGACATAAGACTGATATGTAATTTATACATCTGTTTAATGCTGACATAAGACTGATATGTAATTTATACATCTGTTTGATGCTGACATAAGACTGATATGTAATTTATACATCTGTTTGATGCTGACATAAGACTGATATGTAATTTATACAACTGTTTGATGCTGACATAAGACTGATATGTAATTGATACATCTGTTTGATGCTGTCATAAGACTGATATGTAATTGATACATCTGTTTGATGCTGACATAAGACTGATATGTAATTTATACATCTGTTGATGCTGTCATAAGACTGATATATAATTGATACAACTGTTTGATGCTGACATAAGACTGATATGCAATTTATACATCTGTTTGATGCTGATATAAGACTGATATGTAATTTATACATCTGTTTGATGCTGACATAAGACTGATATGTAATTTATACATCTGGATGATGCTGACATAAGACTGATATATAATTTATACTGGGAACAAACAGCTATGACAGCATACAATAATGAGAACTCTGCACTTATTGATATAAAGAGAGGAGTAAGACATGGCTGCATTCTATCACCAATGTCTACTTACACACAAAGCAGATCTTTAAATGCATCATGGGGATACCAGCACTAAACACCAATGGATATATAATCAAATATCTAAGATATGTTGGTACAATATTAATGGCAGAAAATAAAGACGACCTACACCAACTAGTGAATAAACAAACAAGGCAAGCAAAGAATATGGATTAGAAAAAATATTAAAAGGACTAAAACTATAATTATTAGCAGAAAAAATACATAAAAAATACAAGGAAATATTGAAGTAGACAGAAAAAAATCTAGAGGAGTTCAAAAATATAGCTATCTCTGACATACTGTAGCAAATGATGGAACATGTACGACAGAAATAAACAAGTGAATAGGAAAGGCAAAAACCCATTTTAACAAAATAAAAAGTGTTCTCATCTCAAAGCAATAACTTCAGAACTGAAACTATGAACAACAAAATGCTATATACCTAACATTCTTGTATGGTGCAGAAACATGAACATTAAATTATAAAACAGAGGTGAAAATTGAAGCCTTTGAAATGTGAATTTATAGAAACGTGGAAAGAATTGGGTGGAAAGAAAAAAAGACAAACAATGAAGTTCTTAATCAGCTGAAAATGGAGAAAAAAACACTTAACACAATTGGAAAAAAAAAAAAATAACTGACATTTTTTGGATGTGAAGAGACACGATGCCATTCAAAAATCTCATTGGAAGGGAAGGTATTAGGTAGACAAGGCAAAGGCAGACCCAGACTAAAGTGGACATATATTAATAGGTGGTCGGAGAACCTATGACAACGTAACCATCAAGACAAGAGACAGAGTAAAATGGCGCTCCATTGTAGCCAACCTTCAATATGGAGATGGCCCACAATGATTGAATGAACAATGGAGACTGCCTAAAAGAGATAAAAAGAGTAGCAATAGCAACACAAGAATTCAAATGACACGAAAAACATGTGGCATAATACCAGCAAGGCAGTAAAATTAAAATTACTAAAGGCGTGTAACTTCTTAATAGTAACATATAGTGGTCGTGAATCATGGACAATCTCACAAACAGAAAGAAGAAGATCGATTTACTCGAAACAAAATGATACAGACAAATCTTTAAGATGCCTTGAATAATAAAACAGAGCAGTGAAGATATGTTAAAGGACTTCAACATTAAAAGGAACTGGCTTATCAAACAGTACTCTAGAGGGAAAAAAATAAAATACTACGACCACGTTAACAGAAACAACGGCGCTTGAAGAAAACAATAATGTAAGGCATAGTTCCTGGACAATGCATCGGGGGCAGAAGAAAACAATAATGTAAGATATAGTTCCTGGACTATGCATCGGGGGCAGAAGAAAAGGAAATGTGGTTTCAAGACATCAAGATGACTTTGAATGTGACAATAGAAGATGTGGAAGATCTGGGCAGAGACAAAGATTCTTTAGGACCGGCTGCGGTGGATGCAACATTCTACACATGACAAAAGACCTGATTAATGATGCGGGATTATATTGCTGGTAGCATGGCCACTTCTCTTATTTCTGAACTAGCCTTGAACAAAAGCATACAAAATAGTTTTGTATTCGAATGGCGTTTCAAAATACTTGGGCACAATAATAACATCAGATGGGAGATGCACCACAGAAATAAAAAGCAGAATAGCTCAGGCCAAAATAGCATTTCAGAAAATGAAAAATATCTTATGCAACAAATCTATGTCAATAAAATGAGAAAGAGAGTTCATCGGTGCTATATAGAACCAATCCTGACCTATGGAAGCGAATCATGGACAGTAGACAAACAAATGAAAAGACGATTAGAGGCCACAGAGATGGGATTTCTCAGATGAATGTTGAAAGTTCCCTGGACAGCTAAAAAGACCAATGAGGAAGTTCTCAAAGAGGCCAACACAAAAAGGGAGCTCTTAAAAAACATAAGAAAGAAGCAATCAACATTTTTCGGCACATCATGAGAAGAGGAAAGTTGGAATACTTGGTTACAACTGGCAAAATAAAAGGAAAGAGAGATCGCGGACGACCAAGAGAGAAAATACTGGATAGCTTGGTGTCATGGCATGGAAAACAGTCAACAACAGAACTGATGCGATGCACTGTAGATAGAAGATTGTGGAGGGACATGATCGTCTACGCCAACCGGTATGGCACATGATTCGAATGGATCAAATTCATTCTCTATTTCTGAAATTATTTTCCAGCTTTCACGTGCATAAGTTAAAGAAAAAAGTAAAGAGCCCCGTCACACCACGTGGCGTATAGGGAATATTGTGTTAGTGACCATAATTTGTATAGACCTTCGGCACATGATTTTTTGTGGTAATGTGATCGGTATTACGCCCGTGTCGCTTTACTTTCCGAGACAAAAATCAGGTACCCATTTAAGGCTGGGTGAACCCGGAAGCCGTCGATTAGGATAGAGCTCGATCTCTTGTCCTTTTTAGTCCAGTTCACTAACCACTGAGCTATCGCGGCTCCCTATGCACATAGGTAATGATGGATAATTTATTTTATTTAAATATCGTAAGCTTTGTTTTCATTCTGTGAATAAAAAAAAAAAGTCTAACCAGTAGAGAGACGAAGCACATTTCGTCGATTCGACAAATGATACACCATATCAAGTATACATACAAAGACAATTACAAACGGCAATTCATCTCAAATCACAAAGAGGCTGAAGAGGGACAATAACTAAACCTGTGTGCCTGTTAAAATTGAAGCCTTTGAAATGGGGATTTATAGAAGAATAGGTAGAATTGGATGGAAAGAAAAGAAAATAAACGATGAAGTTTTAAAACAACTAAAAATGAAAAGAGAACTACTAAACACAATTATAACAAGACAAATGAAATTTTTGGGGCATGTTAAAAGACACAACAGCCTACTAAAAGTAATATTGGAAGGGAAAATACAAAGTAAAAGAGGCAGAGGCAGACCAAGATTAACATAGACTATCAAAAGATGGACAAGTCTCTATGACAATCTGCACCATTAAAGCAAGAGTCAGAGTGGAATAGCGCTCCATGTCAGCCAACCTTCGAAGCGGAGGACGGTACTCAATGATGATAATGATGATAGTAAAACATCTATTTTCATTAACAAAATTACGATACAAATTTTCAAATAAAAAACGGACGCACTTTCCATCATTAAACTTACCCATAACAAATATAACAAAATCGGTAACTCTCGGAAAAGCAAGATAAAAGTACTTTCCCTTGACAGAATAAGGAGGAACAAAATCGAGCAAATTGATTGCTGTATCCACACAAATGCTTCCATTGTCATTATAGATGCCACTTGTCTGCACTAAGATAACGGCAAAAACATCCGCAGAGTGCAGTCTGTAACGTCGATAGGTGTTTATTTGATATTCATAAATTTCAAAGGCATCAAGTTTAACAGTTGTTGATGAAAATGAAGAAGACGAAATCGATGACGACAATGACGGTAACGAGGATGACGGCTGTGGTATAGAATCTGTTGCATCAAAAAGTTGGACGATGGTGATACTTGTGTTGTTGAACGGGCTAAATATGTACAAGGCGCCGTCGTGATTGTTTTTTCTAGAACTTTTGCTTCTGTTTCCGTTCATGTTTCTGTGATTGGTCGACAGGCGAGGAATTTCATAATCTCGACCCAAAGAGTCGATGGGGAAAACAATCATGGAGTCTCCAGATGTATTGTGGATGTACAGAGAGATATCTTCATTACTTCTGACAATCAGTCCTGAAAGAAAGAAGAAATAGAAAAAAATATTTCATCAGCGAAATGGTAGGAACATGGACATATTCAGTGTCCATAAAAAAAGAAATCTTGATTTGAAGTAGTTATAAAATCAAAACATATTGGAAAATTATTTTTTAAAATCGGTGACAGTTGCATCAACTTACATAGTTTCACATTGTATTTAAAGTGTTCCTTGTTGCAGTTTCCTCATATTCCCGGTCCATGGGGGACTGGTTGGTCTCAGCGCAAGACGCCGATCTCGGGACAGAGAGGTTGTAGGTTCAAATATCGGCTACACCGGATGGGATTTTTATTTATGATTTCTCTCTGCGACAACCACCCCTGGTCTCAGCAGCGAGACCCGGCTTTAAACCTCAGTTACTCATCGACGAAAAAAACATGAGTACCTCCGAAGTCGGAGTTATCCGCCTGTGCGGCCGAGGGACCCCTGTGCACACGGCTGACAGGGAAAAATGGATTAACACACAAAATTCAGTTCCTAGTCTCTAGGGACTTCGTCAGAGTTGAAAGCTGGCGAACGCAACAACAACAACAACATTGTATTTGCTGTTACCCCCACCCTCCAGACACACAATACACATACACCACACACATACACTGGATGAGAGCTCCTGCCGTTACTCGGAAAACGTCGATGCTATAATCTAACTTGTACCAGACTTTCAGTAGCATGACAGGTGATAGAGTTTGCAGCTTCATTTATGCTTTCCTGCAAATAATGCAGGTATTTTTCCGGATGTTAAAGATCTCCGTCTTCAGGTACCTCCAAAGGGAAAACCCACAAACAGTTAGGTTCAGTGATCTCTGGGATCACTCCTGAACACCTGGACATATTGTTTAATGCGGCCAACCCATTTGTTTGGCATGTGATCGTTGAGGAATTTACGGAGACTTTGAGAACAAAAAATACAATTTTGTAGTTAATGCATCTCCGTTCACCATTTTTATAGACACATTCCAATACATTTTTATTTTATAACTATTTGAAATCGTGGAGTGTTTTTGTGGACACCCTGTTGCAATGAACACAAACGTTTATAAAATTAGCACTTCATACAAATAGAAAACAGAAACAAAATAGAACACAAAGTCGTAGGCGGATTGAATTATGAATATATATTCCTTATGAACCAGTGCACCATATTGCCATCAGACCACCGTGGTATGAACAGTACCTCTTCGGAAATTTTTGTAGCACTGTTGATTTCATTTTTTTTTTTTTCAGATTAATGTGTCTAGCAGACTAGAACCATTGTGTTTTATTTTTAAGGTGTCAAGTCTTGTGTTTTGAAAATGTCAAGTCTTGTTTCACAGATGTCAGGTATTGTGTTTCCACGACTGCCAAGTCTTATGTTTTCAAAAGTGTCAATTCTTGTTTCACAGGTGCCAAGATTTGCATTTCTACAGGTGTAAAATTTTGCGCTTTCACTGGTGTCTAGTCCTGTTTTATAGGTGCCTAGTTTTGTGTTTTCACAAGTGTCTAGCCTTGCGCCTTCACAGGTGCCTAAGACTTGTGGTTTCACATGTCTTGTTTCACAGATGCTTAGTCTTGTGTTTTCGCAGAAGCCTAGTTTTGTATTTTCACAGGTGTCTTGTCTTTTGTTTTCACAGGAGCCTAGACTTGTGTTTTCACAGGTGCCAACTAATTAAAGACTCACATATATCCTTTTCTTCCCGATATTCCATCTAATGCAACTCTCTGGGCCTTTTCCATATTATGTTATATCTTTTATGTCGTTGTAGTATTCTTATTATTTTAATGCATGCTTCTTAAATCGATTTAAGATAATATTTCCTTGCACTAATCTTGTAATTCGTTATCTCATAATTGCATGCATTAACATAACTAACATAATGACTTTATATAGACTATACGCATTTAAGACGGAAACACATCTAGACACTGAGCAACATTTATACTGGTGGTTAAACAAGTCACGTTCTCCTCCGAATAGACCGTTGCCCCCGTTATCACTAGGCCTGCCCGCTGAGGGGGTTTTCCAGAAAACACCCAATGCTTGTGACGTCTAGAGTAATGCGAGCTATTGACGATTGACGTCTTTTTACCCATAACCGAACTTACTCGCTATGTTGAAAACGTCACAACCGTTGGGAGGTTCCGCTTCAGCAGGAAGCTTTAAAGATATGGGGGCGACGGACTGATTAACCGATATTGATAATAACTATGTTCGATGGTAATTGGGTAGTCACGAACATTAATGTTACGAACACGAAGACATATTTTAAATAGCTACAGATATACAGTTTCCACGTGAAAACATAAATATAATTCATGAATCATCATCATGTGCTATACAGTTGACGTAGACGATCATGTCTTTTCTCAATTTTCCGTCCATAGTGTATAGTCTATTATCTTTTCTCTTTGTCATTTAGCGATCTCTCTTTCACTGTATTTTGTCACTTCTAACCAAATATTGCAACTTTCTTCTTCTCATGAAGTGGGCAAAATGTCGGTTGTTTATTTCTAATGTTTTTAAGGAGCTCCCTTTCTGTGTTGGCCTCTGAGAATTTCCTTGTTGGTCTGTATTAGCTGTCCTGTGAACTCTAAACATTCTTCTGAATATCATATACAAGTAAGAATTACACTTAAAGAATATTGCTAGAACACATTAAAAGAACAATTACAGTGAGCATAAATAGAAGACATTAAAATAATTGAACATATAATAGAAACAAAGGCCAAGATAAAGCAAGAAGCTCGGGAAAGAAGGATATGAAATACACGAAAACTAAAGCAAAGATCTCATCGTGTCGAAAAGATTAAGCGTCTCAAAAAACAAATGTCAGGCGTAATTGTATTTTTCAAAATCCTATTACAGCAGTTATTCCATTCAGTGGTTCCATCGAGAATAGGATGTCTGTGGTGATGGAAAGTAATACCCTTAGTAGCCTCCAGCAGTCACAGTTGACTATGGATTTTTCAGCGCCCCTAGAAATGTTATTTTTTCTTTTCTTTTCTTTCGTCGTGTAATCCCTTTCTCCATGAATCTGTCTGCTTCTTCTTTGAGGTGAACCTTTAGAGTGTGTTTCCAGAGATTGTGGTCTGCAGCTATGTCTTCCCATGCTGCAGGGTTTATGTTCAGAGTCTTCATGTCGCGTTTACTCACATCTACAAATCGGAGTTTTGGGCGCCCCTAGTTCTTTTACCATGTGCCAGTTGTCCGTAGAGTATATCTTTCGGTATGCGGCCATCTTTCATACAGTGTACATGGCCGAGCCAGCGTAACCTACGTTGTTAGAGCAGCTTGTAGATTCGGTAATAATCCTGTGCAAGTCATGACCTCAAGGTTTGTCACTTAATTCTTCCAAGTGATGCCAAGAATATGGCGTAGACATCGCGTATGGAATCCATTTATCCTTCTCTCCTGCTTTACATAGGTTGTCCAAGATTCGCTGCCATACAGGAGGATACTAATTATACAGGCATTGTACAGTGCGACTTGTTTTAATTGTCAGTTTGCTGTTTTGCCAGACACGCCTAGAAAGACGGGCAAAGGTGGTAGCAGCTTTACCAATACGAGTGTCAATTTATGTATCTAAAGATAGTCTGTCGCTGATGATGGACCCCAGGTAGTTATACTGCCGCACGATATCAAGTTTATAGTTGTCGATAGAGATTTCAGGTGTTGCTTCGACGTCCTGACCGAGTATGTTAGTTTTCTGCAAACTTATTGTTAGACCGAAGTCTCGGCGGGCATGCGCAAAGCGATGTACCATGCTCTGGAGTTCTTTCTTACTTTGCGTGACAAGTGCAGCGTCGTCAGCAAATAACAGATCTCTAATAGAGATATGTCTGACTTTAGCTCTTGCCTTTAGTCTTGAGATATTGAACAATCGACCATCAGATCTAATATGCAGATAGACACCTTCATTTGCATGTGAGAATGCATGTTTTAACAGAACAGCGAAGAAGATTCCAAATAGAGTTGGAGCAAGAACGCATCCATGCTTGACACGGCTGCGTATGCCGAAGGGTTGTGATGTGCTGCCGTCATATTGGATGGTGCCCTTCATGTCCTCATGAAACGATTTGACTAGCGTCAGTAGAGTATGTGGGCGCCTATTTTGGAAAGTATTTTGAAAAGACCTTCTCTGCTGACAAGATCAAATGCCTTTGTAAGGTCGATAAAGGCGATGAAGAGAGGTTTTTTCTGCTCTCTAGATTTTTCTTGAAGTTGGCGTAAAGAAAAAATCATGTCTGCAGTTGATCTTCCGGATTTGCCGCATTGCGATTCAGGATATACGCGTTCTGCGAGTTTTTGTAGCCTTCCTAAGATGACTCTGGCGAAGGTCTTTCCGACGATGCTGAGTAAGGAGATGCCTCTGTAGTTGTTGCAGTCGCTTCTATCTCCTTTATTTTTGCAGAGTTACAATCACGGAGTCTCTCATATCTTGAGGAATGGTTTTCTCTTTCCAGCATAGATGTAGTACTTCAAGCAGGGGATGTAACAGAGCACTTTTGCAGGATTTAATCAGATCGGGAGGGATACCATCTTGTCCTGGAGCCTTGCCTGTGGCTAAGCTATCTATGGCCTTGCTAAGTTCCTCTACGGTTGGTTCAATGTCCAACTCTTCCATAGGTGGGAGACATTGTATGGCGTCAAGGGCGTTTGGTGTAACAGTGTTTTCTATTGAATAAAGTGAAGAATAATGTTCCACCCATCTTTCCATCTGTTTGCCTCTATCTGTTATTTTCTCCCCAGTGGATGACTCTAGTGGGACAATAGTGTATTTTGTTGGTCCAAAGCCTTTCTTTATGCCATCATACATTACTTTTAGGTTTCCAGTTTGAGATGCAGTCTGGGTGCTTTTGCTCATTTTATCCTGCATCTGTTGATGGCTGTGTGATAGGAGAGCTATGTCATCAGCAAAGTCTAAATCATCAAGTTGTTTGTTCAGTGACCACTGGATTCCATTTCTGTTGTTTTGAGTTATTTTCATAATCCAATCTATGGCCAGTAGAAAAAGGAATGGAGACAGAAGGCATCCCTGCCTTACTCCTGTTCATATTTCAAATGCTTCTGTAATCTGTCCTTCATGCACCACACAACAATTCGTTCCTTCATACATTGTTTTTATCAGGTTAATAAACTGTATGGGGATTCCGTAATGACTTAGCAACTTCCAAACAGGAATCAGGACACACTACAAATGTGTTAATGAGAAAACATTCGAAGTAAGCAGATCAAATTGTGCAATGATAACTAAACGACTTAAACATACCGTTAAAAATCCATAGAACCACTAATAGATAAAGAGAACGTGACTAATAAAAGATTGCATCACTACTCATTCATACCAGAAATATGTGAACAAAATTCCAAGAACAAAGAAATACACCTGTCACTGTCATAGAAGAATCTTCTTCTTCTTCTTTCCTTCCTCATCTGCCTTTCAGCGTCGAGGGGAGATATAATTTGCGGTCTTTTGCTCTTCTGTTCGCCTCTGCTGCTGTTATGTTTCCTAGTGCTTCTAATATTCCATCGATCCATCTTTTTCGTGGTCGACCCTTGGGTCTGGTGTTCTCACAACGTTTGTTGAAGGCTCGTTGTGTTGTATTTTGATCTTTCTGTCTTGTCACGTGGCCAAACCATTTTATCTGTTGTTTCCTTATATATTCTATGGCGGGGGCTATTCCTAGCTTTATCTCAGTTCTTCATTTTTGATCTCTCAGACTGTTTCCTGTTATTCATCTCACACATTTCATCTTTGTAGAGGTTATTTTACTTATTGTTCTTGCATCTAGGGTCCAGGTCTGGCATTGGTAGCACAACGTTGGGATGAAGATTGTATTGTAGAGTGCTCGCTTTGCCTCCAGAGTTATTTCCTTGTTGGACAATAGTGGTGATAACTGTCCAATGATTTGACAAGCTTTGATGCATCTTGATTCTATCTCTGCCGTTTGAGAATGATCGTTTGTCATTAGACTTCCTAGGTATTTGAATTCCTCTACTTGTTTTAGTTGTCTGCCTTCTATGGTTATGTTGATGTTCTGTTTATTTTTGGCGACATTCATGACTTCTGTTTTGTTGATGTTGATTTTCATGTTGTATTTTGTGCTTGAGATGTTGAGTTTGTATAAGTGTTCTTGTAGGTCTTCTATTGTTTCATGTATTAGTGCCTGATCGTCTGCAAATAAAAGCTCGTTGATCGCCTCTGTCTCTGAGGGGTTGGCTAACTTGCATATATAGTCCACGTATGTAATAAACAGTAGGGGGAATAGTACGCACCCTTGTCTTACACCTGATCTAACTTCGAAGTGGTCTGTGTAATCTGCTACTGTTCTGACCCTGCAGCTGCTGTTGATGTAGATACTTTTAATTAGGTTGGTTAGATGTTGGCTTACTCTGTATGTTATTAGTATCTCCAACAGTTGTTCTCTGTTTACTCTGTCATTTCTATGCTTTTTCCTGGTCAATGAAGGCTATGTATAAGTTTTGATTGTGTTCTGTCGTTTTTTTCTGCAAGCTGTTTTAATGTGAATAGTGCGTCAGTACATCCTCTGTTTTTTCGGAAGTCCATTTGAGAATCGCGTAACTGTAGTTTTATTATTGGTCTCAGCCTTTTTTCCAAGATTTTGGCGTATAGCTTCCTACATGGCTGAGAAGAGATATACCTCTATAGTGATTGCAGTCTCTTTTACTACCTTTCTTTTTCCATATTGGTATAATGATTGCCTGTTGCCAGTCTTCTGGGGCTTGTTGTTGGTGCCATGCTGCATTAAATATTCTGTGCAGCAATTGCACTCCTGTTTCTCCTGCTGCTGCTATTATTTCTATTGGCATGTTATCTATCCCCGGTGCTTTATTTCTTGGTGCAATTTTGATTGCTTCTTCGATTTCCTCTTTCATGATGTTGGGTTCGGTATTTGTGAGTTCTAGCGTGGTTTTTGTTGTCTTATTGGTAGTTGGTATGTTTAACAGGTCTTTAAAATATTATTTCCATCTGTGTTGCATACGTTGGTTATTTGATATTGACTGTCCGTCTTTGTCATTTATGAGCTCAATAGGATCATGGTTTTCTGTCCTCGCTCATGTGGCTTTTACTGCTTTGTAGAAATCTCTTGTAGCTGTCTTGAAGTTCCTGCTTATGTTTTGTCCGAATTCTGTCCAATTCTTTTGCTTAGCTTCTTTCATAAAAATGTTAACTCTTTTTCGAACTAAGACCTATTTTCCATATTTTTCTTGGTTCTTGTTCTCCTTCCAATTTTTAAACAGTTTCTTCTTTTCTTTAATTGCTTCTCGGATTGTTTCGTTCTACCACGGGGTGCTCTTTTTCCCTTCTCTTGTTCTTAGCATCGTTCCACAAACTGTTTTAGAGATGTTGGTTCCTGTTTCCTTGAATGATAGAAGAATGTTATAACAATATTGATATTTATATAATAAATATTGAGACAATTGTAGTATTCATAAAGTAGAAACTGGTTAAGTCGCCAGAAGCATAATGAGCAAATGAAGAATAAAAAGACAGGAACAAATATATGCACGTATTGAACAACAATAGGAATGTATTGCTCTGTTCGATATATATGGTCTATCAGTCTAATGAATTCATTGAATAAAGACTCCATGCCCATTTCATTAATTTGGATTTTTAGGTTCATTAGCTTCAATCATCATCATCATCAAGTACCGTGCCTGCTGGCGTAGGTGATCATGTCTCTCCACAAACATTCTATCTCGACAGTTATTTATGATTTCCGTTGTTGACCTTCTGCCAAGCCATCCGTTAGGCTGTCTGGTATCTTTTCTCTTTGCTTCCCTCTATCTCTTCGTCCCTCTAGCTCCAATAGTAAAACAAATACTCTTGGCTCTGCTGAATGCTTATCCTTATCCAAAAGTTTAACAAAATCGGCTCAATTCATTGGCCACCGAAACATCCCTTTTGCCCAAATGCAGTAAAGTCATAAAAAGCAGTAAATGAACAAGCCAGCATATCATTAACGTCTACAAACGAATCCTCAAAGAAGAACTCGGATATTCATGTCTTTAGGCATTTTCTATATACATTTACACAGACTATTACCCACGGGCCCGAGTGTTAGCGGAAAGACACGGGTAATGATGATGGTTTTCCCAGAGGAGAGAGTAAAAAATCGTTAGTTATGTTGTGCTTTGTGTTTGTTTTGGCAAGGTCATGATTATCCTAAGACTGATAGTTTAATATGCTCTTTTATCCTTTGTGAATTCTCAAATAATTCATGAAATGAATTACTGAGTTATATTTAATTTAAACTACATATCTTGTTATCTGGCTTTCGTTATAGTCAATGTTAAACAAGAAATATTCTATTTTATCTATTCTTATAAATACTTATTCTAAAATTAGCTTCCAGCTATATTATCGTATTCGCAGTTCTACTGTCTTCAAAAACCAATATCTTCATTATCATCATTATGTGCCATATTGGTTAGCGTAGGTGATCATGTCCTTCCACAATTTTCTACCTGCAGTGCATCGTATCAAAAGCAAAGTTTCAGGTCCCGACTATATAACATTTGAAGAAATAGATGCATTAGGAGAACTAGACATATACGCGAAGATCTACTAAAATCTGTCTTTGTAGCCATACCGAAGACGTCAGGCGCCACTGATTGTGAAAATCGTCGCACTATTAGTCTCATAAGCCATATGACCAAAATATTACTAAGAATCATCATGAGACTTGTAAGGAACAAAATAAAACTTGATTTCACTTTACAGCGAAATTATTATGACACATGCTTTTGTGGGTTCTGCGTCATGGCTTTGAGAGCTGTTATAAAAAAATAAGAGCCGTAGGATTTGTTCATCAGCCGATTATTCCAGTTCTCTCATGTGGGTCACTGTTCCAAATCAACGGGAAAATTAAAAAATAAAAAAATGGTATGTAAGAAGCTTTACGTGACAAGTGGACGACACAGACTAAACAACGTTTCGGCTCAATAGGCCTTCATCAGGAACAAACAATAAAAACACACACACAAAAACCTGATAACGAAACAACCAAAACAAAAACAATCGAAATGTGTTAAAGAAAACAACAACAATAAATAAAACTATCCTGTGAAATCCACAATAAAATCGTAACCATGTGCGGCTGTCGTGAACGTCGAAAATCGTGTCAAAAAGTGCGTAAATGTAAACAGAACAGAGGAGTTAACACAGGGGTCAGTGTGCAAACACAAAGGAGAAAGAATCGAATAGTAGGCTGACAGGTGTAAAAAGACGCTAATAGTGAGATGTCTGAGAGTGGGGTACAGTAAAAATAAATGAGGCGTAAGAAGCACAGAAAAAAAATTATAGAGGAGAAAACCGAAGTGTCTCATAAGGGACTAGAGGAGAAGAACTATAAAAAGCATGGCATAGTAAGTAGACCAAAGAACCCAAATATGTGTAGTAGAGAAGGCTATGCAAAAGGGAAGGAGCAAGCAAAAAGAAACTATGCGTATGAGTGTGATACATTCATACCTCTCGGGGTCAGCGAACCATACTGGACTATAAGGCGATTTTCCAAAGTATAGCGGCTGCGGTCGCCAGAGTGACAAAGGACAATACCAGTGACACGGATGTCGTCTTTGCCCTTGTGATCAGGGGAGTTGAAGTGGGAAGATACCGGAGTACCAGTATTTTGTTGGTCATCACGTAGATGTTCACAAAATCTTTCCGCTAATCTTCTCCCAGACTCACCAATATAGGTCATGTGGCATCGTTGGCATATGATGGCATAAATGACGTTGCGGGACACACATGTGAAGCTATGCTTGATCTCGAACCGTCCATTAGGGAACAAAACCGAGTCAGCAGGGAGCACATAGGCACAGGTAATACAGTTTCGACCACAAGGGGCCGTACCGAAGTGTTGAGGGTGGGAGCAAGGGAGATGGCTCCTAACCAAAATATCTCTCAAATTCCTGTCGCGCTTAAAGGCGATCATCGGGGGATCACTAAAAAGTAGACGGGTAGTGGGATCAGAGAGGAGAATGGAACGGTAGCGGTTGAGTATCCTCACAGCAGCTAAGTTGTGAGGATGATATGTGAGGGTGTATGAACCTAAATACTGCATTTGGGCAAAAGGGATGTTTCGGTGGCCAATTTATCTCCCTCTGAGCTTCGAGCCCTCTCTAATCTCCGCCGCCGAGAAGACATTGTCATCAAACCGGCTGATAAAGGGGGAGCGGTTGTAGTTTGGCGCAGAGACTTATACATTTCAGAGGGCAACAAACAACTATCCAATACCACGTTTTATAAACCCCGTCCTGACGACGCTACTGTCCCCCACAATAAACAGGTCCAATCTACCATCAAAGAACTGATCCGTGACCACCTCCTTCCCCCTAGCGCGTCTCGCCTTATTATCCCGAATAGTGGTCTTGGGAAACCATCTTTCTATATGCTCCCCAAAATTCACAAAATCGACTATCCAGGACGCCCCATCGTGTCTGCGTGTGCATGCCCGACTGAACACATATCTGACTATCTAGACAGTGTCTTCCAGCCCATGGTTGCCAGTCTTCCTTCATATGTCAAGGACACTAACCATGCACTTAATATCTTCTCTTCTATCTCTCTCTCCCATGGTCGCTCATACCGACTTTTTACCCTTGATGTTTGCTCCCTCTACACCTCTATTCCTCACTCCGACGGCCTCTTAGCTCTACGTTTCTTTCTTGACCAGAGACAACACCCCTCTGTGGATACTGCCACTCTTCTCCGCCTTACTGAGCTTGTACTCAACTTCAATACCTTTGAGTTCGATGGTGACTTCTATGATCAGGTTAGTGGAGTAGCCATGGGCACCAAGATGGGCCCTAGCTATGCTTGCCTGTTTATGGGCTACCTTGAGTACCAATTTCTCAATTCATATCAAGGTCCCCTTCCCATCATATACCTTCGGTACATTGATGACTGCTTCGGACTTCCCGATCTACCTGAGGATGACCTCTCCAGGTTTATCGACCACATTAGTGGCTATCACAAAGCTATCAAGTTCACATCTTGTACATCCACTTCCTCTGTCACCTTCCTTGATCTTATCGTTTCTTTGGGTACTTCTGGCCTCCATACTTCGGTTTTCTATAAACCCACAGACGCCCATTGCTATCTTCTCTACACTTCATCCCATTCACCTTCTTGTCGTGATTCTATTCCGTTCTCTCAGTTATTGCGTCTCCGTCGCATCTGCCAGGATGACCAAGATTTCCTCCAACAGGCTCACCTCATGTTAGGTTTCTTCAGCCGCCGGCTTTATCCAGACTCGATCCTCCAGTCTGCCCTCAAGCGGGTCCTCCTTATCTCCCGTCCCGAGGCACTCACCCCTTCCAACCGCCCCCCTTCTGAGAGAACTATACTCACCCTCACATATCATCCTCACAACTTAGCTGCTGTGAGGATACTCAACCGCTACCGTTCCATTCTCCTCTCTGATCCCACTACCCGTCTACTTTTTAGTGATCCCCCGATGATCGCCTTTAAGCGCGACAGGAATTTGAGAGATATTTTGGTTAGGAGCCATCTCCCTTGCTCCCACCCTCAACACTTCGGTACGGCCCCTTGTGGTCGAAACTGTATTACCTGTGCCTATGTGCTCCCTGCTGACTCGATTTTGTTCCCTAATGGACGGTTCGAGATCAAGCATAGCTTCACATGTGTGTCCCGCAACATCATTTATGCCATCATATGCCAACGATGCCACATGACCTATATTGGTGAGTCTGGGAGAAGATTAGCGGAAAGATTTTGTGAACATCTACGTGATGTCCAACAAAGTACTGGTACTCCGGTATCTTCCCACTTCAACTCCCCTGATCACAAGGGCAAAGACGACATCCGTGTCACTGGTATTGTCCTTTGTCACTCTGGCGACCGCAGCCGCTATACTTTGAAAATCGCTTTATAGTCCAGTATGGTTCGCTGACCCCGAGAGGTATGAATGTATCACACTCATACGCATAGTTTCTTTTTGCTTGCTCCTTCCCTTTTGCATAGCCTTCTCTACTACACATATTTGGGTTCTTTGGTCTACTTACTATGCCATGCTTTTTATAGTTCTTCTCCTCTAGTCCCTTATGAGACACTTCGGTTTTCTCCTCTATAATTTTTTTTCTGTGCTTCTTACGCCTCATTTATTTTTACTGTACCCCACTCTCAGACATCTCACTATTAGCGTCTTTTTACACCTGTCAGTCTACTATTCGATTCTTTCTCCTTTGTGTTTGCACACTGACCCCTGTGTTAACTCCTCTGGTTCTGTTTACATTTACGCACTTTTTGGCACGATTTTCGACGTTCACGACAGCCGCACTTGGTTACGATTTTATTTTGGATTTCACAGGATAGTTTTATTTATTGTTGTTGTTTTCTTTAACACATTTCGATTGTTTTTGTTTTGGTTGTTTCGTTATCAGGTTTTTGTGTGTGTGTTTTTATTGTTTGTTCCTGATGAAGGCCTATTGAGCCGAAACGTTGTTTAGTCTGTGTCGTCCACTTGTCACGTAAAGCTTCTTACATACCATTTTTTTATTTTTTAATTTTTCCTTATATTCAGCTTTACTGCAGCTTTGCATTTTTATGCCTTAACCCTTTCCAAATCAACGGAAGGTTTCATTTTATGTACTCTACGCCAGTGCAACGGTCTTTGCTCAACAGGCTGCGGGCTTTTTATTGAATCAAACGTTGTGGTTACATCCATTGTTGGGCAGATCATTTCTCCCTAACACTCTTAAATAAGCAGGGCGAGGTGAAGGTTTCGAAGATATTCATGAATATGCGTCCTTGCCGCGACATTCGGAACTTCAAATTAGGTGATATATTTTCTAAATTAAAGAGATATATTGGATGTACAGGAAAAACTTGTAAATCAGCGTTAATTTTATTGTTCAGTCATTTCACGTTGAGGGATTTGCTGGTAAGGTTAAAGCATTTATAGACAGTTGTCTGATGTGCAATGAAGATAATCCGAGGATTTACTTACTTTCTATTCTGTGCTCGACATTTAACACCGGCAGCGCACCGACGCCTTTTACATTAGCCAATTTTAACAGAAAAACTGTTTAGAAAAATGTGTAGTAAAATGTCAACCAGAAAATAAAATGTAATTAAAAACAAGATCCAGAAAGTATTTAACGACCCCCGTTTGGGATCATGAGCCACAGATTGAGATTCTTGGGTCTAGAAAAAATACGTTACTTCCTGAAGATTCTAAAGCTGCGAACGATAACGAGAGAGGGAATGGTTGGGTTTGTAATATATATCAACGTATATGTTAGATTGCAAATTTGCATTTACATTCGTTTTCCGTTTTGCTTTTTTCTTTATTTTGTCTAATATAATGAATGACCTGTTAGTTCAAGTATTAACTTCACTGTTGTGCACATATAAAACAAACTAAACTCCTTCTTATGCTATAACGCATGTGTGTGTGTGTATGTACATGCATACATCTTAGTAGATATTGGTGGTGAACCAAATGCGCTACGTGTTTACAGACAATACATCATTGTTGATAGTTTTACTGCGACCTCAAAGCAACAAACACTGTGATATAGTATTACAAGAACTTCATCCAAGCTAGGATGTTATCAAATTGTTCAGTTCTCACTTTTTAAAAATAAATATATAGTAAAATATTTATGTTATGTTACTACAACAAGGATGTTATAAAATGTTTATGTTGTGTTACTACAACAAGGATGTTATAAAATGTTTATGTTGTGTTACTACAACAAGGATGTTATAAAATGTTTATGTTGTGTTACTACAACAAGGATGTTACATTATGTTTATAATTGTGCTACTACAACAAGGATGTTACATTATGTTTATAATTGTGCTACTACAACAAGGATGTTACATTATGTCTATAATTGTGCTACTACAACAAGGATGTTGTAACATGTTTATGTTGTGCTACTACAACAAGGATGTTATAAAATGTTTATAATTGTGCTACTACAACAAGGATGTTATAAAATGTTTATAATTGTGCTACTACAACAAGGATGTTATAAAATGTTTATGTTGTGTTACTACAACAAGGATGTTATAAAATGTTTATAATTGTGCTACTACAACAAGGATGTTATAAAATGTTTATAATTGTGCTACTACAACAAGGATGTTATAAAATGTTTATGTTGTGTTACTACAACAAGGATGTTATAAAATGTTTATAATTGTGCTACTACAACAAGGATGTTATAAAATGTTTATAATTGTGCTACTACAACAAGGATGTTATAAAATGTTTATAATTGTGCTACTACAACAAGGATGTTATAAAATGTTTATAATTGTGCTACTACAACAAGGATGTTACAAAATGTTTATAATTGTGCTACTACAACAAGGATGTTATAAAATGTTTATGTTGTGCTGCTACAACAAGGATGTTGTAAAATGTTTATGTTGTGCTGCTACAACAAGGATGTTGTAAAATGTTTATGTTGTGTTACTACAACAAGGATGTTATAAAATGTTTATGTTGTGCTACTACAACAAGGATGTTGTAAAATGTTTATGTTGTGCTACTACAACAAGGATGTTGTAAAATGTTTATGTTGTGTTACTACAACAAGGATGTTGTAAGATGTTTATGTTGTGCTGCTACAACAAGGATGTTGTAAAATGTTTATGTTGTGCTACTACAACAAGGATGTTGTAAGATGTTTATGTTGTGCTGCTACAACAAGGATGTTGTAAAATGTTTATGTTGTGCTGCTACAACAAGGATGTTGTAAGATGTTTATGTTGTGCTGCTACAACAAGGATGTTGTAAAATGTTTATAATTGTGCTACTACAACAAGGATGTTGTAAGATGTTTATGTTGTGCTGCTACAACAAGGATGTTGTAAAATGTTTATGTTGTGCTACTACAACAAGGATGTTGTAAAATGTTTATGTTGTGCGTTAAAATAAAATATTCTATTAATGTGTGAAACCTCTACTGGGACGAAATGTGTTAGGCGAATGACAGGAAACAGTCTGAGAGATAAGATCAGAAATGAAGAACTGAGAAAAAAGCGGGGGAATAGCTCCCGCCATAGAATATATAAGGAAACAACAGATAAAATGGTTTGGCCACGTGACAAGGCAGAAAGATCAAAATACAACACAACGAGCCTTCAGCAAACGTTGTGAGAACACCATACTCAAGGGTCGACCACGAAAACGATGGATCGATGGAATATTAGAAGCACTAGGAAACATGACAGCAGCAGAGGCGAACAGAAGAGCAAAAGACCGCAAATTATATCTCCCCTCGACGCTGAAAGGCAGATGAGGAAAAACTATGAAGCGGAATTATCTGACTCTTATTTATTTTCTTAAATATTTTCTCACATTATAAGTTTAATTAAATGATTCATGCACAAAAAGTGGGTGGTATTTATAAAGTGCAAATAATATAAGTACACATTTTACCACACATTGTAATACTTGACAAAACTAAAATAGCTCACTTTAAAGGTTTTAAATGCACAATTTAAGTAAGTCTTTTCTAATACCTAGTGCATGTTTGTGCTCACATTCTTCGTCTTCTTATTCTGTCTTTCTTCGAATGCATTTTGAGCGTTGTAGAAAGTGATTCTTCTGCTTATCATATGTAAAAGTGTCTAACATTTCGTCTATCTATGCATTTACACAATGTACACTTGGTCTATTATTGCTGTTCGTGGTAGCTTTATGGATGATGCTGAATACTTTCTGTCTTGCTAGGTGACCACAACATTTATTTTGTTCTCTTTCTAACATTCTACTGCGGAAGTACCCTGTCTTCTTAGTTCTTGTCTTCTAAGCTTATCTCTCAGGCAGAAAATGATATGTCTGGAATTTTATTTCGGTAATTGTTGTATTATTTCTTGTTCTAGAATCAAGCGTCCGAGTCTGATATTAATGGCACAAGTAACGTTGAGATGAAGGAAGATTATGATGATGAGCGCTTTTGAAATTATTTTTATGATTGTCATCTTCGCCGTTAAGGGAGCTATTTGATAATTACGCTCTGCTATCAATGACAACCCTGAACGCTAGATTCTGACATACAAACAAAATTCTATTTTTTTATTTAAATATGTTTAATAAATCATTACAATATTACACTGCTAACTTTAACGTTTAAAGTCTAGGAGACTGAACTGCACAGGTTTATAGCAATGACAAATAAACAAACATATACTAATATTATTAATAATAAAAAAGATACATCATCGGTCTACGCTCATATCATGTAGAATGCGGTCATTGTGGATATCATATAGGACTGTATCTACGAGCATATCGTGCCGACTAGGGTTCTTGGGGATATCGTGTAGATTTGCATGTACAAAGCATATCGTCCAAAACTAATGTCCTTGGGGAAATATTATGTAGACGTGTAGACAACATGACGTCACGTGACACAGATTTAAGATACTTGGCGGCATTGACTGTGAGATTTTGACACCACGTGACACACAGACACGATACATTTGGCAGCATTGACCTTGAGATTCTCACAAGAAAATGTCAAGTGGTTACGTCATGATAATTCTTCCTCTTCTTCCTTTCATCTGCCTGTGGAGCATAGGTCTTCATCAAACACTTTCCAAGTCGTTCTGTTTCTTGCCATTCTTTTAAGATCGTTCCATGTCTTCCCCATCATCTTCATCTCTGCTTCCATCTGTCTTCTCCAAGAATATTTTGATCTTCCACTTTGTCTTTTTCTTTGGGGATTCCTAAAAGTAATACTCTCAGTTAGCTTCCGCAGTGTGTGTTCTATCCAGCGTCATCGTCTTCGATGTATCTCTTTATCCACAGCAATTTGACTGGTACATTACCATAATTCTATGTTAGTGATTTTGTCCTGCCATTTCCATCCTTTTTTTCTGCACAAGCATCCATTATTGAAGATCTGTATCTTCATCGTTGTCATTTTTTATTTTTCTCCATGTTTCACAGCCATATAATAGGACTGACTTAACATTTCGTCATTTTAATTACAGTCTGGAAATTTTCCGATAGCCCATCGCATGTTTTAAATTTATGATTTTTGTAGCCGGGAATTTTAGTTGCACGTTTACCGCAGCTGTTACGATTTCATCATCAGTGGTCTGTGCCTTGTGTTAAGTACGTATATAAGTAAAATCAAGATGGCTAATATTGCTTGCTGCAATTGTCTATCACCTACCGTTACAACTGAAGTGATTTCAACGAGTCTTAACGTCTCCCACGAGGCTTGTACAAGTACTCAGGAAATCCTGTGTAGGAGCATCTCCAGTGTGGCCATTAAATTGTACTATTTTATGTGGAGCTAAAGCAACGACGCCAAGAAATGGCTTTACATTACTCAAACAAAGCAAAGATGTCGTAAAATGGTTCTGTTCTTTTATTACAACAACGATGTCGCAAATTTGTTATGTTGTGCTATCAAAGCAAGGTTGTTGTAGCTTGTATTTATGAGCACTAATGTCTGCCACACGTAGCGTAACTATTTCCTGATATTTTATCTTGCCGTTTAAATAAGGATTTCGCGGGAAGTTTATGTTGTGCTATCAAAACACGGGTGTTGTAAAGTGAAAATGGTATAGCATCAGGGGAAAAAAATCATCGCATCAAACGAATATTTTTGTATTATTTATACAAGTTTGATGCGACCGACCGAAGTGTAGAGTTTCTGTTCTTTTAACAGAACTTGCAAATTCCTTTCTGTTGTTCTGTTTCTAATTTGTAATGTTGTTCTTTGCTCCTATATCTGTTAATTGTTGTTTTAGTTTTTTTTACGGTTTTTATCTTAACGAAAGTTAATTTCCCATATGCATATCGTCTATTTTCCTGCTTTTGTAAATACCAACAAAGGGGGTAAGTACCATAACGACATGGGCAACATTAACTGCTTTTAGAAGACTTCGCATACCATGGACATCTAAAATCATAAGCACAAAGACAAAATAGGAAATTAAGCTCAACGTATATCAATCCTTATTTACGCATGTTATGGTTGAAGATCAAATGAAGAAATAGAGGATAAACTTGATGATAAACGATATATGTTTGTAGAAGATACTTTGTAAAATATAGAATGATTTCAAGACTAGTACAAAAATATAAGACATAGACACACTATCAGATGTATCAGCGATAATCAGAAAGAGAAAACAGCATGTGTCTGTCGTGTGATGAGAAGAAATAAGCAAAGAATAGAAAAACAGGCACTTTAATGGAAAACACAGGAACAAAGAAAATAGGACCAAGATTATAAAACACTGAGAAGATCACTGACAAGAGCGGCAAAAAAAAAAATCAATCTTTTCTCTGTTTGAGATTAACAAGCTCACCAAAACTAATCCATCTTTTCTCTGTTTGAGATTAACAAGCTCACCAAAACCAATCCATCTTTTCTCTGTTTGAGATTAACAAGCTCACCAAAAACAATCCATCTTTTCTCTGTTTGAGATTAACAAGCTCACCAAAAACAATCCATCTTTTCTCTGTTTGAGATTAACAAGCTCACCAAAAACAATCCATCTTTTCTCTGTTTGAGATTAACAAGCTCACCAAAAACAATCCATCTTTTCTCTGTTTGAGATTAACAAGCTCACCAAAAACAATCCATCTTTTCTCTGTTGGAGATTAACAAGCTCACCAAAAACAATCCATCTTTTCTCTGTTTGAGATTAACAAGCTCACCAAAAACAATCCATCTTTTCTCTGTTTGAGATTAACAAGCTCACCAAAACCAATCCATCTTTTCTCTGTTTGAGATTAACAAGCTCACCAAAACAATCCATCTTTTCTCTGTTTGAGATTAACAAGCTCACCAAAACCAATCGATCTTTTCTCTGTTTGAGATTAACAAGCTCACCAAAAACAATCCATCTTTTCTCTGTTGGAGATTAACAAGCTCACCAAAAAAAATTGATTTATGGGACGTACAAGCAAGCATCATGTAACTTCTGACGTCACTGGAAGGAGGTTAGGTTATATACTGACATTATCGCAGTGCACAACAGCTCACAGCCATAGAAAGACACCCAATGAAACAACAGTGAGGAAGCTGCAGATTAAAAAATATCTAGAAAGAAACGAATTTACTACGTCTCAAAAGTGGCTTCAACAAAGTAAAACGCCATTTATATTTCTACATCAAGATAAGCACTACCAGCCAGCGTCAATACCGTCAGCAAATGTACCTGTGATGAAGCATGTCCAGTAAGACTGTCTGCATCAATGCTCCTCTACGAAAGCTTATTGCCTATAGCTTCAATTAATGTACCTCTTTTAAATGTATGAACAATTCTCTTCTTTTACAGTAATATAAATAAAAGTGAGTGCAATGGACAAGGTTTTAATATGTGATCCCATGTGCCTTTCAAGACATCACGTTCAAGAGAAAAGATAACTATACCTGGTCTAGCAAACGGGTATTAGCTTTTCCTGTGTTTTGTTCTCGATCTGAACTAGAAAAGTTATTGAAAAAAGCCACAAGATAAGCCAAAGTGAGAGTCTTCAAGAATCGTGGATAGAGGAGGTAAGAGGAAAAAAAGAACCTCTATATATCTGGTATAGCAAGACAAGAAATTATGAAAAGTAAAAGAGTCTGAAGACACTAGAAGCCGAGGGTGACACTTTTGGAGGATGTTGACAAAGTTCCAGGTAAAACAGCAGAAATATGGGTAAGGTCAAGGATGTTTTCAAATACACAATTCTGTGAAGAGTGAAGTGTTTTCATTTCACAGTTTGAATCCACGTCATTGTTTTTAGTTTTAGTTGAGTCCACAGATCATCCTCACTGCACGTCGAACACGTCCGTAAGTGCGCATATCTTCTCCTCAGTAGGTCCCTCAGTTTGTGGCGACTGATAACTCCAGTTCTGTGTTGATGTGTTATTCTTCTGTGTCTTCCCGTGTAGTGCTCCTTTCTGGCAACTCCAGTTTTGACCTGACGTTCACGCAGTCTGGATAAGGTTTTAGTTTCATGGTCATTGACTGTATCATTGACTGTATCATTGACTGTATCATTGACTGGATCACTGACTAAATAATTGACTGAATCATAATCTTATCTTATCTCCCTCAGTGCACTCAGAATGTCAGCCCGGTCCATTACATGTCTGCTATCCACGACAACCGATCCTGCCCCAGGCTGTCAACTCGCCCTTTCATTTTAAAACCCGAGTGTCCAGGGGCGAAAATAAAACATATGACAGTAAGTCTAAGTTCTTTTTAAAGTAACACCAACAACTGTCTTCGAGCCCAAGCCCCTTCGATCTTCCTGAACATGCTCATCGAGTTACTGCATTATTATACTGCTTGTAGTTACCACGAAAGCACAGCTCTACTCCTTCAATGTTTCCCCCTTTACCTGGACCGTGAAAGTCCATGAATTCCGACTGTGTAGAACAACAGACCCACAAGTGTAGGTGATTGCCGAACCCTCAGATGAATTCTCATAGAATAAGGCCTGAACTTTTGCTTCGAAAACTATAGGACTTTGTTGCCAGCATCTTCTGATGAACAGAAATGACGTCAAGAGAAAAGAGCAAGTTGAAAAGCGCTCTGTTGGCATCTGTTATCTCTTCTCCTCGGGCTCACAATGTCCTCAAACCGCGACATATTAGAATTTCCTCTTTTGAGCCTGCTGCACTTACTCCTCCCAATCTCACAATGTCCTCAAACCGCGACATATTAGAATTTCCTCTTTTGAGCCTGCTGCACTTACTCCTCCCAATCTCACAATGTCCTCAAACCGCGACATATTAGAATTTCCTCTTTTGAGCCTGCTGCACTTACTCCTCCCAATCTCACAATGTCCTCAAACCGCGACATATTAGAATTTCCTCTTTTGAGCCTGCTGCACTTACTCCTCCCAATCTCACAATGTCCTCAAACCGCGACATATTAGAATTTCCTCTTTTGAGCCTGCTGCACTTACTCCTCCCAATCTCACAATGTCCTCAAACCGCGACATATTAGAATTTCCTCTTTTGAGCCTGCTGCACTTACTCCTCCCAATCTCACAATGTCCTCAAACCGCGACATATTAGAATTTCCTCTTTTGAGCCTGCTGCACTTACTCCTCCCAATCTCACAATGTCCTCAAACCGCGACATATTAGAATTTCCTCTTTTGAGCCTGCTGCACTTACTCCTCCCAATCTCACAATGTCCTCAAACCGCCACATATTAGAATTTCCTCTTTTGAGCCTGCTGCACTTACTCCTCCCAATCTCACAATGTCCTCAAACCGCCACATATTAGAATTTCCTCTTTTGAGCCTGCTGCACTTACTCCTCCCAATCTCACAATGTCCTCAAACCGCCACATATTAGAATTTCCTCTTTTGAGCCTGCTGCACTTACTCCTCCCAAACTCACAATGTCCTCAAACCGCCACATATTAGAATTTCCTCTTTTGAGCCTGCTGCACTTACTCCTCCCAATCTCACAATGTCCTCAAACCGCCACATATTAGAATTTCCTCTTTTGAGCCTGCTGCACTTACTCCTCCCAATCTCACAATGTCCTCAAACCGCCACATATTAGAATTTCCTCTTTTGAGCCTGCTGCACTTACTCCTCCCAATCTCACTGTACAAAAGATGTTGAACATCAACACTGACTGGTAAGTAGTCACGTGCACGAGGAATCATTGTTCTGTCTACCATGGAGGGGGGGGGGGGGTGTCGAAGAGTTATCGCATCGCCCTGCAAGTTGTGGCTGTCGTGCATCCAGGTCTGATGCGCTTGGCCTCTTTTATGTATTCACTCCAGTCTTTCAGTCTTCGTGTGGCTGAGAGTTAGAATCGCTAGTGAGAATAACCAAACCACTGGTCCCTGATATAGGTGGATAAGAAAATCTTGTTCGCAGTCTGCTGCCGCCGCCATCACCCTCAGTGCTGACAGCCCCTACCTGACTCTTAGTAAGACGTGATACTTAGCCGTTTTTATTTATTATTGTTCTTCATGTGCTACGATCTGCCGCCAGATTTCCCAGTTTCACTAATAGAAAACTCACTCAAGGAAGCCCTGTAAACATCCATATATCTTGGAGGCTAAGGCGCGCCTGAGCTGGAAGTTGTCAGCGACCCACAGCAGATGGCTTGCGCCAGGATCGGTGAACCAGAACCATCAAACCTTGCTCCACTTCTCCGTGGTGCCTCTGGTAACAGACTAACCTGTCTAGTCTGGTATGGTGAGCAGGGATCGAAGAGGGAAGACAACCAGGTACTCAAAAATTACATGCTGAAGTCGGATGTGTTGGGTCGAAAGGCGCAAATATCACAGCTATGCTGCAAACCACAACACAACGCAGACACGCCCACTTAACGTCCTTTTAAGGGCGGATGGTGAAGAGATACACTCCTTTAGTCATCGAGCGAACGCAAGCAAGCAAGCATATCTCAGCACTGGTTTACCATTTGGTTTCTATCCGTACCTATACAATAATTGTTTGGGAATATCATATTTTGTTATCCTTCCTTCTCACGTGGCCCAGCCACCTTAGTATCCGACTCATAAGTATTGCTATGACCGATGGGAATTTCGTTCGTTGCAAGACGTTAACGTTTGTTACTTTGTCCTGCCATTTGATCTTCATTACCTTGCGAAGGCAACGAAGGGGAAAGCTGTTTAACCTTTTCTCCTGCCCTCCATAGGTAATCCAAGTTTCTAATCCATATACAGATGTACTCAGCACACAACTTTGATCAATTAGAATCCTAGTCTTGAGTATTAGTTTGGTATTGGACTATGTTCTATGTTTAAGTTTTCAATTCGGGTAATTATCTTTTCACCTCAGGCCACAATAGCAGTTCAGAAAAAGAAAATATCTTATGCAACAAATCTATGTCAATAGAAGTGAGAAAGAGAGTTCATCATGGCAATATAGAACCAATTCTGACCTATGGAAGCGAATCATGGACAGTAGACAAACAAATAAAAAGACTATTAAAGGCCACAGAGATGAGATCTCTCACAATAATATTGAAAGTTCCCTGGACAGCTAAAAAGACCAATGAGGAAATTCTCAAAGAGGCCAACACAAAAAGGGAACTCCTAAAAAACATCTGAAAGAAACAATCAACATTTTTCGGGCACATCACGAGAAGAGGAAAGTTGGAATACTTGGTTACAACTGGCAAAAAAAGGGAAAGAGAGATTACGGACGGCAAAGAGAGAAAGAAAATACTGGATAGCTTGGTGTCATGGCATGGAAAAAAGTCAACAACAGAATTGATACGATGCACTGTAGATATAAAATTGTGGAGGGACATGATCGCCTACGCCAACCGGTATGGTACATGATGATGATGATCTCTTCACCAAGTATTATTTATACGACTATTGAATAATATAATACTTTTGTCCTATGTGTTTTTATTTAAAACCGGAGGTTTTATTTTCCATCAAAACTCCAATAGTTAACATACATGTGCCTTCACTTCTATATGTTATTACACGTAACATTACACTTCCATATATCATCAAATATTCTTTTTTCTTTAATATCTCTTGTCTTTGTATTTTTCTATCCAATCTCTACCTCTTATTTACGGATTTCCTTGACAGTTGCCAAGAAGTTCTTCTTTATGATGGTTACATGTTTTTTGCTCAAACAATATCCGTTTTCTAACGATTCTTTTTCCGAGCACTGTTTCTTCTTTCTGCCACAAGAAGTCCTCATTATGTCAGGACAACTCAGATTTAATGATGTTGACAGGAAACTCTGTCGAGTTTTTTAGACCTCGCAGAGTTCGTCTCGGACCTCTTCCATTCGTGGACCCCGTTTGATTCGATTTATCTTATGCAGATCATTGCTTCCAATAAAGGCAATTGCAAATATGACCTTTGTAAACACTCAGAAAAGCACGTTTTTCTTTTTCCGTGAAACGTTCAAGCATTACTGATGTAATGGAATTGATGATGGAGTCTTTCTATTCAGTCACAACCAATTTTCACACAGACACAAAGGGCGTCTGGGGTCCACAGAGTGCACACGTGAGCACCAGTAAATGAATAAGCTGTAGACAACAATCAACATCACTGTTATCTTTGAAGCATTTTGAAAGTGTTTCCTTATTTGGTAATTGCATTTAAAAGAGGTTATCAAATCTGTGAACGATAGCAACGCAGAGGATGTGAAAAAATATTTCTCTTATAATTTCCTTTCAGGGAATATTAGTTATATAATATTCTTCTACCTCAATCTTCTTCTTCTCCCTGTGGAGCATAGGTCTTCAACTACACACTTTCCAAGCCGTTCTGTCTCTTGCCATTCTTTTAAGATCACCCCATGTCTTCCCCATCTGTAACAGAGTTGAGTTAGTGAGGCATGAGAACAGGTAACTGAGTTGTTACCCGCTTCTCAATAGACTATAGCAGTATCATATGATAGCGACAGCAGAATAACAAGTTAGTCACAAGTTAAGTTACGGTAGAAATATAGGGAGAGTAGAGGTTCAGGTAAGGGGTAGTGCACGAGTAGGACGGAAGGAGTTAATGTCAGAATTGTTGGACGACACAGAATGGTTGGGTCCAAGGAAAATTCCACTCGGGTTTTCCAATTCACAAGTTGTTATTGTAAGTGACCATCACACAGATATTATGCATCGACCTCGTGGTCAAATCTCCACGATGTCCATGCGGGTGTGAGTGACCATAGATAGAGGCATGACTAAAGCATGCGTTGACCCCATGACTTTGGCCCGGATGATAAAGAAGTGGTCATCCAACTACCAGGAGAGGTCATTGTCATGAGGTAACCATTATTTAAACAGGTTACAGAAATCACGAAAACAAGTTGTTATTGTCAAAATCTTGAAAGTTGAAAGACAAGAGTTCAGGTCTCGGACGAAACTGCAGGTGACCAGAGAGAGAGTCGCAAGTGGTCAAGTTTGCGACGATCTTATTGGTCACTAGTTTTCAGGTGGAAAAGGAGGGTTGGAGTATTTAAAACTCCTACACAACAGTTTGAGACAGTAAGTTAGGCAAGAGCAGCAAGGATGAATTAGTTCAGTTAGCGAGAACAGTTAGAGTCAGAACAGTTAGAAAGTTAAGAATAGGAAGTTCAGTAATTAAGAAGTTAGAATCTACAGTTGTAATCAAGTCAGCTTAGAAATTGTTATTGATAGAGACTTGATAAAGAGTATGATGAACTTTATATGAACATATGAACATTAGTATTGAGAGATTGTTTCAAAGTATTTCAAGACTTGTGTGTTTCATCTTACATGTCGTAAGTAGACAAAGTTGAATAAGTTGTATGCCATTTTATCACTAGGAATATTCTCATATGCATCGGCGACTTGCCTCCGAGATATTCCACATTAAGTAACCCTTAATGCCCATAGTGTACTCGCCACTAGCGATCATTGATTGTAAGAAAGAATAAGACAATAAACTGATTATCATTCTTTGTTGAACACGTCAAGACTCTGTCATGAATTTACCTGTTGTAGAATCAATGTGATGTATTGTCAAGTTACAGAAACTACAGGCTATAATATAAAGAACATTACAAGTCCACAACACATCATCCTCATCTCTGCTTCCATCTGTCTTCGCCAAGAATATTTTGGTCTTCTTCTTTGTCCTTTTCCTTGGCGATGCCAAAAAATGATTTGTTATGTAATAATCTTAGTTGACTTTCGCAGCGTGTGTCCAATCCAGCGCCATCGTCTTCGCTGTTTGTCTTTATAAACAGGTATTTTCTTGACTGGTACATTTCCATAATTCTATGTAAGTGATTAATTATGTAATGCAGTATGCGTTAATTGTAACTGCAGTAAAGTAAAAAGTAAAGTGAGTCCCGTCACGCCAAGTGGTGTATAGGGAATATGGTGCTAGTGGCCCTAATTTTTACATACCTTCGGTACATGATTCTTGGGACAATGTGGTCGTTATTACGCCTGTACCGCTTTACTTTCCCAGAAAAAAATCCGGTACCAATTTAAGACTGAGTGAACTTGGAAGCCGTCGATCAGGATCGAACCCTACCTCTTGTCCTTTGTAGTCCAGTTCATTAACCACTGAGCTATCGTGGCTACATTTGTAATTGAAATGTATTCTCTCCCTCTCTCTCTCTCTCTCTCTCTCTGCGATCAAGACTCAATCAGAGTAGGATTCCGGACTATCTCATGAAGTCAGCTGTCTGTTTAAGTGAATCGATTGCCGCATATAGTTTCTCTTCGAGGGAGGTGGGTGTGGACCACATTGCTCTTCTCCAAAATGGGTCAGGGTGACCACCAATAACTTGGGGTGGACCCCTTCGTGGCACGTGGCCCAGCATTCCACTTGCCTGGTGGGACTCCACAGACTGATCTTCATAATTAGAGTATGTTATATCCATTCTGATTGATTACCTGTTAAAACGTTGCACTGTGTTCTGCGTCAGTGGTCCAGTGCATCCGATTACAATCCGCATTTTTTCAGTTTTGCTTTCCTTAACCTTTGATTGTCCCCAATCTTCCTGCAAGGCAGCAGATTGTCTTTTCTGTAGGGGGATTCTGCCCTTAGATGGTCGGCCCTCCCATGTTTACGAGCACCATCTGCCCAAGCTTGATGTAGTTATTAGTTGGTCATTAGACCATCACCATCACACATCAAACAACAGACTATAAGACCATCCTAGCTATCACGAACTTCCGGGAGTCTCACCGATGCTGACAAGTCATGAACGAAACCCCACTCCGTCTTTCATTGATTAGAGTACGACCGTCCTAGGGTTATGCAACTAACGTGATGAAGTAGCTCACACAACAATGGCTGCACTCACAATATCCCAGTTACTATAGTAAAAGCAGCCAACAGCACACAAAAAGCTGATGCGCAATCTCCAAAGTCAAAACTGCTACTGACTAGACTGAGCAGAGCTTAGCAAGGAGTTGTACAATGCAAGAACTTGGCGTCATACAATTACATCGACGATTTTGGAACATCACACGATGTGTTGACGTAATTCGCATATATCGCTAGGTAGAGGAAGGTCGTATTCACAAATTTTTGACTTGACAATGATTTACAATGAGGTACATTAAGGTGAGTACAACCTGTCATTATGTGTGTCGGTGTTAGTCATGTCTCGTATCGCTATGTACATGTCTGTGTTATTCACATCTCATATCTTTGTGTGTGCATGTCTGTGTTAGTCACCTCAAGTGACTCGGGCAGATGGTGCTCGTAAACCTGGGAGGGCGACCATCTAAGGGCAGAATCCCCCTACAGAAAAGACAATCTGCTGCCTTGCAGGAAGATTGGGGAAAATCACAGGCTAAGGAAAGCAAACCTGAATAAAATGCTGGCTGAAATCGGATGCACTGGGCCACTGGCGCAGAACACATTGCAACGTTTTAACGGGTGTTCATTCAGAGTGGATCTGGCAGACTCTAAATGTGTTGTTCTGTCTGTGGGGGCGATCAACACACTTAACCTGACAGCTGACTTCATGTGGGAGTCTGGAATCCTACTCTAATTGAGTCCTGATCGCAGAGAGAGAGAGAGAGAGAGAGAGAGAGAGAGAGAGAGCGAGAGAGAGAGAACCTGTTATCATCGGCGAACTTTGCAAACTGGATCAGTTGATTAGCTGAGACGCAGAAATTACACTGTAGAGTCGAAGCTAATCAGTTCCCTAGTGCAACTTCTGCAGCGGTCATGCGAACGTGACCTCATTCCACCATGTTTGGAAAAGTAAGTCAGAAATGCTTTCAAATTACGTGTAAACTTTATATTGAGACTATAGAGAAGAGCAGAAAGAGGATTATCGATGACAGTGTGCCCTATCCAACTTGCACATGATGTCAGTATATAGTTTTGTATTTAAAGTAGCAGTTATTAATTTTCTACTGGTAACTTTGTCGTAATCTGAAATTAATCTGCTCTTAACGAGATTACGTAATCTGAAGCTAATCATGTTATTATGTTCAATTAAGCATTAAATTAGCTGGGTTCTGTTTCTGGTTATTTATTTTCACACTGACTATGAGCTTAACCAAATTATGCGGTACGAATTAACAAAATGTTAACCATGTTCTGTAGATCGAGTTAATCATGTAAAAAAAGAAAAAAGTAAAGTACCCCCGTCACGCCAAGTGGCGTATAGGGAAATATGGTGTTAGTGACCCTATATTTTACAGACCTTCAGCACTTGATTTTTGAGTAATGTGGTCGGTATTACGTCCGTGCTGCTTCACTTTCCTAGAAAAAAAAATTCGGTACCCATTTTAAGGCTGGGTGAACCCGGAAGCCGTCGGTTGGGATCGAACCCTACCTCTTGTCCTTTGTAGTCCAGTTCACTAACAACTGAGCTATCGCGGCCCCCGAGTTAATCATGTATTCAAAGCAATTATTGAAGTCCACATCATGGGAAGAGGAAAGTTGGAATACTCGGTTACAACTGGCAAAATAAAAGGAAAGAGAGATCGCGAACGACGAAGAGATAAAATACTGAATAGCTTGGTGTCATGGCATGGAAAACAGTCAACAACAGAACTGATACGATGCGCTGTAGATAGAAGATTGTAGAATGGACATGATCGCCTACGCCAACAGATATGGCACATGTTGATGATGATGCTCCATATAATGATTTAATTATTTGTGATGAATATCCATCAGTGGAAGCTGGAATGAACATTTCCTATAGCTCGTTTCAAATCACGTGCCCAACTTCAAAACGATATTACTCAGTAACCGTTTGTTAAAAGCTGTTGAAATTTTGTAAATGTTATTAGAATGCAAAAGACCCTTTAAATGTATATTTAACAAATATCTTGCAGCTGCAGTTTTCTTAAAGCGGCGAATTTCTTTGATGTTTGTCAAAATTGTAAATTGTGAACCCCTAAATAATATAAATTACCGTAGTTGCTGGTCTATGATTAATTTTCACTAGGTAAAGGCGTGGCCGTAATGGGGAAATAACTGAATAAGGCAAAACACCAGGAGAATTATTGTCTTCTCAGTTCGAGGACGGACGATAATATCAAGGTATACCTGTATGTCCAATTTTCATAGTTGTGTGGTCCTGAAAAGGACCGTTTGTTGAACTAATTTAAGGTAATATAGGGGCCAACATTGTGGGGGCTATATACTTTCATTCTGAATCAGACGAGTCTAAAAGATTAATAACTGTTTGGGGTTGAACATTCCACAAACCATCATTTTTCCATTATTCCTCTTCCTGTTTTAAGACGTGGTCTTCACATTTAGCTCAATAATCTTTGTCTATATTTAATAAAGCGAGATTAGCAAGAGTCTTTACATCGCATATTTTGAATGTTGTATTTTCATCTGCCACTTGTCCTTTTAATTTTGCCCAGATTAATTCTATTGGATTTAAATGAGCATGGTAAGGTGGCAGCCTCAAACTTATATGACCGTGCTCTTGGATAATCTTATCTATTTGAAAAATCTGTGTCCTTTGTTCTTTCTTTACTAGAGATAGTAATTCAGGTTTTAAGTACATGTTATTAAATTGTATGTGCTCCTTTGTGAGCCATATCTTAATAGCATCTTTTGTACTGGATGACGTCGGGACTTTATCTTCAAGTGCACCAATGTTGTGGTACGCTGCATTGTCCATTATTAGGCAAGATGGTCGATCTAGTGATGGAGAACAGAATTTTCAATCCAATGTCTAAATATGTGACCATTCATCTCAGAGTGATAATCCCGATTATCTATGGATTTTGAAAGAAAAATGAGCTCTGCATTCTGTATTAGTCCATGTTGTCGACTACCTGCATGAGCAATTATCAAGCGCTGTCCTTTGCTGCTAGGTATTAATCTCTTAATCTTTTCATCTGATGACTGCCATTCCCTTTGGTTAGTGTGGTGAGCATTGATCCATGTTTCATCCAAGTACACAATATCATAACCTTGCTTGCGCACCTCTTTTACTTCACGTAAGTACTTGCTTCTCATGACTACTATATGTGGCTTCTCACAGATGATGTTTCGTCCATTGGAATACTTTCTGAATGTAAAGCCTTCAGCTCTCACATTCCTCCATAATGTAGACTTTGATATTTCAATACTGTTGTTCTTTTTCAGCGATACTTTTAATTTTCTTATTGTAACAGTTTCATTCATATCCAACATTTTGCGAATTTCACTTCTAATAAGTTCACTGTCGAAATTATCCAAAATGTTTGCTCTTCCTTGTGATTTTGTATATTTGGAACATTGACGGTCACGTGCTTGAATCCAGCGATTAAATGACCGTTTAGATAAATCCAAATTGTGACTTGTCCTATTCTCAGGGTTTTCTAAAGAATGAAATAATCTTCCTCGTTTAGCCTCTTTGCAAAAATAGTCATACATTTTTATTGCGATGTTTTGTAAACTGCAGAATTTCATTTTAAGACTCATAATAAATGTTATCGTTCCACGTCTTCACCTCTGAATGAACGGAAATGGAACACACAATTTCTCGTGTTTTTACAAGTGTCTAATTGTGTCAAAAAACCACGGTGAAAGCGTGCAAACACGTCAATTTTACCGTGTATGGATTTTTACTCGCTATTTTTTACTTAAAATACTGTAAACATTAAGTTTTGACTACATCAATGGGTCGTTATAAATTTATATAAATCAAAAAAGCAACAATAATAACCAAATGTTTTTTTTAATGAAATTAATTCCCTGTTGGTTTCTAATCATTATAACTTTACATGCAAATTTTGAACAACTTACAACAAGCGGTTAAAAGCTATCGATTTTAAAAGTTGGGCACGAGTTATGAAACAAGCTATAATCAGATTTCCCACTTCTCTTTTTGCCATGTTCAAGATCTCCTTGACTTCTTGAAACTACATTTTTCTTGGTCTGCCCCTGATGCGTCATCCAGGAACCATGCTCCATTATTGTTCTTTACAGTCCGCTTTGTCTTTTGACATGACCATAGTATTTTAATTTCCTCTGTAGAATGGACATAGAGACTAGACAATCAAATAGTATGGTAGTTAAGACCAGTAAAAGAGCGTTTGGAAGCGAACATCTACTATTCATAAAATATAATATTTGATATTGTTTGTTTGTTTGAGCCAATCTTGACATAATTACAAATGTCTTTGTTAACGACATCATCATCATCAAGTATCGGGTCTGCTGGCGTAGGTGATCATGTCTCTCCACAACTTTCGATCTCGACAGTTACTTATCATTTCTGTTGTTGACCTTCCGCCAAGCCATTATCTTAAGCTGTCTGGTATATTTTCTCTTTGCTTCCCTCTATCTCTTCGTCCCTCAATTTTTCCAGTTGTTACAATATATTCCAGCTGTTCTCTTCTCATTACATTACATTAAAGTACAAACAAATAAAAAAAAAATAGCAAGTACATAAGTTAAAGTCACTTAAATTCATTTCATTGCTGCAAATCCCATAACTGTTTATTACAATTAATTACGGTGTACTCAAAGAAATCAATACACATAGAAACCTTGATACAGACAACACAAGGAATAATTGCTTTTGATGATTAGATGAAGTTTGCTTGAAAGAAAAACTGTTATAATGTTGCCCTCAGTTCTACACATTCTATAAAATAAGAAAGGGGATATGAAAGATAGTGGGGAAAAAAAAGATAAGAGAGAAAGTTGATAGAATAGGAAATTGAAAAAAATCACTTCACAGACTAGCTGCATGGATTAAAATATAACCAAACTATAAAGCTGGCATCAATTAATTACTTGAAGCTGGAGCCATCAAAAATCGACAATGTAAAGGAACAAACAAATGATAACATTAAATGACATAAGAGTTACATTTTATTATTAATGACATTATTACGTTAAATTACTAAAAACTGCATTTCAATATTATTATCACATTAAATAACGTATGAGCTACAATGTATTATTAATGACATTAAATGACTTAAGGGCATCGTTTTTATTAATTAATGACATTATGATACTAAATGACTTAAAAGCTAAATTTTATTATTAATAACATTATGCAATTTGCATGACTAAACTACACTTTATTAACATAATTTCATCATCATCATCAAGTACCGGGCCTGCTGGCGAAGGTGATCATGTCTCTCCACAACTTTCGATCTCTACAGATATTTATCATTTCTGTTGTTGACATGCTGCTAAGCCCTTCTCTTAAGCTGTCTGATATATTTTCTCTTATTATTTTATTATTTAGTATTTTAACAGTATCCGATAAAATGTTTACAGCATTTCTACCGACTGTCCATATCATGAAAACCATATAAGAAACTTGCCACATCTGCAGTAGACCTACTATCTGTAATACTGAAAGTATTTGCTAGGTTCGCAACTTTCTGTAGTATCAATTGCAATATTGAGAGTATATACAACACGTTTTCCGTTTGTTATCGTGCTGGTTGCATATATTTAAACTATTCAACGTGTTTGCAACAGTATGTTATTCTATCGTAACATAGGAATCAATCAAAACATTTTCTATATTCCATTACATTAAATACTAAAAATATATATTAAACAAAGGGGAATTATATATCGTATAATGATAATGGGGCAAAAATGCGAAATTCTATGCCAAAACAGAAAAATATAATAAAATAAATGCCTTTAACCGGCAAATAAATTTAGAGTTAAAACACCAGACAGAATTGCATCAGAAAAGCAAATTGAGGAACAGAATAAATGAAAAATAAAACATTTTCTCAAACTTCCAAAACAGCTTTTGTATGGAGCAAAAATGGATTGGAAAAAAGAATTTGTGTTCAGATAGGGGCAGGCAACTCGTATAAGGAAATCCTAATTCTCAATAAAATAACGAAAAAATGAACGGCTCTCATAGGATAAACGTGAAAATATTTGATTGGGTGAAAATAAAAAGATGTCCTTGGCCAATAGCAAAAGAACTTCTTTTTCTTTGTCTACGTTCAGTTTTCTAAGCTCAGCAGATTATACAGCAAGAGAATGAAAATTGGAATAATTTGAAATCTTACGCTACAGAACAACGAACACGGTTAATATCCAGCATGGAATGGGACATCAAAAATACTAGAAAGGACACATTTAGAGAATTATTTCATTGCAAAAAGATTTGAGAGTAAGAATAACAATTTCGTTATTAGGTAATTTTGAATTATGGATCAAAATTGTTAAAAAATAAATTCGCACTGGAAGAGCAAACGTATAGGAAAAGATATTTGATTTGTGCTAAGAATATATGAAATAGCCTGCTTGTTAAAGAAATATAAACATATTAAGAAATATTCTAAAGAAGGACATCAACAGAGTATTAGTATCATCAGATGGCGTGTACATTACAGAAAGTTTCACTCGTCACAACCTGTCGGAATCTCTTGTCTCTAGCCAGATTTTCAACTGCTTCTGTTGTCATGCTCAATGTTTCTTTAATGTCATAAGAGCACCTCTTTTCTGGTCAACAAGAGGGTCTTGTTTTCCTAGAACTATACCTTCTATTATTGTTCGGCTACTTGAGTATTAGTAAATAAAGCAAAATAAAAAGTCTGTATAATTAATTGAACATGTACGCTGCTGAATTCAGTGTCTTTTCTCATCAGATTATGGCTGAGACGCGACTTGCTTATTTGCATTCAGTCGATAGAAGGAAGGGAAATAGAGACACAACACGAAAAATCAAAGGAGGAACAAGTATGTACACGTCAACAACACGATGAAAAGCTGTAAGCGACTCATAGCTGATGGCTAACGCTGACATCGTTGAACCAGAATGTTCCAGATCCTACTGCACCTCTTCACGGTTCTCCCAGAAACAGACTAACCAGTCTAATTTAACCAAGTGAGTGGGATAAGGAGGAACGGCAACCCGGCACTCAAATACGCAATTTTCTGGCCGGATGTGATGGGTCGAAAGGCGGTAATGGTTATGGTTATGGAAGGCCCCGGTATAACTGCAAACGTTTAAAATCCATAATTGCTCAACCGCCCGTGCCAGTGGAATCATCATCGAATTACTAACTCATCTCCCAAACAAAGAAAGGAGCTGCAGTCCCCATCATAGCAGTCTCAGCACACGCCAAAAGACATAAAGCGAAACCGCACAGAAAGTGAACACAGCCAACTGTTCCTTGCCATACGATATCATCGTTCATCGTAAACAATTGGAATATCGAAACACGATGCAAATATACAGTTCCAATGCAAATCACAGTCTAATATAACAAAGAGAGAAGGGATCAAAATCAAAGCGACAGGCACTTAAGTACGCCATGCTGAAGTCGGATGTGTTGGGCCGAAAGGCACAAATATTACAGTTATACTGTAAATCACAACACAATGCATTACGCTCACCTAACACCCTGTTAAGTGCGAATTACGAAGAGAACTATTCATGACGAAGAGAACTACTCATTGCGAATGGCAAAGAGAATTACTCATGGCGAATGACAAAGAGAACTAATCATGACGAATGACGAAGAGAACTACTCATCGCGAATGACAAAGAGAAATACTCATGGCGAATGACAAAAAGAACTACTCATGGCGAATGGCAAAGAGAACTACACATGGCGAATGACAAATAGAACTAATCATGACGAATGACAAAGAGAACTACTCATGGCGAATGGCAAAGAGAACTACTCATGGCGAATGGCATAGAGAACTAATCATGGCGAATGACAAAGAGAACTACTCATCGCGAATGACAAAGAGAAATACTCATGGCGAATGACAAAAAGAACTACTCATGGCGAATGACAAAGAGAACTAATAATGACAAAGAGAACTACTCATGGCGAATAACAAAGAGAACTAATCATGACCAATAATAAAGAGAACTACTCATGGCGAATGACAAAGAAACTTCTCATGGCGAATGACAAAGATAACTACACATGACCAATGAAGAAGAGAACTACTCATGACGAATGACAAAGAGAACTACTCATGGCGAATGACAAAGAGAACTAATCATGACGAATAACAAAGAGAACTACTCATGACGAATGGCAAAGATAACTACTCATGACCAATGAAGAAGAGAACTACTCATGTCGAATGACAAGAGAACTAATCATGACGAATAACAAAGAGAACTACTCATGACGAATGACAAAGAGAAATACTCATGGCGAATGACAAAGAGAACTAATCATGACGAATAACAAAGAGAACTACTCATGGCAAATGACAAAGAGAACTACTCATGACGAATGGCAAAGAGAACTACTCATGGCGAATGACAAAGAGAACTAATCATGGCGAATGACAAGAGAACTACTCATGACGAATGACAAAGAAACTACTCATGGCGAATGACAAAGAGAACTACTCATGACCAAAGAAGAAGAGAACTACTCTTGTCGAATGACAAGAGAACTGCTCATAGCGAATGACAAAGAGAACTACTCATGGCGAATGACAAAGAGAACTACTCATGGCGAATGACAAAGAGAACTACTCATGACGAATGGCAAAGATAACTACTCATGACCAATGAAGAAGAGAACTACTCATGTCGAATGACAAGAGAACTAATCATGACGAATAACAAAGAGAACTACTCATGACGAATGACAAAGAGAACTACTCATGGCGAATGACAAAGAGAGTAGTCATCGGGTGAAAATTATAAAGAGAGAAAAGACAAGGTGGAAGAAGCCAATGAAGACCAAGAAACTCATATATACGAAAAATGACAAAACAAAGTGGACGTCAAATAATTAAAATGCTCAAACTGGAAATGATGTGTACAGAATGAATTCATTTTGAAAGCCTTAAGACATGAAGTATATTTGATGGTAACGATGAAGATGACATTGATGGTGATGATGTAAGAAAAGTAATAAATATGAGAGACTGCATGCAGTAAAGGCTTCAAAGGAGAATAAATAAAACAAGCGTAGAAAATACTTTATTGCTAGAGTTAAAAGATTGCGTTCTATCTTTTTATTGAAGCGTATAGAAGTGCCGATGGGGAGACGCATTTATTAAGTTCCTACTGTAAGTAATCACTACGCTGCGTCTTTCTATAAAAATAAAAGCATGAACAAAAACTGTAAACGTTTTTAATGAACTGCAAAATCATGTAAACAAACGAGGAAATTAGAGAAATCGCCAATCAACCACTAATATCTTCAGTAATAAAGAAAGGACGATGGTCATATGTTGGACACGTGATGAGAAGAGATAATAACCGAATAGCAAAGCAAGCCCTCATATGGGAAACAACAGGTAAGAGAAAAAGAGGAAGACCCAGAGAGACACTGAGAAGAACATTGATGAGAGAGGCAAGAGTAGCAGGATCGGCTCCCTCAATGAGATAGAGCTGCTTTCACATAACAGAGAGAAATGTCGAGATTTGATAAAATATCTTTAAAAGAATTGAAAACTGCTAGAACAAAAATTAAGATAAGAGAAGGAGTATCTTGGTCTACGCCCTATGGGCCGGCTACGGCTCGAAAGGTCAATAGAAAATCATGTTTCTTTCATAATTAAAATGCAAATAACTAAGATATTATGATGTAATTATCTTTCTTCGTCTTTCTTTTATCCTGGTCTGCTTTTTGCCGACAGGAGTCGCAGACTGAAATCAATTATATATTTTCGAGCAAGGGCACTTTATGTGGCTTGATACATAGTGATATTATATCATCTCGCATGTTGTCAGTTTTCTTTTTTGACCTTTAATCCTTGACATTGATATCAATGAGTTTGAATAAAGATAGAGTTGATCAAGTTCTTTGTTTCCATTGATATAGCAGGGTGATTTAAAATTGGCGAAATTTGGTCTGTAACTTTGTTAGCACTTGGAATTATTGCTTCAATCTCTCTATTAAGCCTTCCGTCCTCTGTAAAAACACTACCCAAATATTTGAATTCTTGTACTTGCTTTAATTTGTAATTGTCTATTGAGATGTTAATGTTTCTCGGTATTCTACTTATGTTCATGAATTCAGACGAAATTATAATTATGTTAAATTTGAGGCAATAATTAAAGGAACAATTTTACATAGCTGAAATTGCGGCAAAGTTCATGTGGCAAATTATCAGGGTAAAGATGAATCTAAAAGTTTGGTCTCATGTCCTGGATTCCGCAAGTTTCGAACTCACCGTTCACCGCTGGGGTGGAGCAGTGATAGCGCGGTACTTTCTTGTTTGATTCTATCGATTCCTCTACAGCATTAATGCACCAGCTTTCGTCACAGGAGATTAATTCACAAGGCAGTGGAGAAGGGATTGTAACGGCACCTCTTTTCTCGCCTACAGTAACTGCTTGAGGGAGTGAGGGCATTTATTCGGAATACCCAACCTGCGTAACAACTACACTTCGTGTTTGGTGATTACTACTTGTTCTGGTCTGCTGCTATTTATTTTGTATTCACATCAAATCTCGACATCTAAAGGTCACCACACTATTCGCCATCAGTAAGCTAGTCAGATTTAACGATAACCCAGATGGCACAATGAGGACACATGTACGACATAACTAATCGGATAAGCTTAGAACAGAGCTAAATGGATATGAACACTTTACGTCATAGACTCGTTATTCAATTTATTTTTTTCAGTTTTATGGTTACTGTGGTCAGTATCACGTCAGATCGTCCTATTTTGTCAGATAATATCTGATACACATTTTCATATACCTGTATTGTATCTGTAACGTGGACATGATATAACAAATGATTAAAAAATATAATAGAAAAATAAACAAAAGAATAGGAAAGGCGAAAGCCATGTTAACAACATGAAAAAATACTAACATCAAAGCAGATAACATCGGAACTAAAACTGCCAATGGTAAAATGTTTTATTTACTCAACATTCATGTGTTGTGCAGAAACATGAATATTAAACAAGAAAACAGAGCAGAAAACTGAAGCCTTTGAAGTGTAGATCTACAGAAAAAAGAGTAGAATTGAGTGAAAGGAAAAGAAAACAAACAAGAAAGTTCTAAATCAGCTGAAAATGGCAACAATAAAAAAGAACTACTTAACACAATTCGGAAAATATAACTGAAATGTTGGGGCATATTAAGAGACAAAATACCTTACTAACAATTATCTTGGAAGATAGGGTGCTAGGTAAATGAGGCAAAGGCAGACCAAGACTAATGTGGTCTGACAACATAAAAAATGGATAAGTGAGCTTATATAAAAAAAAGCACGAAAATAAGAAATAGAGTTAAAATGGTGCTCCACGGTAGAAAACCTTCAATGTGGAGACGGCTGGTGACGATGATGTATTGAAAACGATGAGCACCTTCTATTTACTTTACCTTCTATCTTCTTTACCTTCTATTAAGATCTCAATATACGGGAGTCGGCTGTGAACAAATATATTTCAAAATAGTTGTCCACATAGTATCAAGAATAATATCAGGATAGCACTGCGACAGTGTAAGTTTCGTTACTAGTTAGCTATGTAGGAGCAGTTTTATTTACTTACATATCTGAGTGTGCGTGTTTTTTGTTTGTTCCTGCTGAAGGCCTATTTAGCCGAAACGTCGTTCAAATCTGTGTCGTCTACTAAACACGTAAAGCTTCTAGCATACTATTTTTTCTATTTTTTTTTTTAATTTTCCCTCACATTCAGCTTTACTGCAGATTCGCATTTTTATGCATTCATGCATTCATTTGCATTTCTTTGCCTTAACCCCTAACACGACAATGACATGGCTAGAGTCACAAGACTCAACCTACGTCTGTATACTGAGTGATTCGATGAGCATGATACAAAAGTGGACGCCGGATCTGTACGTAGGCAATGGGTAGAGTCATTGCAGAAGTAAAAAATACGTTAGGTCACCTTTGTCTACATCCCAGGACATGCTGGAGTACGGGGAAATGAAAGGGCGGACAGGTTGGCTAGCTGCGCTATTGTTGAGGACGGTCAATCAATGGATCGGGCGGACATCATCAATGCCCTCCGGGAAGTGGAAAGGACACAGGATTTCGACAACCATGAGTCCACGTGACTCCTTCGGATGAAAGAGATGGGGGTTAAGATGGGCACAGCCAGAAACGAGAAACTTAGTGGTCGTGTAAGAAGACTAATCAACCAACACAGAACTGGGGTCATCAGTCGCTGGACGCTTCGAGACTTGCTGAGTAGGGAATCTGAGCACCTATGGACATTTTCGGAGTTCATTGATGATGACCCGCTAATAACTCGATAGCTGAATAACATGACAATGATTGGAGGTTCGCCAGTGTGGCCCGCGGACTCAGACCACGGTAAAGGGAGACAAGAACAGCGCCAATGTCACATGCCACTCGTGACTTTTTTAGCGCATTTTTAGCTGAAGCCATCTTCAGTGCTCTCACTTTTGTGTGGCAGGGTGTTCTTCAAGGTGGTGGATGTGCTGAGGCAGGGGTCTGAGCACTGTGGAGTTATCTGTTGTGTAATGAAGATGATCTGTCGACTAAACTAAAGTAAACTAAATTAAACTAAACCAAACTAAACTAAACCACACTAAACTAAACTAAACCAAACTAAACGAAAGTAAACCAAATCAAACCAAACTAAACCAAAACAAACAAAACTATACTAAACTATACTAAACTAAACTGAAAGCTAAACCAAACTAAATTAAACTAAACTAAACTAAACCAAATCACACTAAATTAAACTAAACCAATCCAAACTAAACTAAACTAAACTAAACTAAACCAAACTAAACTAAACTTATCCAAACTAAACCAAGCCAAACTAAACTAAACTAAACTAAACCAAACCAATCCAAACTAAACTAAAACAAACTAAACCAAACCAAAACTATACTAAACTAAACTAAACAAGTCCCAAATCACAATATGTGAAACTAGAATTGATCAGCATTAAGAGCAACATTAAATATATAAATAAACATGTTGTACAATTGTACCTTCATATTTTGCCTTGTTGATTGTGGGAAGCGAAAGCTCCGACATGGCGCCAAAGATCAAGTGGAAGCTGTACACGACTTCACCAGCTGGCGTTGCCATGGTAACGATGACGTTGGGTGTGTCGTTGAAGCAGGGAATGGCTTCTAGAAACAAGTCGCATGCCGGGAACATTGGCAGAAAAAAGTAATGGCCACACGTGTCGGTAACTGAAGGAGACAAAAGAAAATCAATTTCTGTTACAGGCCAGTTTTTGCCGATCTGTATTGCACCCAAATGTGAATATATAACAAAGCCGCGTGAAGTAGTTTAGTACTTCAGATTTTCCTAATGCCCTAAGGTCTGGACAGTTTCATTGTGACTGTGCTCAAACTTATATTTTTCTCAAAATCATGTTCTAGTTTTTCTTCTTTCTCCTTATTCTTTTCTTCTTTTTTTCCCCCTCCTCATTATTCTAATTTTCTTCTTCTTCTTTCTCCCCCTCCTCTTCTTCTTCTCCACTTTTTTTTTACTTTTCCCCTTTATATTTCTACACTTTCTCCTCCTATTATTCTGTTGCTTCTGCTTTTTCTACAACTTCTTCAATTATCTTTCCTCTTCTTCTACTTCTTCTTCTACTTCTTCGTCTTCTACTTCTTCATCTTCTACTTCTTAGTCTTTGTCTTCCTCCTCGTCTTCTGATTCTGCTTGACGTTCTTCTGCATCTTCTTTCTCTTCATCGTATTTTTTTTACATTCTCTTTCTACTCTTACACTTATTCTACTTTCTTATTGCGTCTTTTTCTTCTTCAACCTCTTTATCTTCCTCCTCTTTTTCTATTACTCCTTGTGTACAAACCTTGGTGCTTACACTGTCAGTAAAATCTGAAAAAAAAAACCGCGGTATTTCCCATTGCTGTACCCACACATGATGTACATATATATATATATATATATATATATATATATATATATATATATATGTCCTTTTACTTTTGCAACCCTGGAATAGAGCAAACCCCTTTATACCTTACTTGGAGAACAATATGTTTTCACTTGTCAGTTCGACCAACATTTTCCCTCTTAACGGCACAGACATAAACATATACGGCTCTACGGTGAAATTTGAATGTGAAAGAATGATTGAAATAGAAGACAGAAATGAACTACCAGTGTGGGTACAATTTTACTGTGATGAAGGACGAAACAACAGAGCTTATAAGAAACATCAGAAAGAAATAATCGACATTTTTCAGATGAAACATGAGATGGGGAAAGTTGGAATACTTGGATACAATTGGCACTATACAGAGGAAGTGGCATCACAGACGACAAAGAGAGAAGATACCAGATGGCTCTTGTCACGGCACGGAAAACAGTCAACAAGATAATTGATACACATTGATATATATATATATATATATATAATATATATATATATATATATATGCACAGTGGATAGAACATTGTGGAAGGACATGATCACCTGCGCTAACCGATTTGCACATGATGATGATGAATATCATCAAGACGATAAAGGCAGAACGTAAACATATAGAAAAGTAATGATACGCGTTAAAAACATCAACACATAATGTATAATATCAGGGAAACTGTGAAGATTTAACTCTTATAGACGCGCCCACCACCACCACCTCTCCCATAGGTTGTGGAGAGATAAACGATGACGTTGTCATCACGTACGAACAACTACGGGTCAGTAAACAAAGAGATCGCTGTATTGCACTAAAGCAGGGGTGGCCAAATGGCGGCCCGCGGGCCGGATCCGGCCCGCCAGCCTAGTTTTCTTGGCCCGCGAAGCTCCACGGACTTACTTCATTTTTTACCCCTAATAGCGGATTTCTCCTGGTTTTAATCCGTGTCGGAGTTAACTCTTCTATCGTTCAAGAATACACAATTTGAAAATCTCTGTCAATTTCTCGCAACAGCTAGATTGGCAACATAATTTCAATAACACACACCCACACACACACACACACACACACACACACACACACATACACACTGCACAACTAATGGTGCCGACAATATTCAAAGTCTTTGCTTCGAGTTGGTACCGCAAAGTTGCTTTATTGTCAGTGCGGTGATAGCGTCAGATCTTTGGCTCAACATTTGTCGTCTGGACTTGTGGTGGCTCTTTCATTTCGCGGTAAGGGGTTAATGAGGTTGGGAGGGACAGGGGTGAGGGGACTTCGTAGCTCTAATTCTGTCTTTGAAGTTACATTCAAAATGTGTCACTGTTCGCCTTCATTCCCTTTGATCCAATTGATCGTCTTGTCTTGTCCATAAAATGACTGCAACGTGTTTATTTGGTCACAATATTTTAATTTCATTGTCAAACACAAGTCTGTGTATAACTGTCAAATCTGGACTTATTTTCGATAGTGGACCAACATTCTGTGACTTTTAACTTTGATGTGAGATTTTGTATTAAATCATGTTAAAACGTAGAAAAGTTGATTGTGAAAATCGCATATTTAAACCTGAATGGGAATTAGATTATTTGTTCATCTTCAATAAGGATAGTAAACCTCAGTGTTTAATTTGCGTTCAAGCGTTAGCCGTTTTGAAGGAATATAATTTAAAACGGCACTATGCCACACATCATCAAAACATGTATGAGAAACATAGCATTGAAGCTAGGAAGCTTTTGGTTGAACAGCTGAAGACAAAGTTGAATCAACAGCAAAGTATGTGTACAAAGGGCAATAAAATTAAAGAGTCATCGATCATTGCATCATATACAGTTACCTATGAGCTTGCAAAATCTAAAAAACCCTTTACTGACGGAAATTTTGTGAAGAAATGTGCGATTCAAATGGCAAAGGCATTCGGTCAAGAAAAAATAGCCAAAGAATTTGAATCTGTGCCTCTTTCAAAACAAACTGTAGCCATCAGAACAGAAGACATCAGTCTGCAACTGTCTCAAAGTTTAAAATCTTGTATTGAAAACTGTTCATATTTTTCGCTCGCGATTGATGAAAGTACTGACATCACTGACACTTGCCAGCTTCTTATTTTTGTTAAAGTTATCCAGGAGGATTTTACTGTTATTGAAGAATTGTTGAAAGTTTGCTCTTTGCATGACACTTGTAGAGGGACAGACATATTTTCTGCAGTTCATAGTGCCGTAGATGAAGTAGGTGGTTTTGGAAAGTTGTCTGCAGTGTGTACTGATGGTTGCAAAGCTTTTATTGGTTCAAATACTGGTTTTGTTGGACTTCTAAAGCAAAACAAAATTAACGTACCTACATTGCATTGCATAATTCATCAAGAGGCCCTTTGTGCAAAGTCCATAAATCTAAAAGACACCATGGCTACTGTTGTGAAAATAACAAATTTGATAAGAGGAGGACACCAGTCTTTAAATCACAGGAAGTTTTTATCATTTTTAGAGGAAGTAGATTCTAGCTACGGTGATCTCCTGCTTTATACAGAAGTAAGATGGTTTAGTCGAGGGAAATGTTTAATAATATTTTTTGAACTGAAGAATGACATTTATGACTTCCTGCGAGAGAACTTACCATGCTCCATTGATCTTCAACATGCACTCAAAGACATTAATTTCCTTCATAATCTGGCATATCTCACAGACATCACACAACATTTGAACATATTGAATTTGCAGCTACAAGGGGAAAAGCAAACCATTTTTCAATTGATGGGATATGTTGATGGTTTTAAAAAGAAGCTGAATCTATTTAGACTTTCTTTGCAAAAAAATGATCTGTTCCATTTTTCAAGTTGTAAGCAGTTGTTGTCAGAGATAGAAAGTGCAAACTTCAGTAAGTACGCAGCTGACATTGAACATTTGATTTGTGAATTTGATCGACGATTTCAAGATTTTGAAATGTTTCGTCCGCAAACGGAACTTTTTAATAACCCAATTAAGTGCACAGTGGAGTGCCAGCCATCAGATCTTCAACTAGAGTTGTGTGACCTTCAGTGTGACCCCTTCCTCAGTACTGTAAAGGCATTAGGAGCTGACTTCTGGAAATTGCTACCAAATGAACGTTACCCGTGTCTGAGAAAATGGGCACTAAAGATGTGCTCTATATTCGGCAGCACATATCTCTGCGAGACAACATTCTCTTCCATGAAGTTAATTAAATCTAAGACCAGGAACAGAATGACCGATTCGACATTGTCCCATACTCTCCGAATCGCCAAGTCAAAAATGGAAGTGGACTTCAAATCTCTGGTGGAAAGCTGTGGCAAGTCACAATCGTCGCACTGAGACATTAAAGGTAATTTTAAAATGAATAATTAATGGATTTGTTACAAATCAAATATGTAGTCAAAGTGCAAGCATTATTTATATATTACTATATCGCATAGGTCCCTACTGTCATTTTTGACGATATTCTTAAGTGTGGCCCGCGGGTCTTGGCCTTGGCTTTAATCCGGCCCTCGGGCAACCTCAAGTTGGCCACCACTGCACTAAAGTGTCAACAGTGTCCGTGTAAGATTGTAGTTTATACAATTCTAACTCAGCCTTAATAGCAAAAAGACAGAAGTAACGCTAACAAAAATGAAAAAGACATCACCTCAGTGCAAAATTAAGACACGTGGAACAATATTTAAACAGGTGAATGAATTTAAATAATTGGGAACTTTTTTAACCTCAGACGGAAGATGTACAAAAGAGGTGAGATGCAGAATAGCTCAAGTAAAAGCAGCTTTCCAAAAAAATGAGGAAGATATTGTGAAATCAATTTTTTACTACGCAATCTATTTTCGACAATAGAAACAAGAAAAAGAGTTCTTAAATGTTATGTAGAGCCTGTCTTAACTTATGGATGTGAATCATGGACAAAATGAGAACAGTCAAGAAAATCACTGGAATCTGTAGAAATGTGGTTTTACAGAAGAATGTTGAGAATACCATGGACAGCTAAGAAGAGTAATGAACAAGTTCTGAAAGAGGTCAAAGCAAAAAGAGAGCTAATTTCCAATATTAGGAAGAAACAATCATCATTGTTTGGCCATGTAATGAGAAGAGAACAGCTGGAATATATTGTAACAACTGGAAAAATTGAGGGGCGAAGAGATAGAGGAACGCAAAGAGAAAAAATACCATTCAGCTTAAGAGAATGGCTTGGCAGAAGGTCAACCACAGAAATGATAAATAACTGTCGAGATCGGAAGTTGTGGAGAGACATAACCACCTACGCCAGCAGGCCCGATACTTGATGATGATGAATAATATCCTAATGATCTCAGGTTTGGAGACTTTCACTGTGACGGTGGTCAGATTTATATTTTCATCTCTCCATCTTCTAGTGTTCTCGTTCCCCTTCTTTCTCTTCATTCTTCTTCTTCTTCATTTCCTTCCTCTTCTTACTTTTAATTTTCTTATTCTTATTATAAAAGAAAAAAGATTTAGCGAATGGCTCAGAAAGAGTGGTTCCAAAATTAGAAAGAAAATCGAGGACAGCCGTGAAAAAAAAAATACTGCTATTACACAGAGACAAAACATAATCGAGTTCTGCGATGTTATTGATGTTTACACGTTATCCTATTCAAGGTAGCAAATATTGATCAATAATCTTATAGTTGAGGATCATTCAATAAAAGGTTCGTGTTTCTGTTTTTTTATATTTTATTAAAACTAGGTGTGATTTTGTCTTGAAAGCCAGATCTAACATTTTAGTTAAAAGAGGAATGGGCGCTACAGAAGCTATTGAAGAGTGTAGGCGTTACAAAAGAAGAGTAAAGCTAAAGCAGTTGAAATACAAATACTCCTAGTTTACTATATCATTTTGAATAACCAAAATTATTATATTAATTGTTAAGGCAATATTAATGTTAATAATTAAATGTTCCATTAGTTTTCTGATAGTTAAACTTATTTGACTTATGAAGGCTGCAGTCAGCCCTGTGTTTCTCCCCCTCCTTTCCAATAACCGTTTCCGATGAAAAGTGGTTGTCTGTGCTCCACGTATTGAAATTTTGGCTGCCTTATAATGGATATAATGGATGTAATTGATATAATGGATATAATGGATATATGTTACAAGTGTTCATCATTTATGTGAAGAGAGATAAGGAAAGAGCTGTGGTCCACCGAGGTTATTTTTGCCAATAACATGAACTCAAATTGCGTCTATAAAAGTGACCTTAATTAAAGATTATGAAACATGAACTCAAATTACGACTATAAAAGTGATCTTAATTAAAGATTATGAAACATGAACTCAAATTACGTCTATAAAAGTGATCTTAATTAAAGATTATGAAACATGAACTCAAATTGCGTCTATAAAAGTGACCTTAATTAAAGATTATGAAACATGAACTCAAATTGCGTCTATAAAAGTGACCTTAATTAAAGATTATGAAACATGAACTCAAATTGCGTCTATAAAAGTGACCTTAATTAAAGATTATGAAACATGAACTCAAATTGCGTCTATAAAAGTGACCTTAATTAAAGATTATGAAACAAGAACTCAAATTACATCTATAAAAGTGACCTTAAAGATTATGAAACATGAACTCAAATTGCGTCTATAAAAGTGACCTTAATTAAAGATTATGAAACAAGAACTCAAATTACGTCTATAAAAGTGACATTAATTAAAGAATATGAACTCAAATTACGTCTATAAAAGTGACATTAATTAAAGAATATGAACTCAAATTACGTCTATAAAAGTGATCTTCATTAAAGATTATGAAACATGAACTTAAATTACGACTATAAAAGTGACCTTGATTAAAGATTATGTAACATGAACTCAAATTACGACTATAAAAGTGACCTTAAAGATTATGAAAAATGAACTCAAATTACGACTATAAAAGTGATTTTAATTAAAGATTATGAATATGAACTCAAATTACGACTATAAAAGTGACCTTAATTAAAGAATATGAACTCAAATTACGTCTATAAAATTGACCTTAATTAAAGATTATGAAACATGAACTCAAATTACGACTATAAAAGGGACCTTAATTAAAGATTATGAAACATGAACTCAAATTGCGTCTATAAAATTGACCTTAATTAAAGATTATGAAACATGAACTCAAATTACGTCTATAAAAGTGACCTTAAAGATTATGTAAAATGAACTCAAATTACGACTATAAAAGTGACCTTAAAGATTATGAAACATGAACTCAAATTACGATGATAAAAGTGATCTTAATTAAAGATTATGTAACATGAACTCAAATTACGATTATAAAAGCGACCTTAATTAAAGATTATGTAACATGGACTCAAATTACGATTATAAAAGCGACCTTAATTAAAGTATATGATAACATGAACTGAGAATATGTCTATAAAAGTGACATTAATTAACGAATATGAAACATGAACTCAAATTACTATAAAACTATCCTCATCTTCTTCATCTTATGTAACCGGGACCATCTGATAATAGTGTTTACATTAAGCTTGAACGGTATCACGAAGTGTACTACAACAGGTCTAGACCACCCAATTCCTCAGTGTGACAAGATGATTAAAGACAAATAGCAAGTGACATTACCAACTGGAAACTTTACTCAAAATGAAGCAACTGTAATACAATACGAGTTCTAATAAGGAGGAAAATGTAACAGGTCTAAAATACATTGGAATTAAAATACTCACAATTTTAAAAATGAAACTAAAATGTAACTATTTGCATAAAATCTAAACGCCATGACATGTACACTATTTCTAGGACATCTCCGACGCTGGAATAAGATCTTGTTTTCTTCCCATGCCCCTTTCTCTCTCCCCCCCCCCCACCCTTCACCATTCCCATCTTGTTCTTTTGTGAAAAAGATAACTATTTAAAAGCAATTAATTTTTTATGTTTGTTAATAGATCTACATTACACACGCAAACACACACACACACACACACACAAACACACACACACACACACACACATATATATATATATATATATATATATATATATATATATATATATATATATATATATATATTGTTCTTTCGAGCCGAAGACGGCACATAGGGCAGAACCACAATCTCAAAAACAGAAACCTTGCATGCCAAATGGCACATATTGCAGAGATCACTTCTTCTAAAATCTATGGCTCTGTTTCAATAACAATACTTTTTTACAATAACAGCTTGTCAAGCCATCAATCAACCTCCTTAGTCACCATATATATATATATATATATATATATATATATATATATATATATACATACATATACATTAAAAATAATATACAGCAAACATATGCATCCTTGTACATGACCTGTCTTCCTAGTCTTGTACCGTGGCCCCACAATTATACCATTTTTACCAGTGGCCCCCTTAGAGGTTCATGTGCCCCCCCCCCCCAGTTGAGAACCACTGCGCTAGAGGGCTGTTCATGTCCAAGATATATTACAGCAACATTTGCATGCACACAGACAATAAAAGATCTAAGCACGAAAGTACCAGATCAACAGGAGATCCGCTTACGTGATGAGATTATCAATAGCAGGACGCATAAAGTGTATTATTGATGTTCTATGTCTCAGATTAATTGTTTAGTTACGTTCATAAACTCATTAACGTTACACGCTATCAGACCACATTATTTCGACACAATGGATCCTCTTTATGTCCTTTGGTACTTAAGATCACTCCTGGAGATCGTTACTATTGTCTATATTTAGCAAGCCTTTTAAATTCAATTCACATGAAGCCATTTTCACATTGCAATATCAGCCATGTTTCGTCAGTTCTCTCTCGATATGCAATTAAATATTATTATTTTTTTTTTACATTTTGTTTTTAATGTAGACGTACACAAACAAGAACCTAGTCATCTATTTCATTTAGAATCTATTTATCTTGATTGACAGTTTGTTCAGACTTGTTTTCAGCCCTCTTATAGAAGTTTTAGCAGCAGATGATCACACGCGTCTTTTTCTCTTGCTCTAAAACAAATATTTTGTCCTTTAGCTGACCGACTCAAATGTGCCAGATCTTCCATGTGTCTTCCTCATATCAAATTCTGAGTCAGGAAATTCGCTAATATCCTGGTAGAAGTTAGGTAGAGAATTCTTCATCTTCAATATTCCTGTTAAGGGTTAAAGAGGCAGACAAAGACTAACAAGGACGAGTAACATCACAAGATGGATAAGTCAGCCTATGACAATTTGCACCATCAAAGCAAGAGACAGAGCGGATTGGAGCTCCATGGTAGCCAACCTTCCAAACGGAGACGGTACTCAATAATGATGATGAACTACGCCAGTTCTGTCTTTTTTTTTTTTTATACAAATTCGACACTCACCCAAGCTGAATGAATTTGTAATTTCTCAATCCGGATCTTACCGATCTCTTCTTGTCCCTAGTAGATGTTTACTAATCATTGCAAAGGGGAAACAATCACACGATGAACAGAAAGAAAGGGTACTGATTTGTCGTGCATTATTTGTCGGGTAGTGTGGTCGGTAAAACGCCAGGTCCACCTTTCTTTCCGAAACAAAAAATCCGGTACTCGTCTAAGAACCTCAACATAAATCATCAATCAGAATCGAACCTGACCTGATGTTCTTAGTAGTTCAATTCACTAACCACTGAGCTACCGCGGCTTCCAGGCACATAATGTGTAGAAGAATATTTTGGAGATATTTTGTTTCAAAATAATTTCTTGTTCAAATTTCCAGACAATGATAAAAGTTCAGGAGTTTTGTTGGAGAGAGAAAGGGGGGGGGGGGGTTAATAAAAAGATCTAAAACACATACAAGAGGACTTTGCTAGGAAATAGAAGTGAAACTTTAGGTTGAAGGTTTCCCGCCGGGTAACTGTCTAATCATAAAAAGGTGACTTCTCCCTCATCTTCTTTACCAAATGTTTGGGAGTATGTCACTAATGCACTGTTGAATGACTGCTGATTTGGAGGCGTTTCACTGCTAATCGCTCTGGTTAGCGAGGTAAGATTGCTGATAAAACTGCCCGTCATTGGAGAAATAGTCTAAATGCTGTCACCCACAAACGATCTCTCAGCAAGAACGCCTCTGATACATTATTTTCCTCAGCAATCAGCAAATTTCACATTGGTTGATACATCAGGGATTATACTAGTCTCATCGGAAATCTCCGTATTCAATAAAAAATAATGACAGCTTGGTTCATATTGACTAACATAATTATTTTCTCTATATTGCTAACCATTAAACAGGGAAAAAAGAAATCGTTTTTCTCTTTGGCAACAAAACTGCGAATTCGTTGAAGTAATTTACCATTATATGGAGCGTTACAAGCTCAAAGTAAGAAATGTGCTATTACATTTACATGTTTCATATGTTTAATCAATAATCATCATCTGCCATACCGGTTGGCGTAGGCGATCATGTCCTTCCACAATCTTCTATCTGCAGTGCATCGTATCAGTTCTGTTGTTGACTGTTTTCCATGCCATGACACCAAGCTATCCAGTATTTTCTCTCTTTGTCGTCCGTGATCTCTCTTTCCTTTTATTTTGCCAGTTGTGACCAAATATTCCAACTTTCCTCTTCTCATGATGTGCCCGAAAATGTTGATTGTTTCTTTCTGATGTTTTTAGGAGCTCCCTTTTTGAGTTGGCGTCTTTGAGAATTTCCTCATTGGTCTTTTCAGCTGTCCAGGAAACTTTCAACATTCTTCTGAGAAATCCCACCTCTGTGGCATCTAATCGTCTTTTTATTATAGTGATGATAATTATGGAAAAAAAAATCAAGTAAAGATCAATAGTTATGATCTAAGTCTAGGAATATTACCAGAAAATTGAGAGCTTCGAGGACAAGAAACATCTCTAAGGTCAGAAAACCAATCTTGGGCGGATCAAGAAAAGTTGGTTAATATCGCTTGTTCTCCGGATTCTTACACGACATTGGCTTCGATCGCAGTTACTTTGTATTGAGAGAAATATCAAGCGTTTGCAGCAGTCATTCCCAGCTACGGCTTCATGCACCTAACTTCATCTTCGTTTTCCTCTATCCATCTATCTAATATAACACCCACATCAAAGATCTCAATAGGCCATCATGTCGTTTTGATTCCTCAAAATGTTGCTTTTTCTTCGTTTTATGGGAATAACTTTTCTGAAATCTTAATTCATTATCTGTTTTGTTTTACTTATTTTATTGGATCCAACAGTTGTATGCCTTCCTATCTATACCACACGATTATAGGTTCTCACAGTGGGATACCTGACAAAAACTGCATTCTCATCTACCCAATTTGCTGGTGGCAGTACAGGACGGGCCGTCTTATCTACTTAGATAATGGAGAATCGTTAGAAATACGTCCATGGGAATCCCAATTTTATGGCGTGTAGACAACCAGAACTTTGAGATGGCATGGCTAACAGTCTGTCAGGTACGAGATGGGGAAAGGGATGACGCAGCAAGATTTGGAAAGATAGGGAGGAATAGATTTGGATCTTTTTTTTTTTAAGATAGCAAGTATAACACTAAATAAAAACCGTGTTATCGATAATGATGAAATAACGATAATTAAATAACGATAATTAAACATTATTAATGAATTCTATCATCATCATCATGTGCCATACTGGTTGTCGTAGGCGATTATGTCCTTCCACAATCTTCTCTCTACAGTGCATCGTATCAGTTCTGTTGTTGACTGTTTTCCATGCCATGACACCATGACACCAAGCTATCCAGTATTTTCTGTCTTTGTCGTGCGTGATCTCTCTTTCCTTTTATTTTGCCAGTTGTAACCAAGTATTCCAACTTTCCTCTTCTCATGATGTACCCGAAAAATGTTGATTGTTTCTTTCTGATGTTTTTTAGGAGCTCCCTTTTTATTTTGGCCCCTTTGAGAACTTCCTCATTGGTCTTTTTAGCTGTCCAGGGAACTTTCAACATTCTTCTGAGAAATCCCATGTCTGTAGCCTCTAATCTGTCTTTTCATTTGTTTGTCTTTTGTCCATAGTTCGCTTTCTTATGTCAGAATTGGCTCTATATAGCACTGATGAACTCTCTTTCTCATTTCTATTGACATAGATTTGTTGCATAAGATCTTTTTCATTTTCTTAAATGCTATTTTGGCCTGAGCTATTCTGCTTTTTATTTCTGTGATGCATCTTCCATCTGATGTTATTGTGCCCAAGTATTTAACGCGTTGCTCTTGTTTCAAATTTGTCCTGTTTATTTTTATGCTGCATGCTGGTGGTGATTGTTTCTTAGAAATGATCATTACCTATGTTTTCTTACAGAAGTGATGGATGAATTCCCTACCATCGCTGTTAATACGGAGAAACTTACTGGCTGTATTGTATTTCTGACGACCAATCAAATAATGTTTGTAGAAGACGAATTCACTTTAACCAAGTAATACAAACACTTGAACAAATGAGAACTTTTTATTGGATCTCAATTGTAAATGCAGAATACGAATTGGGAATTACTTTTCTCAAATAAATCTAAGAATTTTATTGTAAACAAATGAGAAATTTGGTTTTATTTGAATGGGTATTACTAAAATTAAGACTGGTTCATAGCATTGGATAGTCAAAAATGTGCATTTTGTCCCTTTAATTGAAGGGGTAGTAATAAAATGCTGGCCGATACATAACTTGGTGACAATACTGAAATTTGTGACATTTATTCTTCAGCTCCTACAAATGCAGTCCAATAGAATCTAGAAATTGCGAGCAATATAATAACATGATACAAGAAATAATATTTCGTTATATATTATGATTTATAAAAATATTTCTTTTTTTTTCGTTCGCCTGAAGTATTTTGTCTATATCTGCAGTGTTGTTTGGTATACTAATGTTACTTTTATTTTTAAGTTCTTGCAGGGAAAATTATAGTTTTGTCTGTTGTGTTGTATCTATGGACCAATGAATATGGTCTACTATATTCAGTTTTGTCTTGGCGTATGTTTTCAACAGTCTGAGGGGCGTATCCATGTGTACATGAGGCTGAGGTACCAATCATAAATGTTATATACAGGTGACTATGGAGTCGACTGTGTCCTGTTCTGAGGCGTAACTAATGGTAACTAGATCCCATCTATTCACATTATAGAAGGCATTTTTAAATAGAGTTTTCGGTCTTTTATTTTTAATTAATTTTATTATGTAATAAGGTAAATAAAAAAAACAATCTGGAAATCCACGAATCACTATCGTATCTAATATTTCATGGATGCATTCCCTCTCATCTTGTTCCTATATACGGAGCCTTACGAAACAGAAACACAGTAACAACAGAACTATTTAAAATAATGGATTTCACGGAAGTCAGAAACAATAGACACATTTTATGCTGCTCCAGGCAAACAGAGTAGAAAATCGAAGTCTTTAAAACATCGATCAACAGAAAAATTGGGTGGGGGAAAAGGGTGGGGGGGGGGGGAGGTTAGATTGAAGGAAAAGAAAACAAACAGTGAAGTTCAGTAGCAATTGAAAATGAAAAGAGAGCTATTAAACACAATTTGATAATCTATCTATCTATTGGCTTGGAGATCAGTGGCGGGGCCCATGGGGCATAGACCCAGATACTCTTTCTCTCTTTCGAAATTGTACTTTTAGCAGTCTCAAATCTTGCATAAAACATTTATCAAATCTCGCAATTTGTCTCTGTTCTGGGCAAGCATCTCGATCTCATTGAGGGAACCGATTCCTGCTGCCTTTGCCTCTCCAATCAATGTTCTTCTCAGTGATTCTCTGGATTGGCCTCTTTTTCTCCTAACTGTTATTTCCCAGATGAGGGCTTGCTTTGTTATTTGGTTATTATTTCTTCTCATCACATGTCCAACATATGTCCATCGTCTTATCTTGATTATATTTTATTGATGATACTAGTGGTTGATTGGCGATTTCTCTCATTTCCACATTTTAAAAAATTTCATTGCACGCTATACCAGGTATTTTCCTTAGACATTTATTTTCAAATGCGTTCAACTTTGTTTCTATGTATCTTATTGTTTCCAGCTCTCGCATGCATATGTAAGGGTTGACAGTACATTTGATTTGAATAGTTTAAGTTCTGTTTTTGTGCTGGTGAGTTTTGATTTCCACAATTTGATAAAGACAAGTAAAATGTTTGAGACATGTGAAACGACACAATACCCTACTGAAGGACAACTTAGGAGGGTAGACGGGGCAAAGGCAGACCAACACTAAAGTGGACTGATAACATCAAAAGGTGGACGGGTGAACCTGCAGTTGACAACCTACATCATCAAGACAAAGGGCAGGGAAAATGCGCTTCGTGATAGCCAACATTCGATGTGGAGACTGAACCCAATAATACTAATAATAATAAGAAGAAGGAGAAGAAGAGGAAGGAGAAGAAGAATGCTCCTGCCTCTAAATGGAAAAGCCACAAAACAGAATGACGTAGCAGGTGACTAAGAAAACACCCTGACTGCAGTTAAGACATTCGCGTAGAGATAGATGTTCACATATGATCACCGCGTTCGACAGTCGTGACAAATATAATCTTGTAAAGAACAGGGAGAAAGTGAAAGTAAGGATAGTGAGTGACATTTTGCAGACAACGTCCAAGGTTGTGGACAGACCTTTACTTCGTGAGTTCACACCAGCAAGCAGAGAGGAAACGAGGAAAGCTGGTTGCAGACATCTGCGTGGTATTTTGCCATAACGATAAAATGGGATAACATGGAAAACAATGTTTGATCTCATATCATGATTTTCAGGTATGAAATTTTGGAAAATCTTTTGTCGACGCAAAAATATAAAACTATTTCGCTATTCTTTAGACTTTAGACTTTAGACCCTAGACTTTAGACTTTAGACTTTAGAACAGAATGGTTTAACTGCAGGTGGGGCACTATCATTCCAGCAACCAACAAAGTGTTCATCCTGATCGTCCATACTCTTATTTCGCTATTCTAGTCATGGAATTATTTTCATTGCAGCGTCACAATATCAACTTTACTACCCGTCCCATCATTTCTCCAAGTGTGTACAAACTGACTGCTCCTGTAAATGTAAGGAATGAAAATCACATTTGGCGATGTCTTCAGTTACGTTACACCCGCTCCAATTTCTCATTAATTCTTCTTCTTTTTTCCTTCCTCCCTTGCCTTTCAGCGTCGAGCAAAAAAAAAAATAAGGTGCCCCATCACGCCAAGTGGTATATAGGGAATATGGTGTTAGTGACCATACATTTTACGTATCTTCGATTCATGATTTTTGGGGTAATGTGATCAGTATTACGCACGTGCCGCTTTACTTTCCCAGAAAAAAAAATCCGTACCCATTAAAGGCTGGGTGAATCTGGAAGCCGTCGGTTGGGATCGAAACCTACCTCTTGTTCTTTGTAGTCCAGTTCACTAACCACTGAGCTATAGCGGCTCCCTTTTAGCGTCGACGAGGGATATAACTTGCGTTTTTTTGCTCTTTTGTTCGCCTCTGCTGGTGTTATGTTTCCTAGTGCTTCCAATGTTCTATCAATCCATCTTTTGCTCTTTTGTTCGCCTCTGCTGGTGTTATGTTTCCTAGTGCTTCCAATATTCTAACAATCCATCTTTTGCTCTTTTGTTCGCCTCTGTGGTGTTATGTTTCCTAGTGCTTCCAATATTATCCGTCAGTCAATCAATTGCATATGTAGTCCACGTATGTAATAAACAGTAGGAAGGATAGTACGCACTCCTGTCTTACAACTGATCTAATTTCGAAGTGGTCTGTGTAGCCTGCTGCTGTTCTGACTGTGCAGCTGCTATTGATGAAACTTTTAATTAGGTTAGATGCTGGCTTACTTCGTATGTTGTTAGTATCTCCCACAATTATTCTCTGTTTACTTGGTCGAATGTTTTTTCCTGCTAAATGAAAGCTAATTACACATTTTTATTGTGTTATGTCATCTTTTCTGCTAGCTGTTTTAAGGTGAATAGAGCGTCACTATGTCCTATGTTGTTATTTTTTTTTAACCCCATTTGAGAATTTTGTTTAACTGTAGTTCTGTTATTAGCTGTCTTATCACTAAAAGGTACCAACATACCACTCTTCTCACTGTTGCGTTTCCAAGCCTTCCATGAAAATCTCCCATCACTAACATATCGTCGCTTTCACCAATCTTTTTAACAATTTCATTTAGTGTCTCATAGAATTCTTCGTTGTCTTTTTCATTGTTATTACATGGTGTATAAATCTGTATGCAATTTGTTTTTTCCATCGTCTTCTAGTAGTCAGGTTGTGATTGTTCTTTCTGAGTAGTATTTTATTTCTAGAATATTCTATGCGTATCAGGGTCGACGATAAAACCCACTCCGTTTTTTGTTCTTTCCGTGTTGTGGACTCCTGAGTATAATATCCAGTAGTGAATGTTTGTTTTCTTCGTCTGGTATCCTTTTACTCTGGTGTCCGCTAATCCTAGTCATTTAATTTTCCTCTTTGTTGTTCTTCAAAAACTTGATTGTGTTTTAGTCCGCATATATTTAAGGTTGCTACTTTATACGTGTGGTCCATCACCATTTTCCTGTGCTTTCTTTGAGCATAACATGTTTATCCCTTATCGACCTGCTGAGTCTGTCGTAAATTAAGAGATTAATTTAAAAACACACTTTGGGGGATAGACCTGGAGATGTTTCCCAACGTGCTAAATCTCTAGGTGTCACATGCGATCGTTTCCGGTCTAACTGTACATCTTTAGCTGCCGACATTTTAAAAGTACTTATCTTGTCCTCCTTGAATATAACACTTTACACAACTTTAAAAAAAAAAACTATATATCCGTTAGAAACACTTTTTCGGTCACTTTTATTACATAATCCACACACCGAAATTGGGAGCCGCGATAGCTCAGTGGTTAGTGAACTGGACTACAAAGGACAAGGTTGCTTCCAGGAGGCAGGGTTCGATCCCAACCGACGGCTTCCAGGTTCACTCAGCCTTAATGGGTACCGGATTTTTTTTCTGGGATAGTAAAGCGGTGCGGGCGTAATACCGACCACATTACCCCAAAAATCATGTGCCGAAGGTCTGTAAAATTTATGGTCACTAACGCCATATTCCCTATACGCCACTTGGCGTGACGGGGGCTCTTTACTGTTTTTTTACACTTTGAAATTAAAACAAATATTAATTGCATTTATTTATTTTGCATTGATCAAGGTAGGGGACTGCTTAGTGAACTTATCTATTAAGGACAAAGGGTTGTGTTCGCCCCTGATTGATAGCTTCTAGATTCTCTAAGCCATAAATGGGTATCGAATTTTTTCTACAAATTAGAGCGGCCTTGCATGGTGTCGACATTATTTCTTACAACAATATTCGTTGGTTATTGGAAAATATAAGACCTAAACAAATATCATCAACTGATTTAATGCATGTTGATGTGTACTTTTCCGTTAAATTTGTTCATTGCCATTTTTGTTATTATATTTGATATGTATCTATTTTGTTTTATCTTTTTATTGATTATTTTTCCCATGTCTCCTTCAATCTCTCCTCTCCTGCGTGACTCATTGCACAAATATTATGTAAACTGCTGACTGTACAAGCGTCATTATCATAAACGAGTCATATTATCTAAAACTTTCGGTTGTGCCTGCCGCGGTCACAATGATCCCAAGCTCTCCAAATAATCACTACTGATGCTTTTGGCCATAAACATTCCATTTATTACAATAATTCCAGTCTGGAGTTTTCTTGCGTCTATTTTTGATCAACTTCCAACCCTGCCGTCAATCAATAATATGATAGGTTGATGGGAAGTAGCGGTGTTGCTACATTCTATTTTCAGTCACATTCAATTTATTCAGTTTCATATCAGTGCTTTCAGTTTATTTTTCACTCTATTCAGTCTCATTTCAGCATTTTCAGTTTATATCCTATTGAGTTATTAGCGGGTCATCATCATTGCACTCCGAAAAGGTCCATAGGTGCTCTGATTCCCTACTCAGCAAGTCTCGAAGTGTCCAGCGACTGATGACTCCAGGTCTGTGTTGGTTGATTAGTCTTCTTACACGCCCACTAAGTTTCTTGTTTCTGGCTGTGCCCATCTTAACTCCCATCTCTTTCATCCAAAGGAGTGATGTCGACTGATGGTTGTCGAAGTCCTGTGCCCTTCCCACTTCCCGTAGGGCATTTATGATGTCCGCCCGATCCATTGATTGACTGTCCTAAACAATAGCGCATCAGTCCGCTCTTTTTTCCCCCGTACGCCCGCATATCCTGTGACGTAGACAAAGGTGAAAATATATCCTATATTTTTTTCAATTTACTTTCTCTTTCATCAGTATTTCAGTTTATATCTTAATTTTAAACAGTTTCATGTCCGTACTTTTAGTTTATATATTCAGCCATATTAGAGTACTTGTTAGCGAACCTGTTTACTGTGAAAGCAAGACGTGTTCGATTCCGATAGGTTGCTTCCAGGTTCACTATAGGTTGCTTCCAGGTTTACTATAGGTTGCTTCCAGGTTCACTATAAGTTGACCCGAAGTGTCGTGAGGTGCTGTAGTTTACTATCATCTGTCATGGAGTGTCACATTGAGTGGTGTTATGTTCTGTAGCAAATAGCGATACTTTTAAGTTAATTCATGTGACCCGTCATGGCCTGACTTTCCTAGTAAGAACAAATCTAGAAAGAGACTGGCTATACAACAACAGAACCGCTTTATTTCCTACAGTGGGCTGAATCTGTTGATACAGAAGCTCTCATGCTTAGCAGCTCTGCAAGGCAAGTTCCAACTTCTCCACCATAGCCCCGAAATTAAAGAAACCCTATTCTATTCTATCCATGGAACCAGTTTCGTTGCAAACAAGAATTCCCCATATCCGCTTCATGACTTGTTACATAATTTCTAAAAATGCATTAGTGAATTCGGTTGACAAGATCGCTCCGTGCACGTCCTACTCGATTGCATAGGCGACGATTCCAAACTTCCTTAGTCTCCTCTTACGACATGCATTGCAGGTAACAGTGGCTCTATTCTTCACATCTTCAAAGTGCTCTTTGAATTTCAAAGAAATTAGGTTAAATACAAAAATAAAAATGTTCAACTCCAATATTAAGTCAGTCCTTAATACAGTCCCTTACAGACTTTCCTTAATGGATGCTTACGCAGAAAAAAATGATGGAAATGGCAGGACAAAATCACTAACATAGAATTATGGAAATGTACCAGCCAAATATCAGTGGATAAAGAGATACAGCGAAGACGATGGCACTGGATAGGACACACACTACGGAAGCCAACGGAAAGTATTACACAACAGGCCTTTTTGAAATCTCCAGGGAAAAGACAAAGAGGAAGACCAATAAATTCTTGGAGAAGACAGACAGAAGCAGAGATGAAGATGATGGGGAAGACATGGAATGATCTTAAAAGAATGACAAGAAACAGAACGACTTGAAAAGTATTTGTTGAAGACCTATGCTCCATAGGGAGCTGAAAAGAAGAAGAAGAAAAGAATATTCTTCCCTCCCCCAACCCACCATGGTGGCTCTAGTAGCCCATCAAAAGAAATCAGCTGCTGTCGGCTACGTTATCATCTTAGGTCTAAGAACCATCGGCTCACGTTAACCCGTGGTTTTAAAATCATCATCATCTCACACTGGCTCCTCTTTGAGTCCTGAAACCTCATAGTTGGTTGTCGTAGTATGTGCAATAGTAGCGTAATTAACCCCTTTCTCGTAAAATGTCACAATTACTTTCTTGACGGATTGATTCTGAGTGTAGTTCCAACAACCATTTCATTCTCTTTCTTTTCTTAAGACTTTAATGGTTTTCTCAAGAAATCACTCCTCACTTGTTATGGACCACTTGTGAAATAAAATAAAGCATTAAACTGAACTCTCAGTGTCAATGGATAGAATAAAACTGCAATAAACAAGGAGCAATTTAATCAGATATGCGCTTGTCAGGAAACCACAAGCAAAATAAAGGTGGTGGAGGTCGTAGACTATCGGTCGAATTGCTGTAGACGAGATCGAAGTAGCATGCGGCTGGCGTGGCTATTTCGAGGTCGTACCTAAAATAGATGTCAAAGGGAAGTAATAATTTCTCCTCAAACTTTCGAGAAGGGCATGATAAAACTGATAAGTAAAGATCTTTGGAATTAGGGTGTAGAAAATAGGTTCGGTCAGAGTCGGAAGCAATTTTAGTGAAAAGATGTATAATAGAGGGGAAGAAAATTGGAGTGGGAAGAAGAGAGTGCAAAAATATATGGTTTTATGAAGCCTCAAAATGGACAATTAGACGAAATAATCATAATGGGGCCCCGATGGAACTAATTATCGTTTGGATCAAGCGGTTGAAAAATAGAGTTGATTGAGCTGTTACAAAAAAGAGATGCGTGTGCGGTAGAAAAAATAGAGTTGATTGAGTAGTAAAATATAGAGCTGATTGAGCAGTTGAAAAATTAGAGATGCTTGAGCAGTGAAAAAATAGAGTTGATTGAGCAGTTCAAAATAGATTTGATTGAGCTGTTGAAAAATAGTTTCGATTGAGCTGTTGAAAGATAAATTTGATTAAGCTGCTGCAAAACAGAGATACGTGAGAAGTAGAAAATATAATGGATTGCGCAATTTAAAAATAGAGATGATTGAGCAGTAGAAAAAATAAATTTGATTAAGCAGTTTAAAAATAGATTTGATTGAGCAGTAAAAAATTAGAACTGATTGAACAGTTGAAAAGTAGAGTTGATTGAGCTGTTCAAAAAAATTAAGATATGATTGAGAAGTAGAAAAAGATAACTGATTACCCAGTTAAAAAATAGATTTGATTGAACAGTTGAAATAATAGAGATGCTTGTGTGGTAGAAAAATAGAATTCATTCAGCCAGTGAGAAATTAAAATTCACCTGGAGGCAGAAAAATAGAGTAGGATTTAAAAAAAAATAAAGATAGAGCTTAAATTTAGCAGTAGAAAAACAGCGATTGAGTTAAGCAGTAGAATTAATATAAGATGGAACTCATCAATAATAAAATGGAAAATTAAAATGTGAATTGGTCAGTAGAAAAATCAAGAATTAGAATTGGAATTGACCCGTTTACAAAAATGGAATTTTGATTTTAATTCATCAATACAACAAAAGTCAAACTGAAAATTTAAAAATAGATATTTGCAATTGTAGTAACCGAACAAAATAATAATATAACGTTGTGAATGTAATTGAACATTTGTGTAAGAGAGGATTTCATTTGCAAGTGAACAATAGAAACAGTGAGGGCCTGAGTAGATGAATTGTAATTGAACATTATAACCAAATGGAACTAAGAAAGACTGACATTGAGTAATAGAAAATACAAGTATTCTCTGTGTATGGACGTGAATTAACTGTGGTAGGAGTAGAAGCTGAATAATTGTGAAACTAACCGAATGGATTATGAATCGAATTTAGGAAGTCACAATAATAATGAGGAAAGGACATATCATTTCAAGACCTGGGGCGGATGTGAATGAAGAAAAGTAATCATCGAATTTGTAAGAGACGTTTAACGTTCAAGGTCACTAAACAAACAGAACGAATTATCTACGCACCAAATTCTGCAAAAAACAAATAAGAAAAAGTAGACGTTTCTTTTGCTATTGTTTTAGAAACACTGACATAAGGACTGAAGTGTTTTTAAATATATAAAAAGTAAAGTAAAGTATACCCGTCAAGCCAAGTTTCGTATAGTGAATATGGTGTTAGTGACCATAAATTTTACAGACCTTCGGCATATGATTTTTGGGGTAATGTGGTCGGTAATACGCCCGCGCCGCTTTACTTTCCCAGAAAAAATCCTGTACCCATTTAAGGATGTGTGAACCCTGAAGCCGTCGGTTGGGATCGAACCCTAAACTCTGGTCCTTTGTAGTCCAGTTCACAAATCACTAAGCTATCGCGGTTCCCTTATAAATATATGCTACACATACTTACCAACGTTTTAGCAAGCCCTGTCTCCGTTAACGAAAATTTAAAAAAAAAGGAAAATGTGGTATAGTAGCAGTACGTAAGTAAAAAAAAAAAAATAAGAACGACGTTTCGTTCTGGTAGGCCTTCAGCTGGAACAGTGAACAACAAAAATAAAACTTACACGGATATAAACATAAATATAACGACAAGGCGATAATGTACTAGACTCTCAAAACAAGGAAACTAATCAGTTTCCTGCGGTCTGGAGTTTGGTCAGGCGCAGATTGGACTCAGATTGATTTGGCCGTCTGATAGGGTGGACTCAGGTGTGAAATACAATAAATGGGAAGGGTTCTTAAAATATGTGGAGGTGGGTACCTTCCCGGCTTGTTGCAGGAGCTACAGAATTAGATGCTCTGTGCACACCGTGAGCTGTGTGTTTCATCCGTTTTGATCATGTTTTGATATTACAATTGTTTAAGATGAAAGATTATATCGTATGACAGGGAACAGTTGGCTGTGTTCACTTTCTGTGCCGTTTCGATTTATGTCTTTTGGCGTATGCTGAGACTGCTATGATGGGGACTACAACTACCTTTCTTTGTTTGGGAGATGAGATAGTAACTCGGATGATTCCACTGTCACCGGCGGTTGAGCAATTATGGATTTTAATTCGTTTGCAGTGATACCGGGGCCTTCCATAACCAAATGCATAACCAAAGAACCTTTCAGACTCTACTATTACTGGAAACGTTTATATGAGTTGATTCACAGTAAGTTTATCCCCGTGGAAAATTATATTACCTACCCTAGCGAATTCATAAATCTGTGTTCATCTGTAGCAATGGGCGTGAACACCGAGCAGATGTACACAAACGTACAAACGTACATAACAATACATTCATAAACGCTTACGTCTGTATATATTACCCCAAAAAACAAAAAACAAAAAAGAAAAGAAAAGCCAACGGTGTTTAAAGGTGCCATTACACATGGAGACAAATATACATACATGTATAGGTGCGGGTGCTCATGTGGGTAAGAAATGTATAGCAAGTAATCTATGTGTATGAGAGAGATATGTTCATGCCTTATGGGGACAGTGAACCCAATTGGACTATGAGACTACTCTCCATATTATCGCCGTGTAGTTAGATTTCTGTGTATATCCTTATATATTTTTGTATTGTTGTTTACTGTTCCAGCTGAAGGCCTACTTGACTGAAACGTCGTTCTATTTCTGTTTTGTTTCTTACCTACGTAAATCTGTTACCATACCACTTTTTCTTTTTTATAATTTTCATCATTACTATAGGCATTTATTTATAGCAGCTTCACATTTATATGCATCTTGATGCTTTTAACCCTGTCTCTATTACTATAATTTGCAACCCCCTTTCAAGGAATGATGGTACAATTTTCTTGGTTCTATGAAGATAAACTTTGTTTTATATTCTACATTGAGTGTACTTTGAAAATTAAAAAAACGCTGTTTTACTTTTACTTTTTCATTCTCGTTATTATCTTCTACATCGAGAAAACAACATTATGTCGACGAAGTACAAGAATATAAACTCTTATCTTTGCTATCTTCAACATACATTTAACATTATGTGGAAAATCTCAATCTCTCCCCTTTGTTATTTTCTACATGCATACAACAATACGTGACAAAATACAAGAGCACGCTTTCTCCTTTGCTAACCTCTACATTTATACAACATCAGGTGGTCTGAAATACAAAACACGCTTTCTCCTTTGCTATCTTCTACATGCATATAACATCAGGTGGTCTAAAATACAAGAACACGCTTTCTCCTTTACTATCTTCTACATGCATACAACATCAGGTGGTCTAAAATACAAGAACACGCTTTCTCCTTTGCTATCTTCTACATGCATACAACATCAGGTGGTCTAAAATACAAGAACACGCTTTCTCCTTTACTATCTTCTACATGCATACAACATCAGGTGGTCTAAAATACAAGAACACGCTTTCTCCTTTGCTATCTTCTACATGCATATAACATCAGGTGGTCTAAAATACAAGAACACGCTTTCTCCTTTACTATCTTCTACATGCATATAACATCAGGAGGTCTAAAATACAAGAACACGCTTTCTCCTTTGCTATCTTCTACATGCATATAACATCAGGTGGTCTAAAATACAAGAACACGCTTTCTCCTTTGCTATCTTCTACATGCATGCAATGAAAATGATATAAATACATGAACACGATCTCTCTCCTTTGCTGCCACTCATTACAAGTCGTCCTATACCCGAAAAAACACCGCATGCAGCACTCTATCATTATTAATTGAATCAAGTAGTGACAAAAAATACCAGAAATAGGAACGTCAAAATAAAAAAATGTTAAATTACCCCAGAGTATAAAAATAACAGGATGTTAATAATTTATAAAATATTAGTTTTTATATATTTCAAATAGGCATAACGACCATCGAAGCTCATTTCCACTTGAAATTTGGTTAAAAACAATTGCTGTAAGATAAGTAAATTCGTTTAGTTTTTTTATGTAATGAAAAACGGTTTAAAACAGATGTGATAAATAACTACGTTAATTTAGCTAACTAAAGGCACCTGATGTTTTTGTCATTAAAAAATTAAGGTAATTCTTGTCCGTTGAGTGGCGCAACCTAAGATGGAAGTCTGACATCGTAGAAAGTGATTGAGGTGGTCTAAGATCGGCTCTGCGGCCAACAAATTTCAGCAATCTACTTCAACAAAAATGCTAGAAAAAGCAATAAAAATAAACATTAGACAGGATTAAAAAGGGGAATCCCAATCGCAGTGAATGAGTTTGCAAGCCACTTGAGCTCTGCTGTCTTCATTCTCCTTAGTTTGGGCAAAATTGACATCCCACAGAAATGAGGTCATTTAGCTTCAGCAGTGAATGCCTTTTGAAACATACACTATATGTACATCTGATCTCTGGAAGGAAGTTGGAGGGGAAATCGAGAACAGAAGACACAGATGAGGAATCGTGGATAGAATGACAAGATGGCCGCAACAACTGGTAATATTCTACGTGCCGAATTGTTCAAAAGACAGAAAGCTGTATAGAAGATGTATTGCAATCGACATCATGAATGATACATTATGATGAGGGGAAACATATTATTATCATGGGAATAATTAAACAAATCAACATTCAGTGTTTATTTATATTAGGATGTCATAAAAGACAATAAATAAAGATAAGGCCCGCATTTTGAAATCTGAAGATATCGAGCCACAAGAAGTTTTCTGGCTGGATTAGCGTTTACAACGCATGGGCTGTAGAGTGATAAACTGAGCAGTTCCCTATTAATATAGATGATTTAACTCCACATACATGCTTTTAAGTATTTTGTTATTACAATTTACTTATTGGCATCATGGCAAAATAGATCAATAGATGTTCAATTAGTCATTTTTTAAACTGTAAGGTTTTAATGCTTAGGGTGTCTGCAGCTCTCTTGTTATACCGACTTAGATTCAATAGAAACACGTAAAGAACTAGACACACATATTTTTATTGTGGTCTACTTTTTATATACAGCATTCGATCATTCCATCACTTAAATGATGTAGCGAGACAGACAGACAGACAGCTAGACAGCTAGACAGACAGACAGACAAAAGGCAAACAGACAGAGAGTGAGAGAGAGAGATAGACAGGCAGGCAGACAGGCAGGAAAGCAAACAGACAATTACATAGACAGGCAGATAGATAGATGGATTAATAGATAGATGGATAGATAGATAGATAGATAGATAGATAGATAGATAGATAGATAGATAGATAGATAGATAGATAGATAGATAGATAGATAGATAGATAGATAGATAGATAGATAGATAGATATTAAATAGATAGATAGATAGATAGATAGATAGATAGATAGATAGATAGATAGATAGATAGATAGATAGATAGATAGATAGATAGATAGATAGATAGATAGATAGATGGATGGATGGATGGATGGATGGATGGATGGATGGATGGATGGATGGATGGATGGATGGATGGATGGATGGATGGATGGATGGATGGATGGATTGATGGATGGATGGATGGATAGATAGATAGATAGATAGATAGATAGATAGATAGATAGATAGATAGATAGATAGGTAGGTAGGTAGGTAGGTAGGTAGGTAGGTAGGTAGGTAGGTAGGTAGGTAGGTAGGTAGGTAGGTAGGTAGGTAGGTAGGTAGGTAGGTAGGTAGGTAGGTAGATAGATAGATAGATAGATAGATAGATAGATAGATAGATAGATAGATAGATAGATAGATAGATAGATAGATAGATAGATAGATAGATAGATAGATAGATAGATAGATAGATAGATAGATAGATAGATAGATAGATAGATAGATAGATAGATATTAAATAGATAGATAGATAGATAGATAGATAGATAGATAGATAGATAGATAGATAGATAGATAGATAGATAGATAGATAGATAGATAGATAGATAGATAGATAGATGGATGGATGGATGGATGGATGGATGGATGGATGGATGGATGGATGGATGGATGGATGGATGGATGGATGGATGGATGGATGGATGGATGGATGGATGGATGGATGGATGGATGGATGGATGGATGGATGGATGGATGGATGGATGGATGGATGGATGGATGGATGGATGGATGGATGGATGGATGGATGGATAGATAGATAGATAGATAGATAGATAGATAGATAGATAGATAGATAGATAGATAGATAGATAGATAGATAGATAGATAGATAGATAGATAGATAGATAGATAGATAGATAGATAGATAGATAGATAGATAGATAGATAGATAGATAGATAGATAGATAGATAGCCAAAAGGCGCACAACAATCAGGATGCCACGCACTCAACGCATATGGAAGTATGTCTATAACCGCAAATCGATATGGCACTCGCCCTGTGATGGGCACTCAGGCAGGTGCAGCGCCGGGCCCTAAGCCTCGAAAGGGCCCAACCTCTATTACTGGATGTCCTTCTCAACCGCTCTGTGGAGTCAGGGGGCGAGAGAATAGAGCTACTGGCCAATCCAAAATAAGACCACTAAAAATAATGCACTGGAATGCTGAAGGCATCAACAGCAAAAGAGATGGGTACAGTAAAAAGATAGAATTAGAAAATATCCTGCATGAAGAACAAATAAGCATATGCTGTTTGCAGGAAACCCATCTAAACAACGACATAGCCTTGAAGATTAGGGATACCAGTGCTACCGATCTGACAGAATAAATAGACAAAAGGGTGGAATACTGACTCTTGTAAGGAACAACATTAATGCATGTCAGATTGAAGTGTATATGGATGGGGCGGAATATCAAATACTGCACCTCAGGACAGGAAATACAGACTTCCATCTACTTAACTATTACTGTCCGAGTGACCGCCCACTAGCACTAGACACAATTACATTAAAAGAAAGAATAATTGTATGTGGAGACTTTAACAGCCACTCACAGAGCTGGGGCTATGAACATATGGACAAGAGAGGTGAAGAGCTTGAAAATTGGCAGGATGACAATGGGCTTATACTATTAACCAGGCAACAGATCCACCAACATTCTACTCCAGATCATGGCATACCACATCTACACCAGACCTTGCTTTCCATTCACCAGACCTGGATTGGAATATCACACGAATTGTTGGGAAACAACTTGGAGGCAGCGACCACCGACCAGTCTTTTTAGTGGTGCAAAATGAGGCCATCAGGGAGAGCAGCACTCTCTCCAGATGGAATTACAAAAAGGCAGACTGGAAAATGTATCAACACTACACCAGTGTACTGACTAAAGATATAAATACAGATAGAGACATCAACAAAATAGTTGATGAATTCAGTAGACTAATAATACAAGCTGCCAGTGAAACAATGCCTAGAGGGGCACGGAAACACTACAAACCATACTGGAGTAGTGAACTAGAAGAACTGCACAATGACATGGAAACATCTCGAAAGCAAGCAGAAAATAACCCTTGCCAAGAACACCACAACAACTACCAGCATGCTAAAGCCAAATTTCAACGGGCTAAACTACAAGCCAGACGGAGAAGCTGGAAAGAGAAAACAGAGTCCTTGAATCTTGAACGAGACACAAGAAAAGTGTGGAAGCTTGTAAAACAGCTGAATGATGAGGGTACAGAAAGGAGCACCAAAATTACACTGAAGAAGGATGGAAACATTCTAACAGGTAAACAAGCAGCAAATTACTTTGCAGACTCCTTTGCAAATGACAATAATATTGAAATTAGCCTAGAAAAACGACAAGAGATCCGTTTAAAACAACAAAATGCAAGACAAGAAGAGACCACACATGAAGTAATGGAAACACCCATTACACAAAGAGAGCTAGAGCTGGCAATATCCAAATTAAAAATGAAAAAGTCACCAGGCAATGATGGAGTGTCCAATGAAATGATTAAGAACTTGGGAACTGCAGCTAAAGCAAAACTACTGCAGATCTACAACATTTGCTGGATCACAGGTAGAGTGCCACAGGCATGGAGAGAAGCAATTGTGATACCATTACTAAAGCCAGGAAAAGATGGTTCAATGACATCCAGCTATAGACCAATCAGCCTTACAAGCTGTTTGTGTAAAACAATGGAACGTATAATCAATCTCAGACTGCAGTGGTACCTGGAAAGTGAAAATCTCCTTGTCCCACAACAAGCAGGCTTTAGACAGTGTTACTCTACCGAAGATCAAGCAACCTATCTTTCCCAGGAAATTGAAGATGCGTTTCAAGAAAAGAAACTGGTACTAGCAGCATGGATAGACCTAAAGAAAGCATTTGATAAGGTATGGAAGGAAGGGCTTTTGAAGAAACTGAGAAATTATGGAGTAAATGGCAGGATGTACAAATGGGTCAAAGCATATCTGCATAACAGGAGAGCCAGAGTGCAACTGGATGGTCTTAAGAGTAAGAAGGTCTTATTGCGCCAGGGCGTTCCACAAGGAGGGGTACTATCTCCAACACTTTTTCTGATCTACATCAATGACCTAGTTACTGAACTACCACATGGCATCAAAGTGGCAATGTATGCAGATGACTTGGTAATGTGGTGCACAGAGGAGTATGCAACAGTGGCCTCCAAATTGCTACAAAGAGCTATGAATGCACTGAATTCATGGACAAATAGATGGTGTATCAGCATCAATACAGACAAATGCAGTACTACACTTTTCACACTCTCCCCAAAACAAAAAGCAGAAGCCATCTACATAAACAATGAACCTGTGAAAGAAGACATACAAGCTACATATCTCGGAGTTACATTTGATAACAAACTATCTTGGAAACAGCAGATAAATAAGGCAACCCAAAAAGCAAGGAGGAAATTGGCTATTCTAAGAAAGTTGTGTGGAACCACATGGGGTGCGAGTGGGAAAATATTCAGTAAAGTTTACCAACAGTGTATACGCCCACATTTAGAATATGGATCATCCGCATGGTGCTCAGCATCAAACACCACATTGCAAGAACTGGATAAAGTACAAAACCAGGCACTTCGGGTCATCACAGGAGCAATGAAATCAACACCAATATTGGAGATGGAGAAATTGTGGAGGATACCAGCACTGAGAGAACGGAGAGACACAAAGGTGCTGATACAGGCAGAAAAATTTGTATGCATGCCGAGACATCCAATGAAGGACAGATTCCAAAATTTTGCATTGGGACGACTTAAGAGAAGCAGCTTTATCCACCAAGCCAAGCGTATTAGTAGACAAACACCAGACATGCCAAGAGTTGTTAAACCCCTTCTGCCCATACCAGAACAGACTCCCTGGACAGATGAATCAGGATTATCAGTTCAAATACGGACATAAGTGAAAGGAATAGTTGACAAAGAGGAACAAAATAGTCTACAGCGAAAAAACAATAGCTCTCAGTTTCCTGGATGAAGAATACCCACAAGACCTATGGATTCGTGTGTACACAGATGGATCAGCACAGAATGCAGTAAAGAATGGGGGAGCAGGTGCATATATAGAGTACCCAAATAACACTAGGGATATGAATAAAATAGCAACAGGGAAATATTGTCACAATTATAATGCGGAAATACAAGCAATAAAGTTGGCAATAGAAAAACTGCTGAACAGTAATCTTAGCCCACAGCCTGTAGTGTTTTTGACAGATGCAAGATCAGTACTCCAGGCACTACAATCCAGAAAATTACCACATCTACAGACCTTATTGACTGAACTCTGCAAGCACCACAGGGTTGCCCTGCAGTGGATCCCGTCTCACTGTGGAATACCAGGAAATGAGAAAGCAGATCAGTTGGCAAAGGAAGGTTCAACAGGCACACAACTAGATACACCAGTTACATACCATCATAAGAAACAGATAATCAAATCAATCAGAGGACCACAAGCCCCAAATCAGGATGCCTTTCATAATATGAATAGATATGAACAAGTTATCATTATACGCCTAAGAACAGGACACAATCGACTCCATAGTCACATGTATACAAAATTCAAGATCGGCACATCAACTACTTGTACATGTGGACAGGCACCCCAGACTGCTGAACACATACTTCAAGACTGCACTGAATATAGTAGACTGAGGAAAATCCATTGGCCCATAGATACAACACTACAGACAAAACTATATGGGCCACTGCAAGAATTACAAAAGACAGTAAAATTTATACAGGAAACGACATTGCAGATATAGACAATACTTCAGGCGAACGAAAGATAGATAGATAGATAGATAGCCAAAACATTTAAAGCGTAGATTATATTTTAATTTATAACAAAAAAAGAGTAATAGTGGATAAACAGTAGAATTTTTTTTTTTTTTTTTTTGTTCGCCAGCTCTTTTTTTTAACCTCTGACGAAGTCCCTAGAGACTAGGAACTGAATTTTTCGCGTTAAACCGTTTTTCCCTGGCAGCCGTGTGCACAAGGGTCCCTCGCCACACAGGCAAATAACTCCGTCTTCGGAGGTACTCATATTTTTTCCGTCGATGAGTAATTGACGTTTCAAGCCGGGCCTCGCTGCTGAGACCAGGGGTGGTTGCCGCAGAGAGAAATCATAAATAAAAATTCTAACCGGTGTAGCCGGGATTTTAACCCACAACCTCTCTGGAGTCTTGCCACGAGACCAACCAGTCCAAACAGTAAGATAAGAATGGACCGAAAAAGAGAGAAATGGCTGTTTATATATATATATTTATATATATGCCTTTAGGCATCATGGGAGACGGTTGGTAACAACTAATGAAAGCTATAGTCCGTCCATAAATCCGTTAAAATAGTGTCCCTCAATTTTCTCTGAAACTATTTGATGAATCGCATTGAATTTTGCATGCAGCCTTAGATTTTCCCATTTAATTCCAAAGGCAGGTTGGATTTTTTTGTAAATAATCTTTTGTCATATAATTTCAGGAAAATTGCACATATGGTGGTGCCTAAATATTATAATTTAGCAATAAATCACTTTACTGTTCTTGGTATCACGGTAGTTACACCATTGGTGAAACGGTGTAGATATGTTCACGGAAGAATAACGTTTTCTTCCAGGCGTTAAATCCATACATTGAACGTTGTGTATGCATTAACTTAACGTTGTGTATGCATTAACTGAACGTTGTGTATGCATTAACTGAACGTTGTGTATGCATTAACTGAACGTTGTGTATGCATTAACTGAACGCAAGGGTCGGATGGTCTGGAAATCATATATGGTCTGCCCCGGCAACCGCAAGAATTTTGTTCACGATCTTAAATCAGAAAAATCCAACAGAAAATGTCTCCTTCTTTGAGGGCAAAATAGATTTGTATTAAGTCCGGAGTGATCAAGTGCGCTCTCAAGTTTCAATTCATTTTCTCAGAAGGTTGTGAAGCTATAATTTTTATGAAGATATTCACGAATTTATGATAGGTTGTAATACTTAAGTACGGTAATATATTAATGGCTTATGATCGATGCTGTTTTTGAGCAGGCTATCTTGTGACTGATTTTGGATAGACAGATCCGACGGTAGAATCAACAAAATAGTGCTTGTTCATCTTATCTTTCTGCCGCTTCTTTCATCTTTGATTTTGACATTATCTCTTCCTGGAATTTTACTGTGCCGTTATTTTTTTTTTTTTTTTTGTTCACAATGTGCTATGATCCGACGCCAGACTTTCCTTGTTTCTTTCGCTGATTGGGAATTCTTTGAAGGAAGCCCTGCAAACATCCTTATATCTCAGCACTCGACTACCCTTTATCTCTCTCCGTCCCTAAGTTCTTTATACATTCATTTTGTTTAAAGCCCAATTATTGTCCAGTCTTCTCACATAACCTAACTATTTTCATCTCCGTTTCCTATGTGTACCGTGATGAATGCGAGTTAGAGTTGGTTACTTTGTCTTGCCTTTATAGCACTATTGCCTGGGTTCTCCCTTTTCGATTTGCTATTCTTCGAGGCAAAATGTTAAAACAGGTAAATGAATTTAAATATCTGGAAACAATATCAACCTCAGATGGTAGATGAACACAAGAGGTGAGATGAAGAATAGCGCAGACAAAGCAGCTTCCCAACAAAAATTAGGAAGATACTGTGAAATCCATTTGTGACAATAAAAACAAGAAAAGGAGTTCTTAAATGTTATGTAGAGCTAGTCTTAACATATGGATGGGAATCATGGACAACAGTACAGCAGACAATCACTGGATGCTGTAGAAATATGGTTTTACAGAAGAATATTGAGAATATTACTATGGATAGCTAAGAAGAGGAAAAAAAACAAAAGAATAGGTTTGGCAAAAAGTAATTTTAGACATCAAAATAAATAACACCAGGGCTAAAACTAAGAATAACAAAATGTTAATCCTCTCAATATTCCTGTGTGGTACAGAAACATGGACATTAGGCAAGAAAACAGAACAGAAATTTGAAGCCTTTGAAATGTGGATTTATAGAAGAATAAGTAGAATTGGATGGAAAGAAAAGAAAACAAATGATAAAGTTTTAAAACTAGCAATGAAAAGAGAACTACTAAACACAATTAGAACAAGAGAAACGAAATTTTTGAGGCATGTTAAAAGACACAACAGCCTATTAAAAGTAATCTTGGAAAGGAAAATACAAGGTAAAAGAGGCAGACCAAGACTAACATGGACGATTAACATCAAAAGATGGACAAGTCCACCTATGACAATCTGCACCATCAAAGCAAGAGTGGAATGGCGCAACATGGTAGCCAACGTTCGATGCGGAGACTGCACTCAATGATGATGATGATGATGGGCTAAGAATAGTAATGAAAACGTTCTGAAAGAGGCCAAAGCAAAGAGAGAGCTAATTACCAAAATTAGGAAGAAATAATCATCATTTTTTGGTTATGTCATGAGAGGAATATATTGTAACAACTGGAAAAATCGAAGGACGAAGATATAGAGGGAAGCAAAGAGAGAAGATACCAGACAGTTTAAGAGAATGGCTTAGCAGAAGGGTCAACAACAGAAATTATAAATAACTGTTGAGATCGAAAGTTGTGGAGAGACATGATCACCTAAGCCGGCAGGCATGGTACTTGATGCTGATGAATCTTCGAGCCTGGTCATAGTCGCAGATGAGCATTCATTACTTAAAACTGTTATCCATCCAGTTCTCCGGTCTAAAATGGCTGCGAGGGGTTGTGTTTTCTTCAAACTACCACAAATTGTCCATGGGGGACGTTATGAGTTATCTTATATGAATACTGAGTGATTCGATGAGCATGATAAAATAAGTGGAGGCGGGCTCTATACGTATGCAATGGGTAGAGTCGTTGCAGAAATCCAAAATACGTAAGATCACCTTTGTCTATGTCCCTGGACATGCGGGAGTACGGACAAATGAATGAGCGGACAGGTTGGCTAGCTGCGCTGTCGTTGAGGACGGGCAACCAATGGATCGGGCGGACATCATCAATGCCCTCCGAGATGTGGGAAGAGCACAGGACTTCGACAAACACAGATTCACGTCACTTCTTCGGATATTGAAAATGGGAGTTAAGATGGGCACAGCCAGAAATGAGAAACTTAGTGGCCGTATAAGAGGACTTATCAATCAACATAGAACTGGAGTCGTCAGTCGCTGGAAACTGCGGGAATTGCTAAGGAGGGGTTCTGAGCACCTATGGGCATGTTCGGAGTGTAATGATAATGACCCGCAAATAACTCAATAACTCCCACAAGTAAGGTTATGTGTTTTGTAGTAGACTATTCGTTCAGTTTTTCAAGATCTTTACCGATTCAACAAAGCGTCATTCCTGAAATTGTCTTCACTATCATCACTAGCCTGTCGTCGTGGTGTACTCTGCTGTTCATTTGCTTTTTTTCCTCACTGTCATTTTTTTCTTTTCTTTTAATGTAAAACGGAGCAGGTGGTATCATTAAAAGTTCAATGAAACTAAGAAACGTTGGAGGTCTGACACAGTTTACTCTAATTTACGTTCTTAAGTTTAAATTGAAAGAATGGTTCCAAATTCTGACCTTACCGATATTTGAAAGGCAAGTTCGGTACAGGACGAACAAAACAATTTGATGTCGAGGGGGGGCTCGCTTTAGCTGAGTCTTTTTTCTTCTAACATTCATTTAATGTCCATCTCAAATATTATATCGCTTGTAAAATGTGCTCTACGTGTACGCCGATCATCTGAAAACTTTGACCAGCTTCTACAACTGATGAAGAACTCATTCAGATATGCCAAGCAGAGGTCTTTCTGTCTCAGTTTTAGTCTGCTCACATGCCGCTTCACATCTAAAAACTCATAATGCAATACTTGCTTGGTAATACAATTGCTGTTTATTCTTCGAAAATGTGCCAGAGACAACTTAATTGTGGAGGCCTGAGTTGCCATAAAGGATGGAAGCCTCGAGCGTCGCAGGACCTCCTCAGTTGGTTACTTTCTCCTGCCACTTGATGTTCATTACTTTTTTAAGACAGATCACATAAAAAGCATGTATAACCTTCTCGTGGCTTGAACAAGTTGTCCCTATATATATATATAGATAGATAGATACTGATATACGTATAGAATATATTGATTAAAAAAAAAAAAAAAACTAATGTGCCCCCGTCACGCCAAGTGACGTATAGGGAATATGGTGTTAGTGACCATATATTTTACAGACCTTCGACACATAATTTTTCGGGTTATGTGGTCGATATTACGCTCGTGCCGCTTTACTTTCCCAGAAAAAAAAATACGGTACTCATTAAAAGCTGGGTGAACCCGGAGGCCGTCGTTTGGGATCGAACACTACCTCTTGTCATTTGTATCATAATGATAAGCACAAATATAAATAAATTGTGTACCACGTTTCTATAATTACTAATATATCTTTGATCGTTTGTGTGAGAAACGAAGAGAAGAGAGATATATTAAAGAAATAATCTTGCAAAATAACATAAAACCACCAGCAACCTTACGACCTGTTACAAAAAAGATCATTGTTCAAATAGTTTTGAAATACAGCGCTAATCACGTGTCACATCTCCACACCACTCGACTGCCTCTCGTGCTGCTGGTGAATAGTTTATTGTCTCCTCCTGAGGTTAGTTCGTACAATATGTTTCTTTTTTTCCTATCGTTATTTATTTTATAATGTACTGATTGTTGTCAATGCTTTATTCTTTACTCGCATTTTCCAATCATTACCACATGATTATTAAAGTAATAAAGAGTTGCTTTTTGTAGCTGGCCTGATTTAATCATGTATCCTACTAGTACCATACCTGTTCACAGAAAATACATGCGGCGGGGAGGGGACTGGTTGGTTTCGAGGTAAGACACCGACTTCTAGACAGAGAGGTTGTGGGTTAAAATCTCGGCTGCAGCAGTTGGAATTTGTGTTTACGATTTCTCTCAGTGGCAACCACCCCTGGTCTCAGCAGCGCGGCCCGGCTTGAAATGTCAATTACTCATCGATGGATAAAAAAATATGAATACCTCCGAAGACGGAGTTATCTGCCTGTGCTGCGAGGGACCCCTGTGCACACGGCTGCCAGGGAAAAACGGATTAACACGCAAAATTCAATTCCTAGTCTCTAGGGACTTCGTTAAAGGCTAAAAAGCTGGCGAACGCAAAAAAATTTTTTTTTTTTAATGCAAGCGTGCAATCAAAGACAGACGTACATACACAAAGAAAGTTAAAATAATGCTGAAAAGTTTATAAATCACAGACAAAAGTAGAAAATCACATGAGTAAGATTGCGACAGGCAGAAAAAGTAGGCAAATGCGGGATTGCGTAGACAGGAAGACTCAGAATGGTAGGCAGACAAATGTAGGGACCTGCTGGAACAATCAGTTAGGGAGACATGGAATATACACAAAAGAAGACACGTCAAAGAATAGTCAGACAGGCAGATAAAATTGGTAAGGTGCCGGAATAATTATACAAGGACACAAACAAACAGCCTGTCAAATGCAGTCAAGATTTGGAATAATCGGATAGAGATATGCATAAAGACATATGAAGTGATAAAGTGCAGAAATAATTCGACAGGTAGACACATACAAACAGAAAACAATGGTAATTGGCAAGAATAATTCGACAGGGAGACACAGACATATGGACACAAATGGTAAAGTGCAGGAATATTTGAAAAGTAAGACATAAATAGACAGTCAAAAGTGATAAGGTGTCGGGGTAATTACACAAGTACACTACAGGTAGACAAATGCAGGCAAGACAGGGAATAATAGGACAGAGACTTACAAAGTTGTAAAGTGCAAGAATAATTCCGCAGTGAGAAAGAGACAGGCGGAAAAAAAGTTCAACCGAACAGAAATAATTCGACAGGGGGACACGGACACACAAACTAAAATGTTAAAGTGCAGAAATAATTAGACAGGGAGACATAGACAAACAGAGAACAATGGTAATTGGCAAGAATAATTCGACAGGGAGACACAGACATACAAACACAAATGGTAAAGTGCAGGAATATTTTAAAAGTAAACACATACAGGCAGTAAAAAGTAAATAAGGTAAAGTAAAGTGCTTCCGTTACGCCAAGTGGCGTACAGGGAATATGGTATTAGTGACCTTAAATTTTACAGACCGTCAGCACATGATTTTTGGGGTAATGTGGTTGGTATTACGCCCATGCCGCTTTACTATTCCAGAAAAAATCCGGTACCCATTTAAGGCTGGGTGAACCCGGAAGCAGTCGGTTGGGATCAAACGCTACCTCTTGTTGGCCTTTGTAGTCCAGTTCACTAACCACTGAGCTATCGCGACTCCCTCAAAAGTAGATAAGTACTGGAATAATCAGACATTTCTCACAAATGTAATCAGCTATAGGAATATACAGGCAGACATAGAAACAACAAATATTGTCAGAAAAACAAGAAAATACGCAATCAAGTATACATCCAAGTTTGTATTTACATTCACGCGATCAGACAGAGCGCACAGACAACCACTTACCGATTACAAAGACAAATGAACTATTATATTTGGCACAGACAGGGGCTAGGACATAGTTAAAACTCTTCCATTAATAACACACTCGCGTTTTCCGTGAAGCCAATTGCTTACTGAAACATTCACCATCTGCAAAACACTCATTCATTCACATAAATATGTGAATATTTTAATTGTTAAAAATACTATAAATATTGTCAATAAAACTGTTATTCAACTTTCATTCATTAATGTTTTACTCGTTACATACCTACCACCTACTAAATGGGGGAACGGAAGCGCCTGCGATCAGCGGTCGCAATAGCAGGGTCGGCGCACCATCAGCTGACCAAGACCTAGCAGTTCTACCTCCTCGTGATCTCCTCTGGTAACAGTCTGCATCAAAACAGACTGGCTAACAGAAGCTAGAATCGCCGTGTTCCCTGTAATGGTGGCTGTTACTGATATAGAGGACCCAGTATTGCAGTACCTCTGGGCTGAACTAGTAGTTTCCCAGCATAGCCTGGGATAGACGAACTCCAACCTCTCCAGTAAGAGCCGGGAATGTCAAGAAAGCATTACGACCAGCCACAGCAAGGAGTTAAAGGGCATCCTGCCCGCATCAACTCGTGGCATTACGTCAGCAACAACAACCACCTACTGAATTAGTTTATAATGACTACCCGCTCATCCAATGCCTTTCCGATATCCAGAACTCACTCATTTCACACCCACTGTTATGTCACTCATTTCCCACCCACTATAATTTCACTCATTTCCCAACCACTTTTATTTCCCTCTTTTCACACCCACTATTATTTCACTCATTTCCCACCCACTATTATTTCACTCATTTACTACCTACCTCCTAAATATTTCACGGGCGTAATACCGACCACATTACCCCAAAAATCATGTGTTGAAGGTCTGTAAAATTTATGATCACTAACACCATATTCCCTATACGCCACTTGGCGTGACGGGGATACTTTCCTTTTTTTTTTACTAAAACATTTCTCATCGAGCAATCACCACCAACTCATTTCTCATGCCTTATTCACTCATACATTTCTCATCGAGCAATCACCACCAACTCATTTCTCATGCCTTATTCACTGATACATTTCTCATCGAGCAATCACCACCAACTCATTTCTCATGCCTTATTCACTCAAACATTTCTCATCGAGCAATCACCACCAACTCATTTCTCATGCCTTATTCACTCATACATTTCTCATTAACTGCTTATTAATAGCAGGGAGCTAGTGGTTGGGTGTAACATACACTTTAGCAAACTATTGTGACAGCTTTACAAAACAAAAAGGAACAATACGAAATATATGACGTTTATATAAAAATACATAAAAACATACTTCGGCTAATACAGATGGACAAAAATTGAAGATAAAACACAACTACATGTTCTGGAGTAACTAAGGAAAACTGCAAAGAGATACAATGGGAAGAAAATGTGTAATGAAAATATACAATTGATATGTATTGCAGAAAGAGAGAGGGAAGAAAGAGACAGTACCAGTGTTTGAATGGAAAATGAAATGTGGATAATGTTGGAGAGGAGAGAAGAGGCGGGGAGAGACCAGTCACGGAAGGTAAAAATAAATCTGGCAAGAGTGGGCGGTGTAAGTGCAGGGAAGATATGGCGACAGGTGAATGTCAGAGACCGTAAACAGGTGTAAGGATAAAGAAAAGGCGAGATATAGGACAAACATCGACCAGACAGGATGTGTATAATATTGCGAGTTAGACAGTCCTGAATGACAATGGCGTGGACATACAATCTAGAGTCCATCATACGTATTACACGATCATAAAGGTATAGTATCACCAAGGTGCAGATCACAGATCACAGACTAATTTCCTATCTACTATTCACAGTTCTTTCTCACATAAAAACCAATCACTCATTTCTCATTCACTACTCGTCCATTTATTTTTAACCCTCTATGCATTCACTTATAGCCTATATTCTACTCACCAAATATCTTCCACCATCTATTCAGTAACACATTTCTCACCAACTTCTTCCCTACTATCTTCCCACCATCTATTCAATAACACATTTCTCACCAACTTCTTCCCTACAATCTTCCCACCATCTATTCAATAACACATTTCACACCAACTTCTCCCCTACAATCTTCCCACCATCTATTCAATAACCCATTTCTCACCAACTTCTCCCCTACAATCTTCCCACCATCTATTCAATAACACATTTCTCACCAACTTCTTCCCTACAATCTTCCCACCATCTATTCAATAACACATTTCTCACCAACTTCTTCCCTACAATCTTCCCACCATCTATTCAGTAACACATTTCTCACCAACTTCTTCCCTACAACCCTACCACCATCTATTCAGTAACACATTTCTCACCAACTTCTTCCCTACAATCTTCCCACCATCTATTCAGTAACACATTTCTCACCAACTTCTTCCCCACAACCCTACCACCATCTATTCAGTAACACATTTCTCACCAACTTCTTCCCTACAACCCTACCACCATCTATTCAGTAACACATTTCTCACCAACTTCTTCCCTACAATCTTCCCACCATCTATTCAGTTACACATTTCTCACCAACTTCTTCCCTACAATCTTCCCACCATCTATTCAGTAACACATTTCTCACCAACTTCTTCCCTACAATCTTACCAATATCTATTCAGTAACACATTTCTCACCAACTTCTTCCCTACAATCTTCCCACCATCTATTCAGTAACACATTTCTCACCAACTTCTTCCCTACAATCTTCCCACCATCTATTCAATAACACATTTCTCACCAACTTCTTCCCTACAATCATCCCACCATCTATTCAGTAACACATATCTCACCAACTTCTTCCCTACAATCTTCCCACCATCTATTCAGTAGCACATTTCTCACCAACTTCTTCCCTACAATCTTCCCACCATCTATTCAGTAACACATTTCTCACCAACTTCTTCCCTACAATCTTCCCACCATCTATTCAGTAACACATATCTCACCAACTTCTCCCCTACTATCTTCTCACCATCTATTCAGTAACACATATCTCACCAACTTCTCCCCTACTATCTTCCCACCATCTATTCAGTAACACATTTCTCACCAATTTCTCCCCTACTATATTCCTACCATCTATTCAGTAACACATTTCTCACCAACTTCTCCCCTACTATATTCCCACCATCTATTCAGTAACACATTTCTCACAAACTTCTCCCCTACTATATTCCCACCATCTATTCAATAGCACATTTCTCACCAACTTCTCCCCTACTATATTCCCACCATCTATTCAATAACACATTTCTCACCAACTTCTCCCCTACTATATTCCCACCATCTATTCAATAGCACATTTCTCACCAACTTCTCCCCTACTATATTCCCACCATCTATTCAATAGCACATTTCTCACCAACTTCTCCCCTACTATATTCCCACCATCTATTCAATAGCACATTTCTCACCAACTTCTCCCCTACTATATTCCCACCATCTATTCAGTAACACATTTCTCACCAACTTCTCCCCTACTATATTCCTACCATCTATTCAGTAACACATTTCTCACCAACTTCTCCCCTACTATATTCCCACCATCTATTCAATAACACATTTCTCACCAACTTCTCCCCTACTATATTCCTACCATATATTCAGTAACACATTCCTCACCAACTTCTGCCCTACTATATTCCCACCATCTATTCAGTAACACATCTCTCACCAACTTCTCCCCTACTATATTCCCACCATCTATTCAATAACACATTTCTCACCAACTTCTCCCCTACTATATTCCCACCATCTATTCAGTAACACATTTCTCACCAACTTCTCCCCTACTATATTCCCACCATCTATTCAATAACACATTTCTCACCAACTTCTCCCCTACTATATTCCCACCATATATTCAATAACACATTTCTCACCAACTTCTCCCCTACTATATTCCCACCATCTATTCAATAACACATTTCTCACCAACTTCTCCCGTACTATATTCCCACCATCTATTCAGTAACACATTTCTCACCAAATTCTCCCCTACTATATTCCCACCATCTATTCAATAACACATTTCTTACCAACTTCTTCCCTACAACCCTACCACCATCTATTCAGTAACACATTTCTCACCAACTTCTTCCCTACAACCCTACCACCATCTATTCAGTAACACATTTCTCACCAACTTCTTCCCTACAATCCTACCACCATCTATTCAGTAACACATTTCTCACCAACTTCTTCCCTACAACCCTACCACCATCTATTCAGTAACACATTTCTCACCAACTTCTTCCCTACAACCCTACCACCATCTATTCAGTAACACATTTCTCACCAACTTCTTCCCTACAATCCTACCACCATCTATTCAGTAACACATTTCTCACCAACTTCTTCCCTACAACCCTACAACCATCTATTCAGTAACACATTTCTCACCAACTTCTTCCCTACAACCCTACCACCATCTATTCAGTAACACATTTCTCACCAACTTCTTCCCTACAACCCTACCACCATCTATTCAATAACACATTTCTCACCAACTTCTTCCCTACAACCCTACCACCATCTATTCAGTAACACATTTCTCACCAACTTCTTCCCTACAACCCTACCACCATCTATTCAGTAACACATTTCTCACCAACTTCTTCCCTACAATCTTCCCACCATCTATTCAGTAACACATTTCTCACCAACTTCTTCCCTACAAGCCTACCACCATCTATTCAGTAACACATTTCTCACCAACTTCTTCCCTACAACCCTACCACCATCTATTCAGTAACACATTTCTCACCAACCTCTTCCCTACAATCTTCCCACCATCTATTCACTTACACATTTCTCACCAACTTCTTCCCTACAATCTTCCCACCATCTATTCAGTAACACATTTCTGACCAACTTCTTCCCTACAATCTTCCCACCATCTATTCAGTAACACATTTCTCACCAACTTCTTCCCTACAATCTTCCCACCATCTATTCAGTAACACATTTCTCACCAACTTCTTCCCTACAATCTTCCCACCATCTATTCAGTTACACATTTCTCACCAACTTCTTCCCTACAATCTTCCCACCATCTATTCAGTAACACATATCTTACCAACTTCTTCCCTACAATCTTCCCACCATCTATTCCGTAACACATTTCTCACCAACTTCTTCCCTACAATCTTCCCACCATCTATTCAGTTACACATTTCTCACCAACTTCTTCCCTACAATCTTCCCACCATCTATTCAGTAACACATATCTCACCAACCTCTCCCCTACTATCTTCTCACCATCTATTCAGTAACACATATCTCACCAACTTCTCCCCTACTATCTTCCCACCATCTATTCAGTAACACATTTCTCACCAACTTCTCCCCTACTATATTCCAACCATCTATTCAGTAACACATTTCTCACCAATTTCTCTCCTACTATATTCCTACCATCTATTCAGTAACACATTTCTCACCAACTTCTCCCCTACTATATTCCTACCATCTATTCAGTAACACATTTCTCACCAACTTCTCCCCTACTATATTCCCACCATCTATTCAGTAACACATTTCTCACAAACTTCTCCCCTACTATATTCCCACCATCTATTCAATAGCACATTTCTCACCAACTTCTCCCCTACTATATTCCCACCATCTATTCAATAACACATTTCTCACCAACTTCTCCCCTAATATATTCCCACCATCTATTCAATAACACATTTCTCACCAACTTCTCCCCTACTATATTCCCACCATCTATTCAATAACACATTTCTCACCAACTTCTCCCCTACTATATTCCCACCATCTATTCAGTAACACATTTCACACCAACTTCTCCACTACTATATTCCCACCATCTATTCAATAACACATTTCTCACCAACTTCTCCCCTACTATATTCCCACCATCTATTCAATAACACGTTTCTCACCAACTTCTCCCCTACTATATTCCCACCATCTATTCAATAACACATTTCTCACCAACTTCTCCCCTACTATATTCCCACCATCTATTCAATAACACATTTCTCACCAACTTCTCCCCTACAATCTTCCCACCATCTATTCAATAACACATTTCTCACCAACTTCTCCCCTACTATATTCCTACCATCTATTCAATAACACATTTCTCACCAAATTCTCCCCTACTATCTTCCCACCATCTATTCAATAACACATTTCTCACCAACTTCTCCCCTACTATCTTCTCACCATCTATTCAATAACACATTTCTCACCAACTTCTCCCCTACTATCTTCCCACCATCTATTCAATAACACATTTCTCACCAACTTCTCCCCTACTATATTCCCACCATCTATTCAATAACACATTTCTCACCAAATTCTCCCCTACTATCTTCCCACCATCTATTCAATAACATATTTCTCACCAACTTCTCCCCTACTATATTCCCACCATCTATTCAATAACACATTTCTCACCAAATTCTCCCCTACTATCTTCCCACCATCTATTCAATAACACATTTCTCACCAACTTCTCCCCTACTATCTTCCCACCATCTATTCAATAACACATTTCTCACCAACTTCTCCCCTACTATCTTCCCACCATCTTTTCAATAACACATTTCTCACCAACTTCTCCCCTACTATCTTCCCACCATCTATTCAACAACACATTTCTCACCAAATTCTCCCCTACTATCTTCCCACCATCTATTCAACAACACATTTCTCACCAAATTCTCCCTACTATCTTCCCACCATCTATTCAACAACACATTTCTCACCAAATTCTCCCCTTCTATCTTTCCACCATCTATTCAACAACACATTTCTCACCAGATACTCACCCTCTCTTTTTACAACCGCTCCGCACCCACTCTTTTCCCTTTCCTATCAGCCGCGTATATCCCTTCCATATCACCCGCTAGGGGGCCTCAATAGTCTATTTGGGAAAATATCCGCCTAGACTACTGACGTTCGGACAATCCGAGTTCGATTCCCTCTTGAAGCAGTGTGAATTGTACTCATGGGTGGCAAAAAATACCCACGCGGTCGACCCAGCCGCTGGCAGAAATCTGTGCCAGGGCAGACTCTGAGATGGTGAGGAATCGTGAGTTTCGATGCTTAAAGCGACACTCTTCAGAAGTCTCCGAACACTTATGGATAGGCGGCAGAGCACATATGGTTGAAAACTCGCGTGCTAAGACTCCGATTCAGGCCTCGTACTTTACCTTTACCATATCACCTGCATATTTCCCTTCCACATCACCCACACAGTTCCCAAGCACTACTCTTTCACCATTAACTTTTTCATTTCCCATTCACAACATACTCATTGTTTTCTCATCAACGACTCTCACTCGTTTCAAATCCAGCAACCACTCTCTAATTTAGCTTGCGATTCTCATTCATTTTAATTTCATTACACAACTCATACAATTTGATCTTTTATCGCTCACTCTAAATATCAGTCATTTTTCTCCATGCATTCTCTCATTTCTCATTAATTACCTGCTAAATGCATTTCTCATCCTTTACTTATTAAACTCATTTCTCACTTCTTACTTACTAAACTCATTTCTAATCCATTATGTTCTAAACTCCTTTCTTACCTACTGAAATCATTTCTCATACGCTAACCACGTACTCATTTCCCTATCCTACTCTCCACATCCACTTCTAACTCACTTTTTTCACTAATCACTCACTAATTCACTCAATCATTCACTCTTTTACTCACTCAGTCACACACTCACTCACTCACTCTATTCCTCCATTTATTACTCTCCCCATCCACTACTAACTCACTTTATTGACTAATTCACTCACTCATTCACTCTTTTACTCACTCACTCACTCACTCACTCATATTTTCACTATACAGTTCGCGCATTCATCGATGGAACTACTTGTTCAGTCTTTTCTTGATTAATTTACTCAATCACTATCTTAGAAACCTATCGGATGACTTTGATTCATTCATTCAATGTCTATTATTCTCTCTCTATCTCTGTCTCTCTCTCTCTTCTCGGGTATATCAACAATGCGAAATATTTTATATCAGTTTTTCTCCCATCGCGTGTTCAGTTTATCTTTTCTAATATTTCTCCTCTTGTGTTCCTCAATTTCACTCTTTGTCATTTTCAAATCTTTTCATCTACTTCTCCGTCTTTTCATCACCCTTATTATTAACCTCAGTCTGTATTCTCTGTCGCTATCACTCTCTCTTATTTCACTAATTCTCCAACACATATATATCATTCTTCCTTACACTCCCATTCTCCGTCTCACTTCATCCAGCCTCTTCAAGGTTTTACATCGTTAATGCTCTAATAGTTTCGCTATCGATTACTGATTACTCCCTCCGCATTCATCAATTTAAATTGCTCACTAGAGAAATATACAAGACAATTAGTCTACTTTTATCAGCTCATGAATCCCCCATTTAAGGGCGAATGTAGTTAGGGACGCTTTCAACGAATCATTCAGAATTGATGGCGCAGAATCTCATTATTTAGCTGATCAATATGCCCCCTAATTTACATCAATTATGAGGGAGTGTTTGACTAGATAAGTATAACTTTCTTGTTATTCGTTCCTTGTTATAACAAACTGGTTATGAAATAGTTCCAGAGCAGACCAGTCGAACTATTCTGCTTGCTTTCTGTTCGTTTATTTGAGGATTTCAAAGCAATCTATTTTGTACTTTCTGGTCAAGTGTATAAGAGTTTAGTCACCATTTCTTCGGGGCATCTTCACTAACTACAGTGTATAAGAGTTTAGTCACCATTTCTTCGGGACTTCTTCACTTACTACAGTGTATAAGAGTTTAGCCATTGTTTCTTCGGGACAGCTTCACTAACTACAGTGTATAAGAGTTTATTCATCATTTCTTCGGGACTGCTTCACTAACTTCAGTGTATAAGAGTTTAGCCATCATTTCTTCGGGACAGCTTCACTAAGTACAGTGTATAAGAGTTTATTCATCATTTCTTCGGGACTGCTTCACTAACTTCAGTGTATAAGAGTTTAGCCATCATTTCTTCGGGACAGCTTCACTAAGTACAGTGTATAAGAGTTTAGTCATCATTTCTTCGGGACAGCTTCACTTACTACAGTGTATAAGAGTTTAGTCATCATTTCTTCGGGACAGCTTCACTAAGTACAGTGTATAAGAGTTTAGTCATCATTTCTTCGGGACAGCTTCACTTACTACAGTGTATAAGAGTTTAGCCATCATTTCTTTGGGACTGCTCCTCTAACTACAGTGTATAATAGTTTAGCCATCATTTTTTTGGGACTGCTTCACTAACTACCGTACAGCTGCGAAAAGCTCGTGGCACCAGAAGCTTTTAAAATAGCTCATGCGTTTCACTCAGTTACCAGATAAAATGGGGACAAGATTTCACGTGCTGCCATAGATACGGAGTTCATCTACTTTGAGACAAGTAACGAGCTTCTGGCCAACTACCCAGACCGATGGAGTGGTAATTGTATTTTATTGCTACCTAAGCACTGCCACTGATTCACTTCTCATACATTTACCTTTTTCGCTGATCTTAATACAAGGCAGACGCTGATTGTAGTCAGATCTGTCTCCATGTGGAGCAGTCTTATTAGAGTAACAAGCTTTAAATACGCGGAAATAAGCACACCTACATAATATAGTGAAAGATCTGTTGTAAAACCGGATGGAACGTGTGCAAATAAAAGATATAAATAATATACTTGTATTCTTTGGTATGTGTCAATGTTTCATCTTCTTAAGTTGATTATCATCAAATCTTTCACGCTCCTATTGCTTGGATTTTCTCTCCTGATTGTTGTATTGTCAGATTGCTACCTCACATTATTCTGTAGGCACCAACTCAAATTTCTTTACATTGGTTGATGTGCCCTGTTTTCGCCCACAAAAACATGAGTATGATTTGTAATCTTGATATTGTGATCCCATGGGATTGATCGGATAGATCTTATACCATATACGGGGATGCGATGGTCAGCAATAGTTTTCTTGAATTAACAGGTTCGTCTTGAGAAGTCGTTTCTTGTATTGCCTAGAGGTACTGCAAACAACTAGGTCTTCTATATCCATAAACCCAATCAACGCATGGACTACGTCAACCATTGCTTGCTAACCTGTAATGACGCAGACTGTTATGGGGAAGACCATCTGGCAGGTAAAGTTCAGTTTAGTCAACATCATAGGCAAAATTCGGCAAACTTTTTAACCCTCTACCTCAAAGATAGCGCCGCCGCCCCATGTTAGCGAAAGCAATGAAGATGGAAGTAATAGGGAGAGAGAGTTAAGATGTGCGAGTTTCGTAGCACGGTCGAATATCTTATAATGGAGGAAGAAATTAATATATTCCTAGAGAGAGTAAAAATCTCTTCTTTAGTCACTGCAGCCCCGCATTTGGTCTATTCTTTTCTATTTTTAACTAGCTATGATTTTCACGTGTACAGAGTGCACATGAGACCTCTTGTTTCTCGCCTTTATCCGATAGGGCTAGACATTGGATCTCATTCCAAAGAATGTGGTGGGTGGGAAGCATCCAGCAAATAACTGATCTCATAGAGAAAAACAAACTACCGCTTGAGGCGTGATGTAACCCAAGACCTACCAGTCAGAGATCAACACCTGAGCTGACAGACTACTAGTGATGTCAGGTGTGGTATGGTTCGCAATTTCAATATTTTTTTAATGTTACTTTCTTCCCAGATTTCGTTTTGACGTCATCATGCCAATTAGTTCTTGCAAACCGCGTAATGTGAACCTTATAGTTTTCTTTCTAAAATGATTTAGTATCTTATTACACAGTTTTATTTTGAATTATTGAGTTATTTTTGGGTTGTTATCATTGCACCTGGAACTTGTTCATAGGTGCTCAGATCGCCTCCTCAGCATGTCCCGCAACGTCCAACGGTTGACAATTCCAGCTCTGTCTTGGTTGGTAAGTCCTCTTATGGCCCGCTAAATCTCTCGTTTCTGAAAATACCTACCCATCTTTACTTCTATTTCTTTCTCGTTTCTGAAAATACCTACCCATCTTCTTCTTCTACCTTTTAGCTCCCAGTGGAGCATAGGTCTTCAACAAACACTTTCCAAGTCGTTCTGTTTTTTGCAATTCTTTTAAGATCATTCCATGTCTTCCCCATCATCTTCATCTCTGCTTCAATCTGTCTTCTCCAAGAATTCCTTGGTCTTCCTCTTTGTCTTTTCCCCTGGGGATTCCAAAAAAGGGCCTGTTGTGTAATACTCTCAGTTGGTTTCCGTAGTGTGTGTCCTATCCATCGCCATCGTCTTCGCTGTATTTCTTTATCCACTGGTATTTGACCGGTACATTTCCATAATTCCACGTTTGTGACTTTGTCCTGCCATTTCCATCCCTTTATTCTGCGCAAGCATCCATTAATGAAAGTCTGTACCTTCGTGATTGTCAATTTTGTTATTCTCCATGTTTCACAGCCATATAATAGAACCGACTTAACATTGGAGTTGAAAATTTGTATTTTTGTATTTAGCCTAATTTCTTTGGATTTCCATATGTTTCCCAGTGCAATGAAAGCTCCTCTTGCTTTTGATATCCTTATTTTGGTATCGTTTTCTGTTCCTCCCTCTTTATCTATATTACTGCCCAGATATATATAAGATTGTACGTCTAGTAGAGGTATTTCTCCTAGTTTTATTTGGTTATTGCCAACTGCATTAATTCTCATAATGTTGGTCTTATCTCTATTAATCTTTAGTCCTAGCTGTTGTGATCTCTCATCTAATATACTCATTTATCTTGCATCTGTTGGTGGCTGTGTGATAGGAGAGCTATGTCATCAGCAAAGTCTAAATCATCAAGTTGTTTGGTCAGTGACCACTGGATCCCATTTCTGTTGTTTTGAGTTATTTTCATAATCCAATCTATGGCCAGTAGAAAGAGAAATGGAGACAGAAGCTACCCATCTTTACTTCTATTTCTTTCTCGTTTCTGAAAATACTTACCCATCTTTACTTCTATTTCTTTCTCGTTTCTGAAATACCTACCCATCTTTACTTCTATTTCTTTCTCGTTTCTGAAAATACCGACCCATCTTTACTTCTATTTCTTTCTCGTTTCTGAAAATACCTACCCATCTTTACTTCTATTTCTTTCTCGTTTCTGAAAGTACCTACCCATCTTTACTTCTATTTCTTTCTCGTTTCTGAAAATACCTACCCATCTTTACTTCTATTTCTTTCTCGTTTCTGAAAGTACCTACCCATCTTTACTTCTATTTCTTTCTCGTTTCTGAAAATACCTACCCATCTTTACTTCTATTTCTTTCTCGTTTCTGAAAACACCTATCCATCTTTACTTCTATTTCTTTCTCGTTTCTGAAAACACCTACCTATCTTTACTTCTATTTCTTTCTCGTTTCTGAAAGTACCTACCCATCTTTACTTCTATTTCTTTCTCGTTTCTGAAAATACCTACCCATCTTTACTTCTATTTCTTTCTCGTTTCTGAAAGTACCTACCCATCTTTACTTCTATTTCTTTCTCGTTTCTGAAAATACCTACCCATCTTTACTTCTATTTCTTTCTCGTTTCTGAAAGTACCTACCCATCTTTACTTCTATTTCTTTCATCCAAAAGAGTTACGTGGACTCAAGGTTGTCGAAATCATGTGCCCTTCCCGCATCTCGGTGGGTATTAATAATGTCTTTCTGATCCGTTGGTTGACCGTCTTCAACCTATCACAGCTAACCAGCCTGTCTTATAATGGCTCATCTTATCACTTAGTGTACAGGCGTGGGTGTATACTCCAACCAGACGAATGCGGGCAGAATAGCAGCAGGCTACACAGACCACTTCGAAGCTAGATCAGGTGTAAGACATGGGTGTGTACTATCCCCCCCTACTGTTTATTACATACATGGACCATATATGCAAACTAGCCAACCCATCAGAGACAGAGGAGATCAACGAGCTTTTATTTGCAGACGATCAGGCACTAATACATGAAACAATAGAAGACCTACAAGAACACCTAAACAAACTCAACATCTCAGGCACAAAATACAACATGAAAATCAACATCAACAAAACAGAAGTCATGAATGTCGTCAAAAATAAACAGAACATCACCATAACTATAGAAGGCAGGCAACTAAAACAAGAAGAGGAATTCAAATACCTAGGAAGTCTAATGATAAACGATAATTCTCAAACAGCAGAGATAGAATCAAGATGCAACAAAGCTTGTCAAATCATTGGACAGTTATCGCCACTATTGTCCAACAAGGAAATAACTCTGGAGGCAAAACGAGCACTATACAATACAATCTTCATCCCAACGTTGTGCTACCAATGCCAGACCTGGACCGTAGATGCAAGAACAATAAGTAAAATAACCTCAGCAGAGATGAAATGTGTTAGACGAATAACAGGAAACAGTCTGAGAGATAAGATCAGAAATGAAGAACTGAGAAAAAAGCTAGGATAAGCCCCCGCAATAGAATATATAAGGAAACAACAGTTAAAATGGTTTGGCCACGTGACAAGGCAGAAATAACAAGACACAACACAACGAGTCTTCAACAAACGTTGTGAGAACACCAGACCCAAGGGTCGACCACGAAAAAGGTGGGTCGTTGGAATATTAGAATCACTAGGAAACATAACAGCAGCAGAGGCGAACAGAAGAGCAAAAGACCGCAAACTATATCTCCCCTCGACTCTGAAAGGCAGATGAGGAAGGAAAGAAGAAGAGACGAATGCGCAGGTAACTGCCTCCACCACCATCGTCATGCTACTCGTGGCCATAACGTACACACCGCGGTCTTCATTGACTGCTCTGCCTACAACACGTGCTGCAAATGCCCATGCTCTCCTATTATTATTATTACGGATCCATCTGTATAGACAACTTTATATGTCCAACACAAATTCATTTCGCTTACAATAATTGTGCATAATAACTTAATGCCAATCAATTTGTCATAATTAATTTTGTATCAGCACACAAAGAACATAACAATGCATGTGCGTAACAATGCAAGAAAAAATAACATTGGGTGAACAATGTATGAGACGTAACAATGGATGAGACACAACAGTGCATGAAAATAACCTCAAATGTTCATAAAAATTCATGAGACAAGTAGCGATAAAGATCAGTTATTGTCTATATTGCTACATAAATTGTGATAGAGGAACCCGCTTGGCGTGCAGCTGACCACATATATAATAACGATAAAGAAGATAGGACACTTAATGCTCCAATTATTCTACACTGGATGTGTGACGTTTGTCTTGATTGTTTTTTTTCTTGTGACTATAATAATTTAAAACTAATTTTAGGATAGTGAATAACGCTTATGAAACTTCTATAAAGTGATAATAAATATGAAATTATGTGAAACAGACTTTGGATGAAGAAACTGAGTGGACATAAATGATATTGCTTGTTTGTCTGAGTTCGCCAATTTCTTCTGGCCTTTACCAGCTCTTGCAAGGCCATTGAAAGTGGTAAGATTTGGTCATTCTGTGGTTTACAGGCAAGCTGTGATATCTTCGTCTTGTACCCCAGCTCATCAGATCTCAACTCGCTACTTTGAGGTAGGAGGAGAAAACATAGAAAAATAAAATTGGTGTGGTTAAAGATTTAAGTCATAAATGGACGACGCAAATGTGAACGTCGTCGAACAACAAATGTGAACGTCGTCGAACAACAAATGTGAACGTCGTCGAACAACAAATGTGAACGACGTCTGTCGCTTAGATTTGTAAGTAAAAAAAAAAAGTAAAGTACCCCCGTCACGCCAAGTGGCGTATTGGGAAATATGGTGTTAGTGACCCTATATTTTACAGACCTTCAGCACATGATTTTTGGGGTAATGTGGTCGGTAATACGCCCGTGCTGCTTTACTTTCCCAGAAAAAAATCCGGTACCCATTTTAAGGCTGGGTGAACCACCAAAGCCGTCGGTTGGGATCGAACCCTACCCCTTGTTCTTTGTAATCCAGTTCACTAATCACTGAGCTATCGTGGCTCCCGCTTAGATTTGTGTTGACCATTTATTACTTACAATACCATATTTTTCTATTGTTTTGTGTGTTACTTTTCTTTTACCATCAGCTTTACTGCAGCTTCGCATTTTTATCCATTTATATTCATTCCTTTGCTTCGACCTCTTACTTTGAGATAGCATACCTTCTGTGATCCTTGCTCACTTAAATATTGACATTTTGTGCTCGTAGCGTTACCACTATTACCCGAACAATGTCCGTTAACATTCAGATTTATTTTCTCCAAACGCAGGAAGATCTGAAGACAGTACAAGAACTCAGTCACTTACAGTGTAATTTCAAGAAACTCGTTAATTGTTTTACTCGTAATGGATCATAGGAATTATATTTTTATAATTTGGTTTTTAAATTCACCGAGCAACTGCATACAACCTACTCTCTTCGATTTTCAATTGCCACGTTTTATTGTGTTGAACTTGAACAAGGAACAGTCTTTTATACTTCCATCTCATATAGGATTAGGCACAATGTGCTCAATCTCACAGAATAAGGTCATTGGAAGAAAACCAGGCCGCTCGTAATGTTGTTAGAACTAGGCACCTTCTGCTTGTGTGGTGAATGTGTGACCATGTTATTTTCTTCTTTCTCTTCTTGGCATGAACAATTGCATTAGAAGAAAAATAGTCATTATCGGATGTCGACTTACCTTGGGTTGAGTCTCCAGTAGTGATGAACAGCATTATGGAAAAACAACCTGTGAATGGAATGGGTCATAAGTTACCTTAAATCTCTAGAAGTTACAATGACATGATTAAAAAACATTTTAGTTATCTAAAATCTGTCATAGGAGATTAAATCAGCTACTTTTATGAGTTTTTCTTTTTTCAAGATTTTCCAATCAGACGAGATACCATTCTTCAATATACATCAGTTAATATGTGTAAAGTATATAGTGTAACGTTTTCCTCTTTTGAACATACATTAAATATTATGTGCACATGTGCATTTGATCTGTTCTGTTCTACATTCTGTTATATTTTGCTGCAATATTATGTTATGTTGCTTCAGCAGCGTATTACATAACCCACAGCTCTTCATCAGCTGCACAGCTAATCTTAGCAAACTTTGCATTGTTAATCAACACATATGTTAAATAGTTCTCTTTTGTTAGTTCATGTTAGGTTTACTGCGGTCTCTATTTTTATCTCTTGCTATAAATAACCACCAGTGTCTAAAGAGAAATAGTAATATTTTTCGTCCTGAGTACATATGTAGACCCTTACAGATGATCTGCAGAAGAACATGCAAGATATAGAGACGAAATGTTATTGTAAGATTTTGGGCATTTTACTTAGATCGTTTATAAATGAAAATTTGGAAAAGGATGCAACAAGCAATCGGAGCTTTTGATGATCTTTTAACCTACTGAAGAAATGCAAAATGAAAAAGGTCTGGCGACGTATCTCGATCGTCTGGACTACCTTTCTTCAAGGAAGCATAAATGGAGCTAATTCTAGGCAGACTTGGTGGACTGAGAAAGAGGCAGGAAGATAACATCAATGAATGGATAGGGCTCGACATTGCAGAGTCCCAAAGAATGATTAAAAGATGGAGAGAAATGGGGTTGTTTGGCGAAGTATGTCAGTGTTGACTTAAAGACCCCCAGGATGGCGAAGTATGTCAGTGTTGACCTAAAGACCCCCAGGTTGGCGAAGTATGTCAGTGTTGACCTAAAGACCCCCAGAATGGCGAAGTATGTCAGTGTTGACCTAAAGACCCCCAGGATGGCGAAGTATGTCAGTGTTGACCTAAAGATCCCCAGGATGGCGAAGTATGTCAGTGTTGACCTAAAGACCCCCAGAATGGCGAAGTATGTCAGTGTTGACCTAAAGACCCCCAGGATGGCGAAGTATGTCAGTGTTGACCTAAAGACCCCCAGGTTGGCGAAGTATGTCAGTGTTGACCTAAAGACCCCCAGGATGGCGAAGTATGTCAGTGTTGACCTAAAGACCCCCCAGGATGGCGAAGTATGTCAGTGTTGACCTAAAGACCCCCAGAATGGCGAAGTATGTCAGTGTTGACCTAAAGACCCCCAGGATGGCGAAGTATGTCAGTGTTGACCTAAAGACCCCCAGAATGGCGAAGTATGTCAGTGTTGACCTAAAGACCCCCAGAATGGCGAAGTATGTCAGTGTTGACCTAAAGACCCCCAGGATGGCGAAGTATGTCAGTGTTGACCTAAAGACCCCCAGGATGGCGAAGTATGTCAGTGTTGACCTAAAGACCCCCAGGATGGCGAAGTATGTCAGTGTTGACCTAAAGACCCCCCAGGATGGCGAAGTATGTCAGTGTTGACCTAAAGACCCCCAGGATGGCGAAGTATATCAGTGTTGCCACTGAAATTACCATTATTGAAATTCTGTATCCTCATGATTGTCATTTTTCTCCATGTTTCACGGCTTATAATGTGATGACTTAAAATTGGGGTTGAACATTTTTGAAAATTTAAATTTGAAAATAAAAAAAAAGAAGAAAAAATTTAAATAATAAAAATTTTCCAAAATTTTCAAGCCAAATGTTGTCCTTATATAATTTAAAATACATTCTTAGATGGAAACGTATTTCTAATATTTCTTTTAATTTAACTCTAACTCTGTTTTTAACTCTCCTATCCGCTCACACTTCTCTGTCTTTTTCTCTTCCATTTCTTTTCTTTTCTTTTCTTCGAACGGCCACTCTATGCATATTTTCATTATTTGTATGAAAGGTTGAGACTATCAGGAATATCACAGAAGGCGATACAAGCTATAAATAAATTTAAAAAAGGTGTAAAACATATAACAAGGAACTTATACAGCAACAACATTTAGGTATCTAAGAACCTCTATTTTTTTTTTCTCATAGTAATATATGACATACAAACAAAGGCAATTAACAGATCTGCTCAAAAAGACATTAATGCCTTTGAATGTAAACTGTAGAGAACAATATCAGAATATTATGGACGAGCGAAAAGAATACATTTATCAAATTAGCAAGAACTAAAATTCTAGAAAATTGGTTGATAAAGAACATAAAAGCAAGGAAAATTAACTATTTTTGTCATGTGAAACAACGATAATAAACCAGAGAAGATAATTATAGAGGACAAAGGTTAGGAAAATAAGGGAAATGCTAATATAGAGAAAGGTGAGTGCTGGCAGACTAGCTGGGATTGACTGCTGAAAGACCCGGACATCTCGCGCAGGATACAGAAAACTACAGAGCAGCCGTCATGGGAGGCAAATTCCAACAGGGATATGTATCTAGATGATGATGATGTTTATGGTTGGCTATGGTTTGTCGAAAGCACAGGTATCACTACAAACGAATTAAAATCCATAATTGCAGAACCACCCGAGCCAGTCTTAACATCAGAATTAAAACTTATCTCATTGAAGCATCAAATCAAAGAAAGGCAGCTGCAGTCCTTTTCATGGCAGCACACGCCAAAAGACATAAGGTCAAGCGCCATCGAAAAGTAACGCAGCTGAACTGTTATTCGTCATACGATATCATCATTCATCGTAAGCAATCGGAATATAGAAATCCGATCTGGATGAAAAACACAGCTCACAGTGTGCACAGAGCACTAACCTCAGTAGCTCCCGCAGCAAGCCAGACATGGAATATAAGGAAACTGCACAAGGAACACATTTCAGACTAAGCCTCAATGGTCCTTGTCGCCTATCCGCCATACTGACCGGAAGTAAATATCCGCCATATTGACCGGAACGTTGATGATGGAGTACACATTTTGTCTGCACTAGTGTTCTTGAGTTAAGAAATAATAAACGATGGGTTTATTTGGTACAAAGGTTTGTGTTCATACGATTAGACATTTCCTGGTTAAAAAAAACAGGAGTAAAAGGTATGATAAATACGAAAATACTGTAAAACTGATGATAAGGATAAAAGAAAAAAAAAGTGCAATAAAATGGTACGGTAGCAGCTTCACTGGCAGATGATTTATCATCTGCCTGGCGCAACAACCTTCCTGAGAGTAAATCAGATTGTATAGAAGAACATCAAAGAATAAATGACGCTATCCAGATCAAAATCGATGACACAATATCACATTTCTGCCGTTTGTTGGAGAAAGGAAAGGGTTAAGGTGGAGGGGTTCTTTTCGGTTCGGAGAGTAAAAAAAAAAGTGGGACGTCCAGTGCAGTCGACAAGTGGTGTAAAGTGAATGTTTTAATTTCACACACCCCCTCCCCCACCCCCGCCCCCAACCCCTCAATTCCACGTGGACAAACAATTTCTTACCAAGAACTGAAACTTTGTTTTCTTGAAATACAAACAACAAATTTGACTTCACTCGGCAGAATGATAACAATATGGTTACTATGAGACCGTTATTTTATTCTACTGTCAGAATGATAACAAAATGGTTTTCAAAAAGGCCGTTATTTTATTCTACTGGCAGAATGACAACAAAATGGTTTTCAATAAGGCCGTTATTTTATTCTACTGTCAGAATGATAACAAAATGGTTTTCAAAAAGGCCGTTGTTTTATTCTACTGGCAGAATGACAACAAAATGGTTTTCAATAAGGCTGTTATTTTATTCTACTGTCAGAATGATAACAAAATGGTTTTCAAAAAGGCCGTTGTTTTATTCTACTGGCAGAATGATAACAAAATGGTTTTCAATAAGGCCGTTATTTTATTCTACTGGCAGAATGATAACAAAATGGTTTTCAATAAGGCCGTTATTTTATTCTACTGGCAGAATGACAACAAAATGTTTTTCAATAAGGCCGTTATTTTATTCTACTGGCAGAATGATAACAAAATGGTTTTCAATAAGGCCGTTATTTTATTCTACTGGCAGAATGACAACAAAATGGTTTTCAATAAGGCCGTTATTTTATTCTACTGGCAGAATGATAACAAAATGGTTTTCAATAAGGCCGTTGTTTTATTCTACTAGCAGAATGACAACAAAATGGTTTTCAATAAGGCCGTTATTTTATTCTACTGGCAGAATGATAACAAAATGGTTTTCAATAAGGCCGTTCTTTTATTCTACTGGCAGAATGATAACAAAATGGTTTTCAATAAGGCCGTTGTTTTATTCTACTGGCAGAATGACAACAAAATGGTTTTCAATAAGGCCGTTATTTTATTCTACTGGCAGAATGATAACAAAATGGTTTTCAATAAGGCCGTTATTTTATTCTACTGGCAGAATGATAACAAAATGGTTTTCAAAAAGGCCGTTGTTTTATTCTACTGGCAGAATGACAACAAAATGGTTTTCAATAAGGCCGTTATTTTATTCTACTGGCAGAATGATAACAAAAATGGTTTTCAATAAGACCGTTGTTTTATTCTACTGGCAGAATGATAACAAAATGGTTTTCAATAATCCCGTTGTTTTATTCTACTGGCAGAATGATAACAAAAATGGTTTTCAATAAGGCCGTTGTTTTATTCTACTGGCAGAATGATAACAAAATGGTTTTCAATAAGGCCGATGCTACAGCTGTAGCCACATAATTATCATTCAGCAATATATATATATATACATGTGACAAACAACTGTAACAATTAGCAAAGGGAGCCATATATTACAAACTTGAAAACATCATCTCCAGGGTTATTGAACATTAATGGCTATCAACGAACATTTGTTCGAAATTCATGAATATTTAATCACATTGTTTATGGTGGACGTTCAATCTAACAACGCGTTTTTAACGCTAAGCTCAGCTAAAGAATGGAGATACCCACAAATATGAAATATATCAAATATTAGTAACTATCTTATGTCGTGAGTAGAGCTGTAAAGAACATATAAATTAAACATAAAAAGGTATGAAGCAGATAAACTAATAGAAATGCAACACTAACTACGACGTTTCGGCAAAATCCTGCAACAGGTTAAGTTCTGAGTTAAATAAAGACATGACGTTGTTTCTGTAATACCAGATACATTTATTCTCAGCGCTTCTGATTATTTTTAATTTAATTCTGAAATTGCTTCACTCTTGCTTCAACGTACCTGCTAGCTACTCTTATTTACAGTATTTTATTATCTACAAACTCAAACGTGATTATACAATTAATTTAAACCGTCAAAACGTTCAATTTTAGGTTAATTTAATTTGAAATTGGAAACATGAGGTCATCTTGTGTAAGACCAAGAATTATTCGAGTGGGATTGACGTGGGGTTTGAATACACAATTCAAGGACCTCACGAGGTCGATGGACTATGTCGTTACCCAACACGATGTCACACAATCTTTATTTCTACAATTTTGAGACAAACTCAAGTGAATCTTCATTCCACAATCTCAGTCATCATGCTATAATGTGCCTTACGATGATAGTGATTAATTTCTTCTATAACCATCTGTCTTTCCCCTGTCAGAATTCATATGCTTCACTTGGCCATTTTCTCCCAACCGCTTCGTCATTCTGTCTTTCCTCTCTGCTTTCCATACCAATTTCCTATAAAGCCACAGCTACGCAATTATTGATTATGTGAAAGACTAGGACAATAATAGCATGTTAAATGGACTACCGAGTCGGTCTATTTTTCATGGCGCTGGCATAGTTGTAATGTTTCATCATTAATATTATACCAGCTGGCATAGGTCCATCTCTCCACAACTTTACATATCTACAGCTGTGTATCATTCATATTTTTGACTGAGGGAGAGAGGAAGAGGGGAAGGGGGAGAGGTTGGTCACGAGACAAGACGCCCGTCTCGAGACAGAGAGGTTGTGAGTTCAAATCTCATCTGCATCAGTTGGGATTTTTATTTATGATGTCTCTCTGTGGCAACCACACCCTGGTCTCAACCACGAGGCCCGGCTTGAAACGTCAATTAGTCTCGACAGAAAAAACATGAGTACCTCCAACCTGAGAAACCCTTCTGCACACGGCTACCATATCGTTGACTTTCTACCAAACCTTTCTCCTAAACAGTATTTTATTTCTCTCTCTGTTTCCCTTTTCCCTTTCTTCCCACATTTGTTTCCTGTTGTCGAAATATATTGCAGTAGTTCCCTTTCCACTATATGACCAAAAGTTATAGTTTCTTCTTCCTGAATTTGAAAATTAACTTTATTTTAGCTTTGGCCTCAATATTCATTTTAGCTTTCCATGGTATTCTCAATATTCTTTAGGTAAATCACATTTCTGTGCACTCTAACGCTTTTCATGTCTGTTTTCACGTTGTCTAGGACACGTATCCATATGTCAAGAACGGTTTGACATACCCCACTGTAGAACTATTTTTATTAGTTCCATTGTCAAAAATTGTGCATAATATTTTTGTCCCATTCTGGAATACCGCTTTCGCCGGAGCTATTGTGCACTTCCCCTCTGTTGTACCATGTCAAGTTGACATTGCTCCTTGGTATTTTTAATCATTGACCTACAGAGCGAAAACAATCCTAGATGTGGGAAAAGTCTTAAAAATAAAAGAGCAACCCGAGACAGAAATAAGAGCCCTGCCACTCATCGTACTCAAGAGAAAATGCTCCGTTACAATGACTCCTCAGTCCTGTAACGATTGACAGGGAATTTGTGCAGAATGTAATGTTTTCTCCATTAATCCTCTCTTTCAAGGGATTATCAGCTAAAGTTTTCAGAGCTTCCTCCTCTGCCTTAAAGATACTTGAATATTTTCCTCTAGCGCGCAGAGAGCGTTTAACAGTGACGTACTATATTGTGTATAGTCCAGTCCAGCCCAGTCATTCCAATCCAGTCCAGTCTAGTCTAGTCTAGTCTAGTTTAGCTTTCACGTTGTATCTTACCAATATTAAGACCAAACTATTTCTTAATAAACGAATACTAATATCCTTTCTTTCCTTTTCTTCTTAATTACCTTTCATCAGAAACTGAGAGCTAGATTAAGACCTTAGTCCAATCTTTGACTGGATTCTTCAGCTGCCACGAGTCCAAGTGTTCCTATATTTCCATATATCAATCTTTTAGGAGACGCCCTCTGGTTGATCTATTGCTTTTCTAGTATTTTTTTGGGTAACTGTCAGACACGTTTCAGTCCGTTGCTATTTGTCTTATCGATTGTTCTAGAAAATAGTGCCCAAGTCTGTACAACGCTGGAGTAAAGATCGTGTTGAAGAGAGTTCTATTTATCCCTTTTTGTAGTTTCTTTTTACGCTGCTCAAAAATAACGATTAATCTCACATAATTTATTCTATATTTAGTCTATTTCTTCTTCTTATTTGCTGTCTTGCCACCAAACTATTTTAATACACATATTTACTTCACACAGAGAGACATTGGAAAGAACATTGATCAGAGAGGCAAAGGCAGCAGGAATTGGCTCTCTCAATGAGATCGAGATGCTTGCACGAAACAGAGACAAAAGGCAAGATTTGATAAAAGATCTTTGCAAGGATTGAGACTGCCGGAAAAAAATTTAGAAAAAGAAAAAGCGTATCTGGGTCTATGCCCTATGAGCAGGCTACGGCTCGAAAGGCCAATAGATAGATAGACATACTTCAACATTTTTCTGTTATCGTTAAGTTGTTGTTAAGTTATTGTTCTGTTTCTACTGAAAATATTACACCTATTTTATCAATGGTAATCTTGATGCTCAACTGCTTACCCCATACCCGGCTCTGTTCTGGAATGTTTTTTTATTCCGTTAATTCAAGCTTAATCTTGTAAAGTTTTTATTTCATCTTTGTGCTAGCAAGGCTAGACTTGGACGCTTGATTTAGAGCAATCAGAATAATAATCGCCACCAAAACTAAATGTTTTAGACGCATGATAGGACACACCGTAAGACCTTAAAAAAGAAACAGAAAGTAAAATAATAAGTTAGGAATAATGCCTGAGATAGAGTACAGAAAGAAGGAGAGAATACAATCATTTTTCAACGTTAAAAGGCGGAACAGCAAGAGATCGTTAAAAAATACATCTCTTTCTTCACGTAAAGAGACAAAAAAAGAAGAACAGAAGATGAAGAAGTAAAATAATACTTAGTGGTAGAAGAGAAGCAGCAGTAGAAGTAGTAGTAGTTATAGAAGTAGAAGCAGTAATAGAAGTAGACTGCAGTAGTGGAAATAGTAGTAGTAGAAATAGTGGTAATAGAAATAGTAGTAGTAATAGAAGTCGTAATAGTAGTAGTAGTAACAGTTGTAGAAGTAGTAGTAGTAGTAGTAATAGTAGTAGTAGTAGGAGTAGTAGTAGTAACAGTTGTAGAAGTAGTAGGAGTAGCAGAAGTGGTAGTAGTAGTAGTAGTAGTAGAAGTAGTAGTAGAAGTAGTAGTAGTAACAGTAATAGTAATAGTAGTAACAGTAATAGAAATGGTAGTAGCAATAGAAGAAGAAGTAGTAGTAGTAGAAGCAGTAGTAGAAGTAGTAGTTGTAACGGTAGTAAAAGTAGCAGTAGTAGTGATTGTAGTAGAAGTAGAAGTAGTAGTAGAATTAATAGAAGTAGTAGTAGTAGCAGTAGTAATAGTAGTAGAGTAGCAGTAGAAGTAGACGTAGTAGTAGAAGTGGTAATAGTAGTATTAGTAGTAATAGTGGAATTAGTAGCAGTAGTAGAATTAGAAGAAAAATTAGTAATAGTAGAAGTAGTAGTAGCAATAGAAGTAAAAGTAGTAGTAGTTGTTGTTGTAGTAGTAGTAGTAGTAGAGGTAGCAGTAGAAGTAGTAGTAGAAGTAATAGAAGTAAAAGTAGTAGTAGTTGAAGTAGTATTAGTAGAAGTAGTAGTAGTGATGGTAGTAGTAGTAGTAGAAGTAGTAGCAGTAGAAGTAGTAGTAATAACAGTAGTAGAATTAGAAGTAGTAGTAGTAGAAGTAGTATTAGTAGAAGTAGTAGTAATAACAATAGTAGAAGTAGTAGTAGTAGTAGTAGAAGTAGTAGTAGTAGTAGTAGAAGTAGTAGTAGTAGTAGTAGAAGTAGTAGTAGTAGTAGTAGAAGTAGTAGTAGTAGTAGTAGAAGTAGTAGTAGTAGTAGTAGTAGTAGAAGTAGTAGTAGTAGTAGAAGTAGTAGTAGTAGAAGTATTAGTAGTAATAGTAGTAGTAGTAGAAGTAGTAGTAGTAGTAGAAGTAGTAGTAGTAGTAGAAGTAGTAGTAGTAGTAGTAGTAGAAGTAGTAGTAGTAGAAGTAGTAGTAGTAGTAGTAGAAGTAGTAGTAGTAGAAGTAGTAGTAGTAGTAGAAGTAGTAGTAGTAGTAGTAGTAGTAGTAGAAGTAGTAGTAGTAGAAGTAGTAGTAGTAGAAGTAGTAGTAGTAGTAGAAGTAGTAGTAGTAGTAGTAGTAGTAGTAGAAGTAGTAGTAGTAGAAGTAGTAGTAGTAGTAGTAGTAGTAGTAGAAGTAGTAGTAGTAGTGGTAGTAGTAGTAGTAGAAGTAGTAGTAGTAGAAGTAGTAGTAGTAGTAGAAGTAGTAGTAGTAGAAGTAGTAGTAGTAGTAGAAGTAGTAGTAGTAGTAGAAGTAGTAGTAGTAGTAGTAGTAGTAGTAGTAGTAGAAGTAGTAGTAGTAGTAGTAGTAGTAGTAGTAGTAGTAGAAGTAGTAGTAGTAGAAGTAGTAGTAGTAGTAGAAGTAGTAGTAGTAGTAGAAGTAGTAGTAATAACAGTAGTAGAAGTAGTAGTAGTAGTAGAAGTAGTAGTAATAGTAGTAGTAGTAGTAGTAGAAGTAGTAGTAGTAGAAGTAGTAGTAGTAGTAGAAGTAGTAGTAGTAGTAGTAGAAGTAGTAGTAATAACAGTAGTAGAAGTAGTAGTAGTAGTAGTAGAAGTAGTAGTAGTAGTAGTAGAAGTAGTAGTAGTAGTAGAAGTAGTAGTAATAACAGTAGTAGAAGTAGTAGTAGTAGTAGTAGAAGTAGTAGTAGTAGTAGTAGTAGTAATAACAGTAGTAGAAGTAGTAGTAGTAGTAGTAGTAATAACAGTAGTAGAAGTAGTAGTAGTAGTAGTAGAAGTAGTAGTAGTAGTAGTAGTAATAACAGTAGTAGAAGTAGTAGTAGTAGTAGTAGAAGTAGTAGTAGTAGTAGTAGAAGTAGTAGTAGTAGTAGTAGAAGTAGTAGTAGTAGAAGTAGTAGTAGTAGTAGTAGTAGTAGTAGAAGTAGTAGTAGTAGAAGTAGTAGTAGTAGAAGTAGTAGTAGTAGAAGTTGTAGTAGTAGTAGTAGAAGTAGTAGTAGTAGAAGTAGTAGTAGTAGTAGTAGTAGTAGTAGTAGTAGTAGTAGTAGAAGTAGTAGTAGAAGTAGTAGTAGTAGAAGTAGTAGTAGTAGTAGTAGTAGTAGTAGTAGTAGTAGTAGTAGTAGTAGAAGCAGTAGTAAAAACAGTAGTAGAAGTAGTAGTTGTAGTAGAAGTAGTAATAGTAATGGTAGTAGTAGTAGTAGTAGAGGCAGCAGTAGTTGTAAAAGTAATAGTAGAAGTAGATGTAGAAGTAGTAGTAGAAGTAGTAATAATAATAGTAGTAGTAGTAATAGTAGTAGTAGTAGTAGTAGTAGTAGTAGTAGTAGTAGTAGTAGTAGTAGTAGTAGTAGTAGAAGAAGAGGTTGGAGAAGACGAAAAAAAACATGTTTAGTCTCCTGTGAAATCAAGTATATAATTGCTATTGTGAAATACAAACATTGCAGATGTCATAAACAAGAATAATACACACAGACACACATAACTGAAAGCATTTATATTTAATTACATCTTTTTATAACATAATGGAGGACTTCATTGTAAACATGTGATTTCAACCTACACAGTGTACATACATATTTTTTATCTCAAATATTAGGACATCGAATGTTATTTTTCAGACGTGACTATGAGCACGTCATAACGGAGAAGACCTCGCAGAAACACAGCAGGACCAAACCCAAGAATTAAAAACAAAAAAGCGATACTCGAGCAAGAAATAATGAAGGCGTAGTATTGACAAAAGACGTGATAAAAGGAAGGAAAGCATGCAATGCTTATTCGTTTTTTTTTGTGTGTAAAATTATATACAAGGCAAAAAGGTCAGTGACACGATCTATTATTATTCCAAATGAATGCTGATATGATAATTCTGATTTGTAACCGTTATTATGAAATTACCTTCCTCTACACAAAATTCCAAATAATTGGTTTGTGTAATACATGAACCGAACCCAACAGACGGAAAGGGAATGTAGAGATTGGCAATAAAGGCAGGTGTGTGCTTTCTCTAGTTTTATTATTTTGTGTCTGTTACTTTTTCTTATTCAGTATACACGTTATAAATTGTTTACCTCTATATGCCGATCAGATAATACTTTATTCTAACATTTTTCTGAGAGAGCTGAGCTAAATATGTAAGGGAAGTACTCAACAAAATGCGCTGTCTGGGCCCGAAAGGAGAGTAAAAAATAGTGGCGCTGTTCCCTACCATCCATGTACGTAAGAGGCGACTAAGGAGTGTTGGGCATGGGACTGGCTATTCCGTACTGCAAAAAAAAAAAAAAAAAAAGTGGAATAAAACTTCATAAACATGGATAAGTCACAGAAAAGAATAAAAGTAAATCCGCCATCCAGGAAAGATAAAGGCGAGATTTGATAAAAGATCTTTGCAAGGATTGAGACTGCTGGAAAGAAAATTTAGTAAAAGAGAAAGCGTATCTGGGTCTATGCCCTATGGGCCGACTACGGCTCGAAAGGCCAATAGACAGATAGACATACTTCAACATTTGTTTGTTATCGTTAAGTTATTGTTTTGTTTCTACTTAAAATATTCATTACACCCATTTTATCAATCGTAATGTTGTCAAATCTATGTCAATGAAAATGAGAAAGAGAGTTCATCTGTGCTGTATAGAACCAATTCTGACCTATGGAAGCGAATCATGGACAGTAGACAAACAAATGAAAACACGATTAGAGGCCACAGAGATGGGATATCTCAGAAGAATGTTGAAAGATCCCTGGACAGCTAAAAAGACCAATGAGGAAGTTCTCAAAGAAGCCAACACAAAAAGGGAGCTCTTAAAACTCATCAGAAAGAAGCAATCAACATTTTTCGGGCACATCATGAGAAGAGGAAAGTTGGAATACATGGTTACAACTGGCAAAATAAAAGGAAAGAGAGATCGCGGACGACAAAGAGAGAAAATACTGGATAGCTTGGTGTCATGGCATGGAAAACAGTCAACAACAGAACTGATACGATGCACTGTAGATAGAAAATTGTGGAGGGACATGATCGCCTACGCCAACCGGTATGGCACATGATGATGATGAATCTTGTCCAAGAGATGTATGACGCAATCCTGAGAAAGCCGTAAGGAGTCCGGGTTGCCGACTCACCTTTTGTCTACCAGGAAATCCTCCAGAATTGATACCTGAAATGTACGTACCCTAAATGAACTTGGAAAAGCCGTACAGGTAGCAGCAGAAATGAGAAATTACAAAATAGATATTGTGGAAATGTGTGAAACAAGATGGCTAGGAACGGAAAAAATAAAACTAAATACAAGAGAGATGATTTTATCATCAGGACACCAGGAACGTGGAGCACAACATAGTGAAGCTGTAGCTATATATAATGTTAGGGGTTAAGGCATAAAAATGCGAATTTGCAGTAAAGCTGAATGTGAGGAAAAATTAAAAACTAGAAAAAAATGGTATGTAAGAAGCTTTAATGTTATCAAGTAATGTACAGAAGACACTGATATAATTGGAAGCTACGGGGCCAAAACTAATTAGAGCAACATTTAAAACAACAACAAACAAAATAAAAATACACATCCAATGCTACGCACCAACCAATGATAAGGATGATTTAGCTAAAGATGAATTCTATAAACAGTTACAATGTCAGATGGAGGAAAGACGAGCCAAGGATATTATAATATTGATCGGATATCTAAATACAAAAGTAGGATCGGACAACAGAGGCTTCGAAGAGATTATGGGAAAACAGACTTGGAGAAATGAATGAGAATGGAGTGATATTTGTGAACTTCTGTGCTCTTAATCAAATGAGTCTAGGAGGAACAATATTCCAACATAAAGGAATACATAAAGCAACTTGGGTGTCAACAGATCATAGAACGGAGAATCAAATTGACCACATATGTATTAATAATAAGTTTAAGTCATCCTTACAGAATGTAAAAGTATATAGAGGAGCAGCTGTGACTTCAGATCATCATCTTCTGTTAGCCAAACTTAAACTTAAACTAAAAAGACATACTACAACGAATAAGGGTAGAAAGTATTTCAATGTAGGATTTCTAAAAGAACAAGGAATTAAAGATAAATTTGCAATCGCAATATCAAAGAAGCACCAAGTCCTGCAACAACTAGAAAATACAATAAATATAGATCATTGGAAACAGGTAAAGAATATATGGAAAGAGTCATGCGAAGAAACACTGGGGAAAAGAGAACGCCAGAATAAGGCATGGATGACAGCAGAGACCCTGGATAAAATTAAAGAAATAATGAATAAGAAAGCAAACATAAATAAAAGCAAAACGAAAAGTAATAAAGCCTAGACACAGGAAACTTACACAGAGGTGAACAAAGAAGTGAGAAGATGCATTAAAAGGGATAAGAGGAAATATATAGATGAACCAGATAAAGAGGCAGAGGTAGCAGCAAATAAAAGTAGTATGAAAGAACTGTTCAACAGCACAAAGAAATTAAGTGGAAAATACAAACAGATCAATACATTTATTAAAGATATGAAAAAAAATCTCCTTAGTTCGTTCGTTCGTTCGCTTTTGTCAGCTTTGACCTCTGACGAAGTCCCACCCACTCAATTTTGTGGGACTGAATTTTTGCGTGTAAAGTCTGTTTTATCCCATTACAGGATGCCCCTCGCCATGCAGGCAGATTTACTCCGACTTCAGAGGTACTAATTTTTAGGGAATTAGTAAAACCCAGGTGTCCTCGCCAGGGTACGAACCCCGGCTGTTGCCGTGGTAAGCCAACCGCCTATCGATTGCGCTAAACGGACACCCTAATCTCCTTAGTAATATAAGGGAACAAATGGAAAGATGGAAAGAGCACCTTGAAGAACTTTTGAACAGACCCGGCTCAAATAGTCCTCCAGATATACTACTTGCAAAAGACGAGTTACACGTTAACTGTGGAAAACCAAGCAAGACAGAAATAATGAAAGTCATCAAGCTTTTAAAAAATGGTAAAGTCACAGGATCAGATGAAATTCCTTCAGAAGCCATCAAAGCAGAAATTAACACCTCTACCAAGATGTTACATAATCTATTAGATAAAATTTGGGAGAGGGAGGAGATACATAAAGACTGGAAAGAAGGTTATATGATCAAACTACCAAAGACAGGAAGTTTACAGGAGTGCACAAATTATAGGGGAATTATGCTACTATCAGTGCCAGGAAAAATATTAAGCAGAATAATTATGGAGAGATTAAAAGAGGCCATAGAGAAACATTTGAGAGATGAATAAGCAGGTTTTAGGAAGAACAGATCATGTGCTGATCAAATAACTACTCTACGTTTAATAGTTGAACACAATTTAGAACTACAGTCCGTACTTTATATTGGATTCATAGATTACGAAAAGGCATTTGATAATTTAGACAGAGGAATTCTTTGGAAGTTGCTGAGTCAATACGGAATCCCCATAAAGTTTAAAATGATTAAACTGATAAAAACAATGTATGAAGGAATGAAATGTAGTGTGGTGCATGAGGGGAAGCTTACAGAAGCATTTGAAATAAGAAAAGGAGTAAGGCAAGGATGCCTTCTGTCTCCATTTCTCTTTCTACTGGCCATAGATTGGATTATAAAAATAACTCAAAACAACAGAAATGGAATTCAGTGGTCACTGACTAAGCAACTTGATGATTTAGACTTTGCTGATGATATAGCTCTCCTATCACACAACCATTATCAGATGCAAGATGCAGTTGGCAATAACCAAATTAAATTACGAAAAATACCTCTACTAGTCGTACAATCTTACATATATCTGGGCAGTAATATAGACAAAGAGGGAGGATAAGAAAATGATACCAAAATAAGGATATCAAAATAAGGATATCAAAAGCAAGAGGAGCTTTTGTTGCTCAGGGAAACATATGGAAGTCCAAAGAAATTAGGTTAAATACTAAAATAAAAATGTTCAACTCAAATGTTAAGTCGGTCCTATTATATGGCTGTGAAACATGGAGAACAACTAAAATGACAATCATGAAGATACAGGCTTTCATTAATGGATGCTTACGCAGAATAACAGGATGGAAATGGCAGGACAAAATCAGTAACATAGAATTATGGAAATGTACCAGTCAAATACAAGTGGATAAAGAGATACAGCGAAGACGATTGCGCTGGGTAGGACACACACTACGGAAGCCAACTGAGAGTATTACACAACAGGCCCTTTTTTGGAATCCCCAGGGGAAAAGACAAAGAGGAAGACCAATGAATTCTTGGAGAAGACAGATAGCGGCAAAGATAAGATGATGGAATGATGGGGAAGACATGGAGCGATCTTAAAAGAATGGCAAGAAACAGAACGGCTTGGAAAGTGTTTGTTGAAGACCTATGCTCCACAGGGAACTGAAAGGTGGAAGAAGAAGACTCGACAACATCCGACGTTCTACAGGACGAATTCAAGACCTGCTATCAACGGTTAAAGAACGAAAACTAAAATCTAAAATAAAGATCTTCAGGCGTTGCAATGACCATTTTACAAGGCAAAGTGCTAGACAAAAGAAGACAAGGCAGACATAGGTTGAAAGACAATGTTATAAAACAGGTAGTTACCTTTTTGCACCTTCTTGATTGTTGTTCATTACTGTGCCGTTAGACAACACATGAGACTCGTAGATTCTCCCGCCAATTGTCTCTATTATGGGTGAGCTGTTCGATTGTAGGGAGTAAATGTACGCCTGCCAATATTACCTCTTTTGTTAGTTCTTTTCAGTGTTTCTTGAGATCGTACTCTTTTCATCTGACCTTACGTTTCCCACTTCAGAGACTGCATAGTGATCCTCTGGTCGTTTCATTGAAATACATGCCCGACATATGTCCATCTTATTTTCTTAATAGTAGACGAGGTAAGGGAGACTTGATCAGGGAGCCAACGGCAGCAGGAATCGACTCCCTCAATAAGATGGAGATGCTTGCACAGAACAGAGACGAATGACGAGATTTGATAAAAGATCTTTGCAAGGATTGAGACTGCAAGAAAGTAAATTTATAAACAGGGAAATAGTATCTGAGTCTATGCCTTATGGATCGACTATGCCTCTAAAGGTCGACAGACAGACAGACAGACAGACAGACAGACAGACAGACAGGCAGGCAGGCAGACAGACAAACAGACGGACAGACAGACAGACAGACAGACAGATAGATAGATAGATAGATAGATAGATAGATAGATAGATAGATAGATAGATAGATAGATAGATAGATAGATAGATAGATAGATAGATAGATAGATAGATAGATAGATAGATAGATAGATAGATAGATAGATAGATAGATAGATAGATAGATAGATAGATAGATAGATAGATAGATAGATAGATAGATAGATAGATAGATAGATAGATAGATAGATAGATAGATAGATAGATAGATAGATAGATAGATAGATAGATAGATAGATAGATAGATAGATAGATAGACAGATAGATAGATAGATAGATAGATAGATAGATAGATAGATAGATAGATAGATGGGTAGATGGGTAGATGGATGGATGGATGTATGGATGGATGGATGGATAGATGAATGGATGGATGGATGAATGGATTGATGGATGGATGTAAAAGGTTGCTTGGCCATTTTTCTTATTTCAGTATTAGTCTTGAATTCATTCCATTTAATATAAAGTTTCTTTCTTAAGCTCTTTTCTTCAAATGCGGTGATATTTTTTTCAATAACCTTTGCAGCTTTCCAGCTTTTCATAACAATAATAATTATTATCACAATAAGTAGCTCAAAATCGTGAAATTGTGGTAGAAGATTGTGAAGTCCCCGTTAATTGTCATCTGAAGACCTCAAAGGTAATGGGGCTAATGATGAGACAGATAATTTCATCTTATCATTGTGACGTAAATTCTTAGAACAAGTGGGCTTACATTTTTTTTTTAAAATGACTATATAACTCATGAAAAAAACAAAACTTAAAAACACCGGAAATGGAAGATTACGATTATAACCTTGACCTAACACAATGGGGTCTCTGGTGCTTGTTTTAAATGTAATTGTAATATTTTACTTCTAACCATGAACATTTTGAAGCATTTACGAACGAAGAAGTACTGGGCCCAGTGCATTAATCTCATTGAGAAAACTGGTATTTGTAGGAAGCGGTTTCATTTTGTGAAATCACACAAAAAACGTTAGATATAAGAGGGATGCACACAGAAATAAAGATAATGACTATTTAAAAAAATGTTAAGTCCCAGAAAGTGCATGTATTGCAAATAAAAAAAAGTAAAAACGTTAACAGACAACAAGGGTATAATAAATAGATTGCAGGAATATATACCATAATTATTTTTTGACGAATGCGAAAAGTAACCAATTATAAAATGTAAGTCAGACTACACAATCTTAAAATTGAAGCAGAAAAAGATATACAAAATAATGAAAAAAGGAAAAGCTGCAGGAACGGACAACATATACATAGGAATGACAAAGGCACTAAACAATTTTGGCATTTTAAGTGATCACAGACATATGCAACGGCAAATACCATACCATATAGACTAAATGAATTAAAAACATCGGCTTTCATTGCATTGCCTAAAAAGAATGGTGCAGTTGAATGCAGTGATTTTAGAAAATAAGCATAATAAACCATGCAGCATTGCTACAAGTTATACAAAGAATTATTCAGGAAAAAAAATCAGTATCAAATTAGAAGAACAACTTGGATTTAGGTAAAACAGTGGGGAAAAAAGTCATATACTGGAATGAGGACATTAATGGAAAGTTACACAGAAGTAAATTAAAACCAAGGTCTACTTCATACATTACACAGAAGTAAATTAAAACAAAGGCCTGCTTCATAAATTACGCAGAAGTAAATTACAACAAAGGCCTGCTTCATAAATTACACAGAAGTAAATTAAAACCAGGGCCTGTTTCATAAATTACACAGAAGTAAATTAAAACAAAGGTCTGCTTCATAAATTACACAGAAGAAAATTAAAACAAAGGCCTGCTTCATAAATTACACAGAAGTAAATTAAAACAAAGGCCTGCTTCATAAATTACACAGAAGTAAATTAAAACAAAGGTCTCCTTCATAAATTACACAGAAGTAAATTAAAACAAAGGTCTGCTTCATAAATTACACAGAAGAAAATTAAAACAAAGGCCTGCTTCATAAATTACACAGAAGTAAATTAAAACAAAGGCCTGCTTCCTAAATTACACAGAAGTAAATTACAACAAATGTCTCCTTCATAAATTACCCAGAAGTAAATTAAAACAAAGACCTGCTTCATAAATTACACAGAGGTAAATTAAAACAAAGACCTGCTTCATAAATTACACAGAGGTAAATTAAAATAAAGACCTGCTTCATAAATTACACAGAAGTAAATTAAAACAAAGGCCTGCTTCATAAATTACACCAACGCTTTTGATAGAATTCAACATAAACATCTTATATATTGCCTCAAAGATATACATTTAGATGACACAGACATAAAAGTAATATGTAATTTATACTGGGAGCAAACAAGCAATATGAAAAGAGAACCAGAGAGAACTTTTTACCGATTGATATAAAAAGCTATCCTAACCAACCTATCACCAAGCTTGTTCAATCTATACACTGAGCAAATCCTTAAAAACATCCCAGAGATGCCAGGCCTAAACATTAATGGAAAGATATTCAATAACCTAAGATATGCTGATGATACTGTTCTACTAGCAGAAAATCCTACTAGCAAAAAGACCTACAACAATTGCTTAATATGAAAAACATAACAAGCAAAAAATATGGACTGGATATTAATATCAAAAAGACTAAAACTATGATCATAAACAAAGAAAATTCTCAAAACCTGCAATTAAAATACTGAGAATAGGCTGAAACTATGAATGGTAAAATGTTACATCTTCTCAATATTCCTGTATGGTGCAGAAACATGGACATTAGACAAGAAAACAGAACAGAAAATTGAAGCCTCTGAAATGTGAATTTATAGAAGAATAAGTAGAATTGGATGGAAAGAAAAGAAAACTAAAGATGAAGTTTTAAAACAACTGAAAATAAAAAGAGAACTACTAAATACAATTAAGACAAGAGAAATGAAAATTTTGTGGCATGTTAAAAGACACAACAACCTACTAAAAGCAATATTGGAAGGGAAAATACAAGGTAAAAGATGCAGAAGCAGACCAAGGCTAACATGGACGATTAACATCAACAGATGGACAAGTCAATCTATGACAGCCTGCACCATCAAAGCAAGAAACAGAGTAGAATGGCGATCCATGGTAGCCAACCTTCGTTGCGGAGAAGGCGCTTAATGATGATGATGATGATATAAAAATAGGAGGCGACAGGGATGTATCCTATCACCAAGCTTGTTCAATGTATACACTGAGCAAACCTTTAAAATCATCACAGAGATGCCAGGCCTAACATCAATGGAAAGATAATCAATCACCTCACATATGCAGATAATACTGTACTACTAGCAGAAAATCCTAAAGATCTGCAACAATTACTTAATGAAATAAACATGACAAGCAAAAATATGGATTAAATATGAATATCAGAAAGACTAAAATTCTGACCATAAACAAATAAAAAATATTCGAAACCTAAAAGTTGATATTAAAGTTGAAGGAATACATCTGGAGACAGTTCAGAGCTACAACTACATTGGACATACTGTAACCAGTGATGGAAAATGCAAAACTGAAATAACCACAAGATTCATCATCATCAGGTATCGGGCCTGCTGGCGTAGGTGATCATGTCTCTCCACAACTTTCGATCTCGGCAGCTATTTATCATTTCTGTTGTTGACCTTCTGCCAAGCCATTCTCTTAAGCTGTCTGTTATTTTTTCTCTTTGCTTCCCTCTATCTCTTCGTCCCTCAACTTTTCCAGTTGTTACAATATATTCCAGTAGTTCTCTTCTCATTACATGACCAAAAAATGACGATTGTTTCTTCCTAACAATGGAAATTAACTCTCTTTTTGCTTTTACCTCTCTCAGAACATCTTCATGACTCTTCTTAGCTGTCCATGGTACTCTCAACATTCTTCTGTAAAACACATTTTTACAGACACGAGTGATTTTCTTGTCTGTTGTCCTATTGTCCATGATTCGCATCCATATGTAAAGACTGGCTCTACGTAACATTTAAGAACACTTTTTCTTGTTTCTATTGTCAAAAATGGATTGCATAGTATCTTCCTCATTTTTTTGGAAAGCTGCTTTTGCCTGAGCCATTCTGCATCTCACCTCTTTTGTATATCTTCCGTCTGAGGTTAACAAAGTTCCCAAATATTTAAATTCATTTACCTGTTTTAATATTGATCCACTTGTCTTTATTTTGCACTGAGGTGATGTCTTTTTCTTTGTTGTTACCATTACCTCTGTCGTTTGGCTATTAAGGCTGAGTCCTTTATTTTTGTTTTCTTTCACTATAATGTCCAACATTTCTTGTAACTCATTTTCACTCATAGCGATTAAGACTGTATCATCAGCATAACTTTGATTATTTATATTATGACCTCCAATTGTTATTCCAGGCATGTCCCTTATGGATCTTGAAATAATCTCACTATAAATATTAAACAAATCTGGTGACAGCACACAACCTTGTCTAACACCCTGTTTTATTTGTTGAAACATTCCCAATTGGTTTCCAGTTCTTATGGCCGCTGTTTGTTGCCAGTACATGTTCTTTATTATTCTTAGATCTTTGATGTCTACGTTTATGCTTTCTAAAATTTTGATTATTTCTTGGTGCTTTACTTTGTCAAATGCGTTGGTGTAATCTATGAAGCATAGGTATAGATCTGTTTTCACCTCTATGGCTCTTTCTACTAAAGATCTTATGATATTAATGGCATTGCTTGTTCCTTTATCTCTAACAAAACCACACTGTTCATCGCTAATTTGTGGACTGATTTTGTTTTGCACTCTTCGCATGATGATTCTTAGTAATATCTTCGTCATTTGACTCATAAGGCTTATTGTGCGATATTTATCGCATTCAATCGCACCCGATTTCTTTGGTAGTAAAAAAAGTAAGTAAAGTACCCCCGTCACGCCAAGTGGCGTATAGGGAAATAAAGTGTTAATGACCCTATATTTTACAGACCTTCAGCACATGATTTTTGGGGTAATGTGGTCGGTATTACGTCCGTGCTGCTTTACTTTCACAGAAAAAAATCAGTTACCCATTTAAGGCGAAATTGAAATAAACAAGAGAATAGGTATGGCAAAAAGTAATTTTAATGCCATGAAAAATATACTAACAACAAAACAAATATCAGCAGGGCTGAAACTAAGAATGGCAAAATTTTACATCTTCTCAATATTCCTGTATGATGCAGAAACAAGGACATTAGACAAGAAAACAGAACGGAAAATTGAAGCCTTTGAAATGTGGATTTATAGAAGAATAGGTAGAATTGGATGGAAAGAAAAGATAACAAACGATGAAGTTTTAAAACAACTGAAAATAAAAAGAGAACTACTAAATACAATTAAGACACGACAAATGAAATTTTTGGGGCATGTTAAAAGACACAACTGCCTACTAAAAGTAATATTGGATAGGAAAATACAAGGTAAAAGAGGCAGAAGCAGACCAAGACTAACATGGACGATTAACATCAAAAGATGGACAAGTCAATCTATGACACTTGCACCATCAAAGCAAGAAACAGAGTAGAATGGCGATCCACGGTAGCCAACCTTCGTTGCGGAGAAGGCACTCAATGGTGATGATTTAAGGCTGGGTGAACCCGGAAGCCGTCATTTGTGATCGACTCTACCCCTTGTCCTATGTAGTCCAGTTCACTAATCACTGAGCTATTGCGGCTCCCGATTTCTTTGGTAGGGCTATGAATATTGATTTGTGCATGTCGTCTGGTATATATCCGCTGTTGTAGATATCATTCAGTATTTTATATATATTTTCTATTTCAAAATCATCCATGGCTTCAATCTCTTCTTTAGTTATATTATCTGGTCCAGGAGCTTTGCCTGCTTTCATATTACGCAAGGCGTCTTCCACTTCTTCTTTGAGTATTTCTGGTCCTTCTCTATTATCCTTAATATTTACTTCCTTTCGTTCATTATTATAATGATCTTTAATGTATTCTGTCCATCTTTCCCTTATGTTTTCTTGATCAATCAACAGTTCTCCTTCCTTTGATCTTAGACATTCAGTTTTTGATTGCTTTTTTTCTTCCTGTTAATTCCTCAATTTGTTTGTATATAGCTTTAGCATCTCCTTTTTGTTGCATTTCAATCTCTTTGCATCTCTCTTTTGGCCATGCTTCTTTTGCTTCATTGCATTTTACTACAATTTCTTTATTTAATCTCTTATACTCATCTTTATTTTCTTTATTTCTTCTTCTTGTATCCATTAGCTGCAAAATGTCATCTGTCATCCATTTCTTTCTTGAATTTGTCCTCACTGGTGGTATGAACTCTTTTGATGTTTGTTGCATTGATTCATTTAGCATTTCCCACTGTTCATCAATGCTTTGTATCTTCTCTATTGCATTGTACCGGTTCTGAATTGTAATTTTATGGATGGATAAAACACAAGATTATGAAAAGCAAAAAGTAATTTTAATGTCACGAAAAAACATACTAACATAAAAAAAATAACGGCATGGTTAAAACTAAGAATAGCAAAATGTTATATCTTCTCATCACTCCTGTATATTGCGGAAACATGGATATTAGACGAGAAAACAGAACAGAAAATTGAAGCCTTTCAAACATGAAGTTATAGAAGAATATAAAGAATTGGATGGAAAGAAATGAAAACAACGATGAAGTCTTAAGCAATTAAAGATGAAAAGAGAACTACTAAACACAATTCAAACAAGACAAATCAGAATGTTGACGCGTATTAAAAGATACAGCACCCTAATAAAAGTAATCTTGGAAGGGAAAATACAAAGTAAAAGAGGCAGACCAAGACCTACATGGACGAGTAGAAAATATCAACAAGTTAGCCTCTGACAATTTGTACTATCAAAGCAAGAGACAGAGCGGAATCGCGCTTCATTGTAGGAACATTCAATGCGGAAACGGCAGTCAATGATGATGTTTTTATTATCAGCATTATTATTGCAAAATAATAGCGTATATTTTAATATTAAATGTCATTTACGATTTGTTTTAGTAAAAAAAAAAAGTAAAGTACCCCCGTCACGCCAAGTGGCGTATAGGGAAATATGGTGTTAGTGACCCTATATTTTACAGACCTTCAGCTAATGATTTTTGGGGTAATGGGGTAATTTTTCGGGTAATACGCCCGTGCTGCTTTACTTTCCCAGAAAAAATCCGATACCCATTTAAGGCTGGGTGAACCCGCAAGCCGTCGGTTGGGATCGAACCCTACCCCTTGTCCGTTGTAGTTCAGTTCACTAACCACTGATCTATCGCGGCTCCCACGATTTGTTTTGCTTTTATTAAACACAGGGCCTAATGTGTACGAGTATCTCCGCTACTTTCGATTCTTTCTCCACTCTATTTATCACACAGTGCCTACAAATATTTTAAAAAACTATTTCCTTCTCGTTTCATGGCCAAACAATGAGAATTCTTTCCTGCAAATTCAAGAAACAAGTTTTTGTTACTCTGTTTAGCTGTTCGTTGTGTTCTCAGCATTACTCTTCAAAGGCATATTTGTGTAAAAGTAAAGTAAAGTACCCCCGTCACGCCAAGAAGCGTATAGGAAAATATGGTGTTAGTGACCCTATATTTTACAGACCTTCAGCACATGATTTTTGGGGTAATGTGGTCGGTATTACGCCCGTGCTGCTTTACTTTCCCAGAAAAAAATCCGGTACCCATTTAAGGCTGGGTGAATCTGGAAACCGTCGGTTGGGATTGAACCCTACCCCTTGTCCTTTGTAGTCCAGTTCACTAACCACTGAGCTATGATATTTGTGTGGTTCCAACTATTTTCTTGCATGATGCCTTTCCATGATTTATTTCTGACTGATTATGTCATATCTTTTAATTGAATTGTAGACTTTGTCTCAGCTACTTGAACATGGTTTATTATGCACATCTACCATCATTTAAACACTACTATTTTAATTACGATATTCTCAGTCGGAGTATTGGGCAGCTAATTTCAGCAATAATTACATGTCCTGGATCTTCTTCTAATGAGATTCTAACAAATATACCATGGGAACAAAGTCGTAATTATTTTAGGTCAGCACTGCAGGACTAGCGACACAAAACTGATCGAGACCACCACTTCACTTTTCATTTTGGTTCAATCGTTGCAATCTGATTTAAGAGAGTCCTTGACATTGTGAGATAAGTTGATACAGAAAACGTAGTAGAGCAAGAACCTTCAGGATGTATTAGATCTAGACAAAACAGGGAAATGGACCTTCAGCATGTATTAGATCTAGACAAAACAGGGAAATGGACCTTCAGGATGTATTAGATCTAGACAAAACAGGGAAATGGACCTTCAGGATGTATTAGATCTAGACAACACAGGGAATGGACCTTCAGGATGTATTAGATCTAGACAAAACAGGGAAATGGACCTTCAGGATGTATTAGATCTAGACAACACAGGGAATGGACCTTCAGGATGTATTAGATCTAGACAAAACAGGGAAATGGACCTTCAGGATGTATTAGATCTAGACAAAACAGGGAAATGGACCTTCAGGATGTATTAGATCTAGACAACACAGGGAATGGACCTTCAGGATGTATTAGATCTAGACAAAACAGGAAAATAGACCTTCAGGATGTATTAGATCTAGACAACACAGGGAATGGACCTTCAGGATGTATTAGATCTAGACAAAACAGGGAAATGGACCTTCAGGATGTATTAGATCTAGACAACACAGGGAATGGACCTTCAGGATGTATTAGATCTAGACAAAACAGGGAAATGGACCTTCAGGATGTATTAGATCTAGACAACACAGGGAATGGACCTTCAGGATGTATTAGATCTAGACAAAACAGGGAAATGGACCTTCAGGATGTATTAGATCTAGACAACACAGGGAATGGACCTTCAGGATGTATTAGATCTAGACAAAACAGGGAAATGGACCTTCAGGATGTATTAGATCTAGACAAAACAAGGAAATGGACCTTCAGGATGTATTAGATCTAGACAAAACAGGGAATGGACCTTCAGGATGTATTAGATCTAGACAACACAGGGAATGGACCTTCAGGATGTATTAGATCTAGACAACACAGGGAATGGACCTTCAGGATGTATTAGATCTAGACAACACAGGGAATGGACCTTCAGGATGTATTAGATCTAGACAAAACAGGGAAATGGACCTTCAGGATGTATTAGATCTAGACAACACAGGGAATGGACCTTCAGGATGTATTAGATCTAGACAAAACAGGAAAATAGACCTTCAGGATGTATTAGATCTAGACAAAACAGGGAATGGACCTTCAGGATGTATTAGATCTAGACAACACAGGGAATGGACCTTCAGGATGTATTAGATCTAGACAACACAGGGAATGGACCTTCAGGATGTATTAGATCTAGACAAAACAGGGAAATGGACCTTCAGGATGTATTAGATCTAGACAACACAGGGAATGGACCTTCAGGATGTATTAGATCTAGACAAAACAGGAAAATAGACCTTCAGGATGTATTAGATCTAGACAAAACAGGGAAATCAAGCAAACCATTTAAATTACCTTCGGTGGTCAACAAACCTCCGGCTCATAATCGACCTTTTGGTATTACTCATGGATCATCGCACATATCCCCCCCACCCCCCCCCGCCAATTCGGTTCCCATTCTGGTTATTGTTTCTAGCCTGTCTCCAGGTCTAGACTAAATCACAAAGCAAAAAGTGTTTCATGTTTTCCTAATAGTCGGATATTGATGATTTGATCTCACAAATTGACCATCCAAATTTGAAACAAAACGGAAATAAAATCAAGAAACTTTCAAATAATATTTCATGTCGTTAGATCAAAGAAAAAAAAGTAATTGGCTGTACGAACAATAATTACAAACACAAGCAGTCACTGTTTATCTGTCTGTCCTTTTATCTTTCATTTGTTTGCATGTGTTTATTTATTGCCAAGATATCGTATCTGGAGTTATATTTTCATTGCATAATACAAAATATTCATGTTGTCAGATCGCACGTATACCATAGTTCCAGTTAAACGAGAGAGAGGAAGACTTAGAAGAAGGTGGGCGCACAATATCACAGACTAACTGGGGTTTATTATTATAGAGTTGGACACCCCACGCAGTGTAGCAAACTTGATAGTAAATGACGAGGTTCCAATGAGGACAAGCTAGACGATGATGATGCATCAGAACAAATTATATTTCTTCTTTCATCGTGTTGCACACTGTAGTCTCTGACATATAAGACCGGGTAAGAACAGAAAATTGAAGTTTTTGAAATGTGGATTTATAGAAGAATAGGTAGAATTGGATGGAAAGAAAAGAAAACAAACGATGAAGTCTTAAAGAACTAAAAATGAAAAGAAAGAAACTAAATACAATTCAAACAAGTAAAATGAGCTTTTTTGGGCATGTTAAAAGACAACAGCCTACTAAAAGTAATCTCAGAAGGAAAATACAAGGTAAAAGAGGCAGAAGCAGTCCAATACTAACATGGACGAGTAACATCAAAAGATAGACAAGTCAGCCTATAACAACCTGCATTATCAATGCAAGAGACAGAGTGGAATGGCGCTCCATTTTAGGGGGAGGGAAAATTGAAAAAAAGTAGAAAAATAGTATGGTAAAATGAAAGCTCCATTTTATCCAACATTCGATGCGGAGACGACACTCAATGATGATGATGAAAACACAAATCAGTGACTTTCCTAGCAAAGTAACAAACATTTACGACATTTTGACACACAAATAAACAACATAACTAATATGATAGTCAATTCTACTTACCAATAATAGTCAAAGTGGAAACGTCCAAAACGTTGGGCGAGTTTTGTGACTTACAATGCATCTTATATCCGCCACGCCACTGACTACTGGACTAACCCATCTGTCATGAGACACGATGCGAAGTAGAATCCTTCCACGACAATCCTCGCTTATCCACACAACGTCAATAGAAGGAAGCGTTGTCACAAATTATCCATCATTTATCCACATTTGCTTATCTTCCTCGCAGGCCTATAATGATTCCTTATGTCCCTATAATGTCTTAGCTTAGATCCTAGAATACAACATTGTTATATTGTTATAACATGAGCAAACTTTGCTAATATTTGTATCGATTGTTTACAGAACAGCGTGAATGCAGTAATGTTTCTATGCCTTAATGTTTTCTTATTTATTTACTAAACTCTCAATCAGCATTAATTCTCAAATAATATATCATTATGTATCTATATGTAGAATAAACATAAAGTGGTATGAGGCAGTTAACTTAGTACACAGACGAGACAGACTAAAACGCTTCAGCAATAGCTTTCGTCAGGTACACAATCATCATCATCATGTGCCATACCTGTTGGCGTAGGCGACCATGTCATTCCACAATCTTCTATCTACCGTGCATCGTATTAGCTCTGTTGTTAACTGTTTTCCATGCCATGACACCAAACTATCCAGTATTTTCTCTCTTTGTTGTACACGATCTCTCTTTCCCTGTATCTTGCCAGTTGTAACCAAGTATTCCAACTGTCCTCTTCTCATGATGTGCCCGAATAATGTTGATTGTTTCTTTCTGATATTTCTTAGGAGCTTCCTTTTTGTGTTGCCTCTTTGAGAATTTTGTCGTTGGTCTTTTTAGCTGTCCAGGAAATTTCAACATTCTTCTTAGAAATACCATCTATGTGGCCTATAATTGTCTTTTTATTTCTTTGTCTACTATCCATGGTTCGCTTCCATAGATCAGAATTTGCTATATATAGCATCGATGACCAACCTTTCCCCTATTGCTACACAATAGCAGATATTAACTCATAGATATAATAATACAATACTTTTCGTACTGGTCTTTTTTTTAATGTCTGTTATTGTGTACCTGACAAAGGCTTTTATTAAAATGTCGTAATTTGTCTTGTCTCTCTCTCTACTTCTTATCTGTTATAATCTGAGTCTATGCCTTATGGGTGGACTACGGATCGAAAGGTCGATAGATAGATAGATAGATAGATAGATAGATAGATAGATAGATAGATAGATAGATAGATAGATAGATAGATAGATAGATAGATAGATAGATAGATAGATAGATAGATAGATAGATAGATAGATAGATAGATAGATTGATTGATAGATTGATAGATAGATAGATAGATAGATAGATAGATAGATAGATAGATAGATAGATAGATAGATAGATAGATAGATAGATAGATAGATAGATAGATAGATAGATAGATAGATAGATAGATAGATAGATAGATAGATAGATAGATAGATAGATAGATAGATAGATAGATAGATAGATAGATAGATAGATAGAACTAATTAATGTTTATTTTACATATTCTCTGCAGATCTGCTCGCGGACCCGCATTATATCTAATATACTACATATTTATATTTATGCTTATATTCTCTAAGATGTATTCATTCATATAAATTATTAAAATAGTTGTTCATTTACAATTATAGTATAATAGTCCTTAATAATTGTAAGTTTTAGTTCATAGTTATAAGAACCTGACATATAAAAGTGTTTTCTGGAAAAAAAACTGGACAAGAAAGTCGTAAAATCTGAAGTACGTTGAGAGTACCAAGCCTAACAAAAATGAGTATCGACAAAGAGCTAAAACAGCGCAAACCAAATGAAGTTCCTGCACAGATATGGGTGAAACAATAACTATATTTTGTCATATTGTGAAAGGTAATCGCTGGAATATGTTGTAACAACTGGGGAAAATAAGGGGAGAAGAATGTAGTGGAAAACACAAAAATACGATACCAGAATGTTTAAAAAGATGATTTTGAAACAGTAAAAATTGTAGAGAATAGTAACAATTGAAAGTTACGAAAAGATGGATGTTTCATCTAGATATCGTTGATGCTGGTAGACACGGTAATGATGATGAAAGCTATAACAATATTTGTTCATTAATAATTATAACAATGTTAGTTTATTAATAGTTATAACAATGTTAGTTCATTAATAGATATATCAATGTTAGTTCATTAATAGTTATAACTATGTTAGTTCATTAACAGTTATATCAATGTTAGTTTATTATTAATAATTATAACAATGCTAATTCATTAATAGTTATAACCGTGTTAGTTCATTAATAGTTGTATCAATATTAGTTCAGTAATAGTTATAACCGTGTTAGTTCATTAAGTTATAACCGTGTTAGTTCATTAATAGTTGTAACAGTGTTAGTTCATTAATAGTTATAACAATGTTAGTTCATTAATAGTTATAACCGTGTTAGTTCATTAATAGCTATAACCGTGTTAGTTCATTAATAGCTATAACCGTGTTAGTTCATTAATAGCTATAACCGTGTTAGTTTATTAATAGCTATAACCGTGTTAGTTCATTAATAGCTATAACCGTGTTAGTTCATTAATAGTTTTAACAATGTTTGTTTATTAATAGTTATAACCGTGTTAGTTCATTAATAGTTATAACCGTGTTAGTTCATTAATAGTTATAGCCGTGTTAGTTCATTAATAGTTATAACAATGTTAGTTCATTAATAGTTATAACCGTGTTAGTTCAGTAATAGCTGTAACCGTGTTAGTTCATTAATAGTTATAACAGTGTTAGTTCATTAATAGTTATAACAATGTTAGTTCAATAATAGCTATAACCGTGTTAGTTCATTAATAGCTATAACCGTGTTAGTTCATTAATAGCTATAACCGTGTTAGTTCATTAATAGCTATAACCGTGTTAGTTTATTAATAGCTATAACCGTGTTAGTTCATTAATAGCTATAACCGTGTTAGTTCATTAATAGTTTTAACAATGTTTGTTTATTAATTGTTATAAAGGTGTTAGTTCATTAATAGTTATAACCGTGTTAGTTCATTAATAGTTATAACCGTGTTAGTTAATTAATAGTTATAACCATGTTAGTTCATTAATAGTTATAACCATGTTAGTTCATTAATAGTTATAATTTTGTTAGTTCATTAATGGTTATAACAGTGTCATTGCATTAAGAGTTTCCCAATGTTTAGTTCATTAAAATAAAATATCTTTACGGCAGTCCACCATTACTGGAGTCTACCGGCGGGACTTCTAATGCAGACGCCTGGAGGCAGTTGGATCTGAGATTTTACTTCACCCTCCAAAGAAGACTATGCCGAGATTCGAACCCGCGTTACCCAGTTTTGGAGCCCGACAAGCAACCGATTCGGCCACCTGCTCTCCCTTAGTTCATTAACAATTACAACAATGTTAGTTTATTAATAGTTTTAACAAAATTAGTTTGTTGATTCATTAATAGTTATAACAAAAGTATTTAATTAATAGCTATAACAATTTTAGTTCATTAATGGTTTTAACATAAGTATTTCATTAATAGCTATAACAATTTTAATTCGTTAATGGTTTTAACATAAGTATTTCATTATTAGCTATAACAATTGTAGTTCATTAATGGTTTTAACAAAAGTATTTCATTAATAGATATAACAACTTTAGTTCATTAATAGTTTTAACAAAATTAGTTCGTTAGTTCAATAATAGTTATAATAAAAGTATTGCATGAATAGTTATTACAATTATAGTTCATTAATGGTTACAACATTTGCTATATTATAATAGAAGTTCTACAAAAAAACACTACATTGCTTTACCATTACTTAATAGTTCACAATATTTGTTTACAGGATTGCCTCACTAGCATGCCCATCATAGCAAATGGAAGTATAAGAAACGTATGTCAAATTGGGATTGAGTAAAAGTCTTACATCATAGATCAAGAAACTGAAAATGTATCGCCTGATATGTGTGTGATTATTATTTTAATGTATTTGCTAGAAATACTTGTACTACAATAAAATATACGGAAATACACCATATTTGACGTTTGTCATATGTGTGTATATGTATATATATATATATATATATATATATATATATATATATATGTATGTATGTATTTATATATTGAACATACATTTTTAAAGATAACACGAATTGATCGAGGACAAGTTAAGTGAAAACAAAATCCATGTGTGTTTATATCGGGGGATAGGGAGGAAGATAATACATTTTAGAAAGTGAACTAACAGAAAAAAATAAAGAATTGAAACATACATGTTTTTTAGCTGTTGATTGTCTCCGACAATTCGTTTTGGTAATATTTCATTTTTGCTTTGCATTATTGATTGCTACGTGACCTTTATGTGATTAGAATAGTTGGATGACACGTGTTAGAAGTTAGTGTTGCACTGTTGTGCAATGTGATGCTCAGTACATCGGGATTGGGAAGCAGCTGTTCACATTATCGGGAAAATAATGGCCATATTCGTGGCGTCTTTAGAGAACGCAGTTATTAATATCGTTTTCCTGTTGCTATGACAGTCCTTTCTGTGTACTTTTCCCCCCAATTTATGCGAATGAACTAGGGTCGATAAACTAATGTAGATACTCATTTTTTATTTAGTAAGTTTGAAGTTGCCGCCCATGCAGCCAAATATGACTAGCCTGTAGTTCGACCCTGTTAACGACATATTAGAAAAGGCACAACAGTTGTACTTTATCGCACATATCTCCATGGTTTGCGAGATTTAAAAAACCGTTTCATCTGCTTTGTTTATTTCCAATTTGCATTTTTTTTTCAAGGAAATTATAGTGAGGAAGAAACAATGTACTCTCTTTTTGACGGACGTCATTTGGAATAGTTAGCTGAAGGGCCGATTAGGGCAAGCATGGAGGTCGCCTTTGTCAAGGGAATTTATCACCGGCGACAAAGCGCTTTAGGGTAATCTGTACCATTTAGTAGTGTGGATACGGGAATTTCCCGACTGCAATGAAACTAATTTCCCCAGATATGATAGAATATTTATTAAATCTTCCCTACAACCATTCTTCTTCTACCTTTTAGCTCCCAGTGGAGCATAGGTCTTCAACAAACACTTTCCAAGTCGTTCTGTTTTTTGCAATTCTTTTAAGATCATTCTATGTCTTCTCCATCATCTTCATCTCTGCTTCGATCTGTCTTCTCCAAGAATTCCTTGGTCTTCCTCTTTGTCTTTTCCCCTGGGGATTCCAAAAAAGGGTCTGTTGTGTAATACTCTCAGTTGGCTTCCGTAGTGTGTGTCCTATCCATCGCCATCGTCTTCGCTGTATCTCTTTATCCACTGGTATTTGACCGGTACATTTCCATAATTCCACGTTAGTGACTTTGTCCTGCCTTTTCCATCCCTTTATTCTGCGCAAGCATCCATTAATGAAAGTCTGTACCTTCGTGATTGTCAATTTTGTTATTCTCCATGTTTCACAGCCATATAATAGGACTGACTTAACATTGGAGTTGAAAATTTTTATTTTTGTATTTAGCCTAATTTCTTTGGATTTCCATATGTTTCCCAGTGCATGAAAGCTCCTCTTGCTTTTGATATCCTTATTTTGGTATCATTTTCTGTTCCTCCCTCTTTATCTATATTACTGCCCAGATATATGTAAGATTGTACGTCTAGTAGAGGTATTTTTCCTAGTTTTATTTGGTTATTGCCAACTGCATTAATTCTGATAATGTTGGTCTTATCTCTATTAATCTTTAGTCCTAGCTGTTGTGATCTCTCATCTAATATACTCATTTTATCATGCATCTGTTGATGGATGTGTGATAGGAGAGTTATGTCATCAGCAAAGTCTAAATCATCAAGTTGTTTGGTCAGTGACCACTGGATCCCATTTCTGTTTTTATTTATTTTCATAATCAAATCTATGGCCTGTAGAAAGAGAAATGGAGACAGAAGGCATCCTTGCCTTACTCCTGTTCTTATTTCAAATGCTTCTGTAAGCTGTCCTTCATGCACCATACTACATTTTGTTCCTTCATACATTGTTTTTATCAGGTTAATAAACTTTATGGGGATTCCGTAATGACTCAGCAACTTCCAAAGCATTCTTCTGTCAAAACTATCAACTGCCTTTTCGTAATCTATGAATCCAATATAAAGTGGGGATTTTCTAAACTTTGTTCAACTATTATACGTAGAGTAGTTATTTGATCAGCACATGATCTGTTCTTCCTAAAACCTGCTTGTTCATCTCGCAAGTTTTTCTCTATAGCCTCTTTTAGTTCTCCAGAATGATTCTGCCTAATATTTTTCCTGGCTCTGATAGTAGCATAATTCCCCTATAATTTGTGCACTCCTGTAAACTTCCTTTCTTTGGTAGTTTGATCATATAACCTTCTCTCCAGTCTTTAGGTATTTCTTCCCTCTCCCAAATTGTATCCAATAGATCATGTAACATCTTGGTAGAGGTGTTAATATCTGCTTTGATGGCTTCCGAAGGAATTTCATCTGGTCCTGTGGCTTTACCATTATTTAATAGTTTGATGGCTTTCATTACTTCTTCTTTGCTTGGTTTTCCGCAGTTAACGTGTAACTCTTCTTCTGCTGGTAGTATATCTGGAGGGTTATTTGAGCCGGGTCTGTTCAAAAGTTCTTCAAAGTGCTCTTTCCATCTCTCCATTTATTCCTTATATTACTAAGCAGATTTCCTTTCTTATCTTTGATAAAGGCGTTGATCTGTTTGTATTTTCCACCTAATTTCTTTGTGCTGTTGTACAGTTCTTTCATATTCCCTTTATTTGCTGCTTCTTCTGCCTCTTTAGCTAGTTCATCTATATATTTCCTCTTATCCCTTTTAATGCATCTTCTCACTTCTTTGTTCACCTCTGTGTAAGCTTCCTGTGTCTTGGCTTTATTACTTCTTGTTTTGCTTTTATTTATGTCTTCTTTCTTGTTCTTTCTTTCTTTAATTTTATCCAGGGTCTCTGCTGTCATCCATGCCTTATCCTGTGTTCTCTTTTCTCCAGTGTTTCTTCGCATGTCTCTTTCATATATTTTTTACCTGTTTCCAATGATCTTCTATATTTATTGTATTTTCTAGTGGTTGGAGGACTTGGTATTTGTTGATATTGTGACTGCGAATTTATCTTTAATTCCTTGTTCTTTAAGAAACCCAACATTGAAATATTTCCTACCCTTATTCGTTGTAGTATACCTTTTTAATTTAATTTTAAGTTTGGCTATCAGAAGATGATGATCAGAAGCTACATCTGCCCCTCTATATACTTTTACATCCTGTAAGGATGACTTAAACTTATTATTAATACATATGTGATCAATTTGATTTTCCGTTCTATGATCTGGTGACATCCATGTAGCTTTGTGTATTCTTGTATGTTGGAATATTGTTCCTCCTAGGCTCATTTGATTAAGGACGCAGAAATTAACAAATATCTCTCCATTCTCGTTTATATCTCCAAGTCCATGTTTTCCCATAATCTCTTCGAAGCCTCTGTTGTCTGATCCTACCTTAGCATTTAGGTCTACCATAAAGATTATAATATCCTTGGCTCGTCTTGCATCCATCTGACATTGTAGCTGTTTATAAAAATCATCTTTAACTGAGTCATCCTTATCGTTGGTTGGTGCATAGCATTGTATAATGTGTAATTTTATTTTGTTTTTGGTTGTTCTAAATGTTGCTCTCACCAGTCTTGGTCCCACTGCCTCCCATTCTATTAGTGTCTTCTGTGCATTCTTTGATAGCATTATAGCTGCCCCTTCGCTATGTTGTGCTCCTGGTTCCTGGTGTCCTGATGATAAAATCATCTCCCCTGTATTCAATTGTATTCTCTCCGCTCCCAGCCATCTTGTTTCACACATTCCCAGAATATCTATCTTGTAGTTAGTCATGTCTGCTGCCACTTGTGCCGCTTTTCCCTGTTCGTTAAGGGTACGAACATTCCAGGTGCCAATTCTCGAGGATTTCCTGGTAGACAAAGGGTGAGTCGGCAACCCGGATTCCTTATGGCTTTCTCCGGATTGCGTCATACGTCACTTAGACAGAGAGCCCTTCTCTTTCCTGGTTGACGGATTAACTTTATCTTTCTTTGACTTGTTCATGTTTGTGAAGTTTTGCGGCTTATTTTTTTACAGTATGGGATAGCCAGTCCCATGCCTAACTCTCCTTTCTCGCCTCTACGAACATGCCTGGTAGGGTACAACGCCGCTACTCTTTACTCCCCTTTCGGGCCCCGGCAGCGCACAGGCGACCTCCAACCATTGGCTTCAGTTAATATTTTTTTACAAACACTGCTATATTTACTCCATGTTTCCGTGCTGCATAATGTGTGTGTTGGTAAACCGTAAGAGCCTGGGACAGGACGGAAACATTGGATGGCAAAAACACAATAAAAATTTTTTTTAATCTCAGTTATTTTTGTTTTATTTATTTTTTAATACTACTGCAATACGAATAATTGAGTCACAGAAATAGCTTTAGAGTTGTTGTTATAGAGTAGATTTTATGTAAATGATTTTTATTTTTCATTTCTAGTGAAGTGTTTTGGTAGATAGTTCGATTAACCAAAATAATAAATTGTTCCAGTATATGAAGTAGCAACATGTTCGATCTACGATATCTATATATATTTGGCCATTTGTGAAACTTTGTAATCTGGGAACAAGGGATATCCTATCATGCTATAATCTGAATTTTCCTATTTCCTTTTAAAAACCACTTTGGTCCTGATATATATATATATATATATATATATATATATATATATATATATATATATATATATATGTATATATATACAGTAATCCCTCAATTATCGCGGTTAATAGGCCCCAGAACCGGCCGCGATAAGTGAAAAATCGCGAAGTAGTGTCACCCTCTCATTTTTAACATACGTACATTTTTTGTGTATGTATAATATCAATAAGTATATATGAAACCATATAAGTGCATATGTTATCATTAGAACATTAAAGAATAGTTTCATGTAAATAAAATATTAATAGTATCAATAACAAACATAAAATAATGTATATATGGTATAAATATGCCATAGTTCCATATGACATAAATATGCCATAATTCCTCAATTTTGAATTTTTGAACAATCTGCGATGTACTGAGGCCGCAATAAATGAACCGCGAAGTAGCGAGGGATGCCTGTATATATATATATATATATATTTATCAATATATATCACGAGGTGTGTAATATACGTCAGTCTGTATGAGTCTACTTTCTTTTACTTTTCTATACAAACCTGGCAAGTTGTTTACTTATCCTGATATCGATAATGATGCAGCTACAAATTTATTTCTGCAGCACATTCCATTGAAAAAACTCATAAACATGAATGTAATGTGTTCACACAAGTCGTGTCAAGTTTGCTAAAAAATGTTTCTTAGATGTTACTATCATCACTGTTTTCTTAACTCCATTAAGCAAAGTCATTTCTTGTCAAGTAATTTTTTATTTTTCAGCGAAGTTTCGTTGAACAACAGAGTCAGAGTGTATTTCCAGGAAATCCTTCAAGTTCCAAGAAACGTAAAAATTCTCTTTACTTCCATCTCATTACTGTAGCGTCTTCACAACACCAGTGGTTTCAGCAATCTGAAGATGATAAACATAAAAAAAAATAATGTAATCAAAACAGATGTTTCTATACATATAGGGACACCAATAATAACAATCATGTTCACATAAACAGTTATTTAAAAAATATGTTATAAATAAGCGCGAACAATTCCGGAAATGTCTGTTGGAAATATTATGTGTCCAATTTATCACGGCAATTTTATCCACCCCTGTATATTAATCATCATCATCAAGTACCGGGCCTGATGGCGTAGGTGATCATGTCTCTCCACAACTTTCGATCTCGACAGTTATTTATCATTTCTGTTGTTGACCTTCTGCCAAGCCATTCTCTTAAGCTGTCTTGTATTTTTTCTCTTTGCTTCCCTCTATCTCTTCGTTCCTCAATTTCCCCGGTTGTTACAATATATTCCAGTTGTTCTCTTCTCATTACATGGCCAAAAAATTATGATTTATATATTAATAATGGACGCAAAAGTTCATTTCCTGAACAAAACATTTGTACCTTTATTATGCATATATATATATATACACACACACGCACACATAAGCAGAAAATGTAATCCAAAAAGTTAGTGTACAAAACATCAACAAAAAATAAATACATAAATGATGTACTTATCTGTATCAATAATTGCTGGAACAATGGATTTATAATAGATGACATCACTATCTACATTAACAAACGAACGATACGTTTTTGTTGTTCTTTGAAATAATTCTATATCAATTCCGATAGCGTGCGTCACACTATTGTTAAGTACTACGCTATTTTATGGCAAGTTTACTTAGCGTATTTACCCCGGCGGTTACACTTTGTTGCGACAGTACTCTTTCTCTCTCTAGTAATGATGTCTTATGTTTACTTGTTTACACTCTCTCTAGTAATGATACCTTATGTTTACTTGTTTACAGCTCAGGTTCAATGTTCTGCGTAGAAATGCACGTCAGACAACTATTGTAGTGTAAAGATTTGTCAATTACTTGCCTTTCTTAAATTCATTAAGTTAAATTGTACCAATTATAGTCCAATTTAGGTACAATAATATCACTTGCAATGAGAGCTATTGTCTTCAATCTTATATCCGTGCAATTTTAATTTTATTATTTTAATAAAACAGTACATTAGTTACTGTCGGATTGAAGAAAAATGGCGTGAAGGTATTTTAAATACACTCTATGATTGTGCCTTTGTGGACAGTCAATTTAATTGATGTTTGCATACGACTAGATGAAGTTAGTGCCAGAGGGGCTACAAGTAAAACTAATCGAGTAAAAGGATGCAATAGAAGTGTACATAATTAACAAGCTACAGGAATTGTAATCATTCAAATATTGCGTCATCTGTGAAGAAGGACTGGTCGCTTATGGGTCTGTCCACAGTGTTGTATAGTCCAGTCCAGTAGACAAATTCTGTGAATTCACATCTGTCATCTTAATAATAGAGGGAAAATACGTTCGGAGTATAGGGCCACGATAGCTCAGTGGTTAGTGAACTGGACTATAAAGGACAAGAGGTAGGGTTCGATCCTAACCGACGGCTTCCATGTTCACCCAACCTTAAATGGGTACAGGATTTTTTTCTGGGAAAGCAAAGCGGCTCGGGCATAATACCGACCACATTACCCCAAAAATCATGTTCTGAAGGTCTGTAAAAATTATGGTCACTAACACCATATTCTCTATATGCCACTTGGCGTGACGAGGCTCCACTTTTTCTACTTTACTACTTTCGGAGTCAACACCAGGATCTGATAGAGAACAGACGTGTTTGCAAGATCTACTTAGAATGGTCAACATCTGGAAGCGGAGGATAGTATATTGATTGTGAATAGAGGAGTCGAATGTCACCCATGGAATAAGGAATGATCATGGAGCCATCTGCTGGATAGCGAGCGATGTCTTTGACAAGAAGAACAAACTTCTGGAGATTCTGAACTGAATTATGATGAACTGAGAGAACGTCCTTACATATGGCGTTAGGGCGCCGTTTGAGACGGGCGACACAGGACTTTTAGGTTCAGTTGATTGAAGTTCTGATAGGCCTGCACAACACTTTCAGTTTGTTTCATGAAGTATTTGGCTCGAGACGATGTATTATACATGAGTGAATTGTGTGATCTCTTGTCACCATTACTGTGTGTCAGTCCTTGAGTGAATTGTGTGATCTCTTGTCACCATTACTGTGTGTCAGTCCTTGAGTGAATTGTGTGATCTCTTGTCACCATTACTGTGTGTCAGTCCTTGAGTGAATTGTGTGATCTCTTGTCACCATTACTGTGTGTCAGTCCTTGAGTGAATTGTGTGATCTCTTGTCACCATTACTGTGTGTCAGTCCTTGAGTGAATTGTGTGATCTCTTGTCACCATTACTGTGTGTCAGTCCTTGAGTGAATTGTGTGATCTCTTGTCACCATTACTGTGTGTCAGTCCTTGAGTGAATTGTGTGATCTCTTGTCACCATTACTGTGTGTCAGTCCTTGAGTGAATTGTGCGATCTCTTGTCACCATTACTGTGTGTCAGTCCTTGAGTGAATTGTGTGATCTCTTGTCACCATTACTGTGTGTCAGTCCTTGAGTGAATTGTGCGATCTCTTGTCACCATTACTGTGTGTCAGTCCTTGAGTGAATTGTGTGATCTCATGTCACCATTACTGTGTGTCAGTCCTTGAGTGAATTGTGTGATCTCTTGTCACCATTACTGTGTGTCAGTCCTTGAGTGAATTGTGTGATCTCTTGTCACCATTACTGTGTGTCAGTCCTTGAGTGAATTGTGTGATCTCTTGTCACCATTACTGTGTGTCAGTCCTTGAGTGAATTGTGTGATCTCTTGTCACCATTACTGTGTGTCAGTCCTTGAGTGAATTGTGTGATCTCTTGTCACCATTTCTGTACGTCAATTAAGTTGAGGTCACTGTTGTGATGATTTAACATGAATGGAGGTGTGTACACAACTGAACGTCGATGGATATGCGCCAGGAACCATTGAAGGCTATGTTTGAAAAGTGTTCATTATTGTAGTTTCCTCATATTCCAAGTCCGGCTTGTTGCAGGAGCTACTGAGTTAAGTACTCTGTGCACGCTGTGAGCTGTGCGTTTCATCCGTTTTAATCGTTATTCATTATTCCGATTGTTTGCGATGAATGATAATATCGTATGACAGGGAACAGACGGTTGTGTTCACTTTCTGTGCGATTTCGCCTTATGTCTTTTGGCGTGTGCTGAGACTGCTATGATGGAGACTACATCTACCTTTCTTTGTTTGGAAGATGAGATAGTATTTCGAATAATTCCACTGTCACGGTAGGTTGAGCAATTATGGATTTTAATTCGTTGCAGTGATATCGAGGCCTTCCATAACCATAACATTAATTTCTCGTTCACTTTGAATATGATTGTTCCATGGAAGATACTGTCGGGTGGTTATCGCATTATGTGCACTCTCATTTTTAGTGATTTCTTAAACAGACATTCTTGTAATCACTGTTGGAAGTGGCCTGATATAAAACAATGTTATTAGTTCAGCTTCTCAGTTAGAGTTATTAATCAGACACAAGTTGCCAAACAAATGTATTCCGCTTTGCTCCATTTCCCCACTTGTTTGAATCGAAACATTGGTTTCTTTAGCTGTATCTTATCCTCAAAGCTGAAACATTCTAATTGTAGTTATTTTTTTATATACAAGATTTAGGTTAACTGAAAATGTTTCATCTCTCAAATGTTTCCTCAAGTCCCTTTTCGGTTTCGCAGATCTAGGACCCGTTCTACAAGTTCTGTAACTTCTGTCGACAGTATCGAAGGTCTGGATCCTGGGACCCTCAGACCTGTTTTATATACACTGCCCACAGTATCAAAGGTCTCTACCTAGGACCTTTCCTACCTGTTTTATATGCACTGCCCACAGTATCAAAGGTCTCTAACTAGGACCTTTCCTACCTGTTTTATATACACTGCCCACAGTATCAAAGGTCTCTAACTAGGACCTTTACTACATGTTTTATATACACTGTCCACAGTATCAAAGGTCTCTAACTAGAACCTTTACTACCTGTTTTATATACACTGTCCACAGTATCAAAGGTCTCTAACTAGGACCTTTGCTACCTGTTTTATATACACTTTCCACAGTATCAAAGGTCTCTAACTAGGACCTTTACTACATGTTTTATATACACTGTCCACAGTATCAAAGGTCTCTAACTAGAACCTTTACTACCTGTTTTATATACACTGTCCACAGTATCAAAGGTCTCTAACTATGACCTTTGCTACCTGTTTTATATACACTGTCCACAGTATCAAAGGTCTCTAACTAGGACCTTTCCTACCTGCTTTATATACACTGTCCACAGTATCAAAAGTCCCGAACTAGGACCTCTCCTGCCTGTTTATAAACACTGCCCTCAGTATCAAAGGTTACCATATGATGTCTCATATTCTGTGTGTTAGTACAGCGATACTTCCATATCGATATCATTATTTTGATTGTCTACTTTTCTATGAACGCTTATCATTTGTCATCTGTACTGTTAGACATCAAGGAACGTTTCTCGTTGCTTCCAAGTTTGAATGTTTCAATCTGAATGATGTCTGGTGGTAAAATCATTATATGTTCTCTCCTTATAATTCTTTTTAAATGTTGTTGAAACTCCACTTCTGGTGGTAATCATATTATATATTCTCTCGTTATGATTTATTTCAAATGTTGTTGTTTTTCCACCTGTCCGCGCTAATCACAGAATAACTAGTCTGGCTAAGTGACTAGGGATCAAACATTGAGAGTTAACCCAGCACATTAAAAAAACTGTTTAGAAATCGGATGTTATTGAGTTATTGAGTTATTTGCGAGTCATCATCATTGTACTCCGAACATGTCCATAGGTGCTCAGATCCCCTCCTCAGCAAGTCCTGCAGTGTCCAGCGACTGACGACTCCAGTTCTATGTTGGTTGATAAGTCTTCTTACACGGCCACCAAGTTTCTCATTTCTGGCTGTGCCCATCTTAACTCCCATTTCCATCATCCGAAGAAGTGACGTGGATTTGTGTTTGTCGAAGTCCTGTGCTCTTCCCACATCTCGGAGGGCATTGATGATGTCAGTCGGATGTATTTGGCCGGAAGACATAGATATGGAATAATGTTATTTGCACGAGACAACACAACTGGGGCCCATTTAATGGCCTCGCTAGAGTAAGAGATAAACACAAGGAAATGTCTGGCAAACTCAAACAACAACATCATTTTCGCCCACGCAGTTTCCTCATTTAAAGTTTATCTCTTTGGATCTCCCATTAATCATCAAATAATAGCAGGTTATAAATGGCGATGCACTGTCATAAAGGCGGTTAAGAACGGTTCTATTAAAAGAAATAGTGTCCGTGACATATTTTATGTCCGTATTGGAGTAAAGTATTAAACTCGCCGTTTGAAGTCAGAGCAACATGAATTAATGGGGTCAGTGCTCTTCATCGCTGATAATGACCTGCCTTAACTCATTCAACCAGGTACCTATTTTTACAACTTGGTCGACTGTGGAGGCTGTCAAGCGCCGATTGATCCCATGCTCACCTTATCGCCAGCACAGCACACTGAGACTGCTCTATTGGTGCTCACTAATTATTATTATTTTTTTTTTTAAATAGCAAATAATTTAGTAGGAAAAGCACAATTTAAAAGGGAAATGTGCAGAACAATAACACGCAGATGTGGTAGGTGGGTAGATCTTGCGTGTGAGATTTTTTTTCATTCGCCAACTTTTAACCTCTGACGAAGTCCTAGAGATTAGGAACTGAATTTTGCGTGTTAATCCATTTTTTCACTGGCAGCCGTGTGCTCAGGGGTCCCTTGCCGCACAGGCAGATTCTCATAATCCGTCTCGGAGGTACTCATATATTTCCGTCGGTGAGTAATTGACGTTTCAAGCCAGGCCCCGCTGCTGTGACCAGGGGTAGTTACCGCAGAGAAAAATCATAAATAATAATCCCAACTGATGCAGACGGGATTTAAACCCTCAACCTCTCTATCTCGAGGCCGGCGTCTTGCCTCGAGACCAACCAGTCCCCCGCATATGAGATTGGGAAACTGTCGCGAAAATGATCGTACATTAAGAAGTCTTATAAAGGAACGTTTTTTTGTTTTTTTAAATGCTGATCATATGACAATCTAGTGAAGAACAATGTGTCTAGACTTAGGTAACCTGCAATGGTGGTTCTAAATCAAGCAAACTATACTATATTTTGACTTCTCGCTTCTTCCAACAGTTCTTGGCCTTGGAATAATAGGCTAAGAGGCAGGAGACGAAGCCAATGAGGAACATTTAATACGCGTATGTAGCCTGAATAATGTACTAGTAAATACTATCGTAAATACTAGTAATACTATACTTATAATCGAACTAAATAGACTACAGGCCAATAGTACAGCACTCAGGAAAACAAGAGTCTCAGACTGTGGTTCTATAAGGGAAGACAATTGTACATGTCTCCGTAGAATAAGGCACATTAAATGGCAGGAAAAACTAACCAATTCAACAGTCCCACAACGTGCTAAGACCCTAAACAAGTATGTCACTGCTCAGAAGCCGAATGTTAAAATGGCTAGGGCACGTCCAGCGAACGGAAGAAAACATCAAATACTATATGGTGAGCTAATACACGAAAAAAAAAATCTGCAGACCGAAACTACGATAAAGAGATATTTGTAAATAATTTCTCAGTGACTTCTCCATTCGTGAAATTACTGGGAACATCTGGCGAGATCGCACATCATGGAGAGCCTGTATAAAAAAATGGCATAACATTATTTGAGGGTGTACTATGGCAAAACATGTAAGAGAAAAGACTCATGAAAAAAAAGATGGAAAACACAGTGGCCTGACTGGTTCATTCTTTAGCCGAATGTGCTTGTCAAACATTTGTAGAATTAACCATGACAGCAGTTCGATTTTTACGGATTTTAATTCGTTTGCAGTGATACCGGGGACTTCCACAACCATAACGCTTCCAACAACAACAAATACACACTAACTTCTACAAAACCGTCTAACAAGACGAACAGGGCCACAAAAGAGCTTGAATAAAATACAAGAAAAGTTATTAAAGTGCGGTTGTTCTTTTGTAGAACTTACAACAAATCAATATACTTTAATTTGATATTATAAGTGTGGTTAGCTACTTGTTTTAATCTCAGTATGATATTTCAGCTATAACTCTAGAAATAGTCTCAGTTTGATATTCAGCTATAACTTTATAAATAATCTCACTGTGATATTTCAGCTATAACTTTATAAATAATCTCACTGCGATATTTCAGCTATAACTTTATAAATATTGCAGCATTTACGGTTGAAGATGACATGAGTTTCCTACAACCTGCTCACTTTTTAAAATTAATATTTGACGGGAGTGGTTCCACTTTGTGAAGCAACACAAATACACGAGCTTTCTAGAATAATTAATTTTCGTCTGAGTGATGTGTTATTTGATTAATTGGACAAGAACGTCTTTAAAGATTGACAAAATTTGACACTCATTGCTATTGGATATTCTAGAAGCCAAACGAAGATGCTCAAAGTTGAAAAAAAAGGCTAAAAACAACATAGCTTTCTAACGTGACTGCAGGTCTGTTCTAAAGGCTGTCAAAGCAAGCCAGATTTTCTGAACGAAGATGGTTGTGGAAGAATTGGACACGCTATCACTAACAACCTGGCATTGAAACTGGTCACTGTCCATTTTGGTATAGCAGGATATTAATGGGCCAAAATAATAACAAATACAGATACTCTTAAAGAACAATGCTACTACAAGACTTCAATAAAGGAAAACAAAAACAATTACCAGAAGACTATATATATGAAGATAAGCACAAATAGCAAAATGTACACAATATTAAATACTGTGCAAGGCCGCGAGTATAACTACTGTATAGCGATTTAATGTGTATAGTTTGTCTTGTTATACCTGATGAAAGCCTTTTTGCCGAAACGTTGTAGTTTGCTTTGTCTCTCGATTTAGTTTAGTTGCTTCATAACATATTAAGTTTATTTTAAAAGACTATATTGAAATTCTCTATCAGTGAAATCAACTGAGAAAATCTGGCAGCAGCTCATAGAACATGGAGAACAAAAATAAAAAGTGGCACAACAACATTCGAGGCTATCTGATATCAAATTCAGAAGACAAAGGGCACAGGAGAAAGGAGACGAGGCCAGGTACCACAAATACAACTTGTTTATTCCGCGGACGGATCTGTATATTCAACACTGGCAGATTCAGCAACGAGAGAAGCTGTTCAGGAAAGCAGCATCCAACCATAACGACACTAATATGTTACCAAACTACTGACTATTGCTTGATACCAACCATCTGTCAAGACACTAAAGGCTACACACACACACACACATATATATATATATAATATATATGAGAAAAGATGCCAGACAGCTTAAGAGAATGGCTTGACAGAAGGTCAACTACAGAAATGATAAATAACTGTCGAGATCAGAAGTTGTGGACAGACATGATCACCTACGCCAGTAAACATCGTACTTGATGATGATGATGATGATATTTATATATATAACAAAACAATCTTCCGACTTCGATCAGGGAACTGTAGTCTGTATACCCTTCAATACAGAATGCAAATGACTACATATCCACAACATGCCTGTTCAGCCAGTCAACAGACACCAGAACATGTCCTCCAAACACGTGAACTGTAAAGAGGACTAAAAACTGAAATTTGAACCCAAGATAGGCAATTTGTAAACAGACTATTAGGTGCTTATAATAACTTTTTGCTAACGACTACATTTATAGAGGAGACTTGTCTTCTGTGTAAATGTTGAGCACAGAAAACTAGAGATAGAAAATATATAGAAATATAGGAAACTACATATAGTTGTATCTCCATTGTAGATATATTAGTACTTTCGTGGTGGTGGTGGTATTTCCAATTCAAATTATTTTGATAGTTATAGCTTCGTAATGGTAATATTTGCAACTATATTGTCGCGATATTTATATTATAGTTGCATCTTCATTGTAGATATATTAGTACTTTCGTGGTGGTATTTCCAATTCAAATTATTGTGATAGTTATAGCTTCGTAATGGTAATATTTGCAACTATATCGCCGCGATATTTATAGTTTGGTGATGGTAATATTTGCAACTATATCGTCAGAGAAAAATGACTTTAGTTGCACATTGAACCATTTTGTCACGAGGCCAAGACGTCAGCATCTGAGTCGAATTTTTGTCACTTTATAGGTTTTTTTTATCACAGTCATCGTCAGAAGAAATGAAAGTCACACTGTGACAGAGTGAGGCTGTAGGTTGGATTTTTCAGAACTCCCCACCGTTTCCTTGCTAGTACTTCCTGTACAATGTTCGCCACATGTGGATGAGCATTCTCGTGCAGCAGAATCACACCACGCGAAGGCACGCCGGGTCTCTTATTCTTTATAGCTGTATGCAGTTTGTCTACTATGTCTTTGTAGCAGATGGCATTGATGTTCACACCAGTCTTTAAAGTCTGTCAATACAAGCCCGACATGGTAAACAAAATGTGTACGGATTCCGTATCACACCGGCCATTTTTCAAACGGTCTGCAGCAAGCCAATGAATACTACACTTAGAATGAACACGCACACAATTTCACATTGGTATATGTTAATTCGTCAGATTACACCTTCATGCTCACTACGTATATTCATTTTTTCCGTAGCTCGGGCGGGTTTCATTTGAACACTCCTCGTACAAGTGTTATCACATTTAAAGAGATGTAAAGCACTTTCATATATATTTAAATGGGCGATAGAAAGAGAGAATACCATAAAAAAACGAGAGCACCGCTATGGAAAGTACAAGGAGATATTTAATCAGACAAAATATTTTCCACCGAGCCAGAGTTAATTTCTTCTATTTTAATTTTGAATCAATTCTGTTAATTTTTTTTTCCTGAATTAGCTATGCAAGACTTAGCTTTGGCTATTATGTTAAGGGGGTGTATATGTGTTTTATATTTCACGTCGAAATGTGACCAGGTACGTTTTTAATACTCCTTTATCTGCTTCTTAAAATTGTGTGTGCATGCGATGAAGTAAAAAAGTAACGATCCCCGTCACGCCAAGTGGCGTATAGGGAATATGGTTGTAGTGACCATAAATTTTACATACCTACAGCACATGATTTTTAGGGTAATGTGGTCGGTATTACGCCCGTGCTGTGCATGCGATTAGCTTACCCTTATTTAAATGGCTTACTAGAGAAATCAGACTTGATATCTCAAATGGGGGACTTCCGTTTCTAAGATGACAGATCTAGTCCACGTTCTCTCGATCGCTGCAGAAAGTGCATTCGGTGTCAGATTAATTTCGGTTCTCCATTGCGCTCCTATGCGTTAAAGGCAAGATGATGATCTACTTATTACTTCTGCGCCGATAAAACAATGTCATACGCCGACAATATTCCATTTTCGACAAATCAAGTGTTGTGAATGCGACTTTCTATAGCCTAGGCTCGTTCTGCGCTTTACGTCACATTGGTGCTGTTCATGACCATTGTTGGATTTGCTTGACGCAAGTTATTTCCATGTTGCTCATTAATGTGAAATGCTTCGTCTTCCGCAGTTTTATCTCTTTAGTAAATTTGCACCCTGTACTGTTCGTCGTAGGCTACATTCACTAGAGTAATCAGGATTCTAAAGGCGCGTCATTGCAGTGCGTCCGACTGTATTATGTGTGCTACGTCATCGTAACGGCTCATTGTAAATCCCTAGACCGGCCGTACGATAATCTTACGGTCTGTTGTTTGATGTGCGACGGGGATAATCTGACGACTAACTGTGTGTTTATATGTTCGAAATTGGAGTCAACAACGATGGCCTAACATCATCAAGCGCGATACATTTTTAAAGAAATATGACGATCATTACTTTCGGGAGGATGTGAACTTCAGGTATATGGTGGATAGGCGGCAGGAATCATTGCAGACTATGCATGAAAAGTGTTCCTTGTTGCAGTTTCCTCATATTCCAAGTCCATGGGGGACTGGTTGGTCTCGAGGCAAGACGCCGGCATCGGGACAGAGAGGTTGTTGGTTCAAAACTCGGCTACACCGGTTGGGATTTTTATTTATGATTTCTCTCTGCGACAACCACCCCTGGTCTCAGCAGCGAGGCCCGGCTTGAAAACGTAAGTTACTCATCGACGGAAAAAAAAAAAAACATGAGTACCTCCGAAGTCGGAGTTATCTGCCTGTGCGGCGAGGGACCCCTGTGCACACGGCTGCCGGGGGAAAATGGATTAACACAAAAAATTCAATTCCTAGTCTCTAGGGACTTCGTCAGAGCTGAAAGATGGCGAGCGCAACAACAACAACAAGACGTGATATTAGTGTTCGCAATCCGATCGCTGGCTATTCATCATCGCTGTCATGTCGACATGTTGATGCTCTTTAAGTGTCGGTGCATGCGGGTCATGAAGGAAGAAAATGGGGGAGAGAGAGAGCTGTTGGGTGAATCAAGCTGAAAGTAGAAAGACATTTGAGACGGATAGCAGTGAGAGAGGGGCGACTTTCACCGACAGAGTGACTATGATGATAATGGTTCAGCTGAAAACTTGTCAGCGAATCCAAACTGATTGCTTGTGGCAGGATCGATGAACCAGAAGTATCCAGACCCTGCTCCGTCTCTCCGCGGTGCCTCCATTAGCAGACTATCCAGTGGCCAGATTTTGGCCACCTGAGTAGGGGGTCGAAAGGGAAGGCAACCCCAACTCAAATCTGCCATGCTGAAGTCGGATGCTTTGAGCGGAAAGGAGGTAATATCACTGTCATACTGCAAACCACACACAGCGCATCTACATTAACTTAACGTCATTTTAGGAGCGGATGATGAAAAGAACTATCTAGTCCTCTAGTTAGCTGTCGAACAGAAAGGAATGATAGTGGCCTAACTTCAATCTGAATATCATAGTCACCATCAAACACTCTGCATGCTGATGTAAGTGATCATGACTCATCACAGCTTTCTATCCCTTCATTTATGTTGCTGTTGAATTTCTACCGGTTTGAAGTTTGTGGGATAGAGTCTATTTTCCGCCACCGCATGACTTACGCTGGAGGCTAATTAATTACAGCTCATATTGACTGCTGTGGTAAAGTGAACTAGGTGTTCCACTTTAAGGATCCTGCTCAGGTGCTACCTGAGTTTGTGCAGATGACTACGATCTATTCGGTGAATTAGGCAGGGCGAATACGCCTTTGTTTTCATATCGCCCTGCGTACAACGTTATGGCTTTGAGAGCTGTTCTTTAATAAAATAACTGTCGTAGAATTTATTCGTGAGTAATTATTTTCAGCTCTCTGATGTAGATCGATATGACTAATCAAATTAAGGTTCTACTATAAGCATTCTGGGAGTCGCGATAGCTCAGTGGTTAGTGAACTGGACTACAAAGGACACGAGGTAGGGTTAGATTCCAACCGACGGTGTCCGGTTCACCCATCCTTTAATGGGTACCGGATTTTTTTCTGGGAAAGTAAATCGGCACGGGGTAATACCGACCACATTACCCCAAAAATCATGTGCCGAAGTTCTGTACAATTTATGTTCACTAACACCATATTCCCTATACGCCACTTGGCGTGACGGGGGTACTTTACTTTTTTTTTTTTTTTTTTTTTTTTTTTTTTTAATAAGCATTCTGCCCCGTTGTTGGCTTACCACGGCAACAGCCGGGGTTCGTACCCTGGCGAGGACACCTGGGTTTTACTAATTCCCTAAAAATTAGTGGGAGCCGCGATAGCTCAGTGGTTAGTGAACTGGACTACTACGGACAAGAGGTAGGGTTCGATCCCAACCGACGGCTCCGGGTTCACCCAGCCTTAAATGGGTACCGGATTTTTTCTGGGAAAGTAAAGCAGCACGGGCGTAATACCGACCACATTACCCCAAAAATCATGTGCTGAAGGTCTGTAAAATATAGGGTCACTAACACCATATTTCCCTATACGCCGCCACTTGGCGTGACGGGGGGTACTTTACTTTACTTTTACTATTCTGCCCCGTTGGTACAATATTTGTGCACAGGGTTGCGATATTTTCAATTAATCAAATGCTGTGGGTATATCAATTGTTGTCAAACGTTGTGCGTACTGTGTCATGATGTTGTACATTATGTCCCTAATACTCTAAAGAAAGTAAGGCGAAGTGAATATTCCGATGATGCTTGTGAACCAGCAGCACTGGTATGATGGAATGATCTTCAAGTCAAGAACATTGTTGCTTACATTCAAAAGAGCTGCGGGAAGAACGGGGGAAGACTTGAGAACCAGTTTATTTTTTTTTTTCGAATTGTGTTAAAGAGTTATTTCATCATTTTTAGCTGTAGTTCTTTTCTTTTCTGTCCACCCAACTCATTCTACTTATTCTTCTATATATCCATATTTCATTGGCTTTAATTTTCTCCTCAGTTTTCACAATTAAGCGTCCCTGTTTTTGAACCACAAAGAAGGGTTTATTAGATATAGAACTTATATTACTTTGACATTTCAAGAACTATTATTAGTTGTTTTTATGTGGGTATAACCATTGTGACTATAATCTTTCTCCTTATTTTGGTAGGAGTCCCAGTGGCTAATTCGTTAGTGCGATCGCTTCTTGGTAAAAAAGATCAGGGTTCGTTCCCAGAAGCGAAGAATCAACAACAGAAAAAAAACAAATAATTTACAACCCGAAATAGAATCGAAGCTGTATTCTTCGAATAGCACCTTACCAAAAGAAACCTGCGGCCAACTAAGCAACCATTTATTTTTTTCTGTTGCTGATTATTTGTGAATCTTGTTTTCCACTATTGTAAACTCTCTCTGCGATCAGGACCCAATCTGAGTAGGATTCCAGCTCCTCACATGAACTCAGCTGTCAGGTTAGGTGTGTTACAAACAGTACATCACAATTAGAGTCTGCCAGATCCATTCTGAATGAACACCCGTTAAAAACGTTGCACTGTGTTCTGCGCCAGTGGCCCAGTGCATCCGATTTCAGCCAGCATTTTATTCAGGTTTGCTTTCCCTAGCCTTTGATTGTCCCCAATCTTCCTGAAATGCAGCAGGTGATCTTTTCTGTAGGGGGATTCTGCCCTTAGATGGTCGGCCCTCCCAGGTTTACGAGCTCCATCTGCCCGAGTCACTAGAGGTGTGACTAACACAGACATGCACACACAAAGATATGAGATGTGACAAACACAGACATGCACATAGCGATACGAGGCATGACTAACACTGACATACATCAAGATATATGACACATGACTAACATAAACATGCACATAAAGATATGAGATATGACTGACATAGACATGCACACACACACAAATTACACATGTCTAACATGGACATGCACACAAAGATATGAGATATGACCAACATAGATAGGCCCACACAATGATATGAGATGTGACTAGCATAACCATGCAAACACAAGGATATGAGATGTGACATACACAGACATGCACACACAAAGATATGAGATATGACTAACATAGACATACACACAGAGATATGAGATATCACTAGCCCAAACACAAAGATATGACACATGACTAACACAGATACACACTAAGATATGAGATATGACTAAACACATACACACTTAAAGATATGAGACATGATTAACACGGACACTCCAAGATATGAGATATGACTAACATGACACACACCAAAGTATGAGCCATGGCCAGCACACACACACACACACACACAAGCCAAGATATGAGCCTTGGCTAGCAATGAAACACACCAAGAAATGAACCATGTCCAGCACAGAAAGAAAATGTCCAGTACACATTAAGGTATCCATATGCTTGGGTTTGTTGTAGTCGGCAGACTCTTCTTAACGTGGGAATCATCGACATACGAGACGCCGGCCCCCATGAACTGTTAACAGATATCGTCCAAACAGTTGTACGGAGATTTGATAGTGCAGTCTGACCCGTAGAACGTTCCCTTGCATGAATAGATCCCGGTTGACTGTTCACAGGTGTCGTTGAAACAGTGGTCAGGACATTTGAGAGTGCAGCCTGGCCGTAGTACGCTTCCTTGCGCGTATAGTCTGCTCTTTCTGTGTCACATATGATGTCACAGCCATCAGAACACGTCTGTTCGCACTGTAGCCAAAAATTACCATCAGGACAAGTGTCATCACAGGTATAGCCAGGATGTTTGCAATGTTGGCATTTTTCGGATTTTCCTCGCATAAAGAACTGACACTAAGACAAGACCCGGAGCAGTCGTGTCCATAAATCCCATGTGAACAGTTGCCGTGACACGTACCGATGATGACGGTGCAGCCTTTGCTACTCCCACCACACACTGTACAAAACGACCAAGAATGCCCGTCCAGACAATAGGTGTCTGTAAATGTTTGCACCTCACACACCGTCAGTGCACTCTCGTCCTTCGAAAAGGTCGGTGAGAACTCAAACTTAGTGTGTGCCATTGTCGCTTGTATGGTGACTACAATAGTGTTCACATAAATATTTGGGTATGATATATTATTATACTGGAACACTACACCGCCACTGTCAGAGAAAGCCTTTGGAGTGTCATTCTTTACCCGAATCATAGTGCTAGCTTGATGATAAATTCGAATGGTGTGAGTCTTCTGGGACGTGTCAAAGTTCAGATACCAGTAAACAGAATTGGTTCCACTTCTCAGTTGTGTGTGTGTGCAGTCATTGTCATAGAGATGTGTCTTTGTTTTGCCATTAACTGCGGCCTCTGGTCCACATCCGTCCACTGTATTATCAAGCATTAAATGTGTCGGTCTGATTTGCGTTCTGTTTGAGAGCCACACTCGACCCCCGCCAATGTAGATGGGTCAGATATTTGCAACTATCGCCCCTTCAATCCGTAGCATGTTGATTAGACCATGAAACTGTCCGGATCTGTAGGTCCAGATCCCTATTGTAAACTTACTTCTTTCTCTTGAATGATTCTCTTATCTGTCGCATCGCAAATGTCGTTCAATATAATATTCATTTAGTATTATTTGTCTCAGCTCTTAGGTTAATCCAGCCTCTAAAGATTGGTACCAGAGATTTTACTGAGAAGTAAGGGCGGCATGTCGTGATATCCATCACATTACCCAAAGATCAAGTTAACATATCGTAACTAATATCATATTTCCCACTTGGTTGGTAAAGCGTGGAAGGAAACTTTAATATATTTGTTAATAGGCTTTTATCCTTTATTTGGTGTCTTTTAAGACATCGCAGTTACCTTTTTGAGCTGCTCATGATGTTCTCAACATACTTCTATTGAAACACATTTATGAGTCATTCTTTGAAATTCCATGTTCGCTCTACTGGTATCTTTTCGCCAAAGCCTCATCGTCAATATTTCTTATTTCCACGATATTTCTTAAATGTTATATAGAGCCAGTCTTAACATATGGATGTAAATCATGGACAATAAGACAACAGACAAGAAAATCACTGGAGTCTGTAGAAATGTGGTATTACAGAAGAATGTTGAGAATACCATTTACAGCTAAGAAAAGAATGAAAATGTTCTGAGAGAGGTCAAAGCAAAAGAGAGCTAATTTCCAATATTAGGAAGAAATCATCATTTTTTGGCCACGTAATGAGAAGAGAACAACTGTAATATATTGTAACAACTGGAAAAATTGAGGGACGAAGAGATAGAGGGAAGCAAAGAGAAAAAATACCAGACAGCTTAAGAGAATGTCTTGGCAGAAAGTCAACAACAGAAATGATAAATAACTGTCGAGATCGAAAGTTGTGGAGAGACATGATCACCAACGCCAGCAGGCCCGGTACTTGATGATGATGATGATCATTGTCAACAGAATTTGACAATAAATGTTCATACAACAAAGCAGCCCAGTATCTTTCAAATAACAAGTATGTATATTTTAGAGATTTGGAACAGAGCAAATAACAACCGCATGTGTTACCATGATTAACATTAATTTCTCATATTAAAAATTAAATGAAAAGATTAAAATAATTAAACATTTATGATGATAAACAACTCAAGCTTCACAACTAGCAATTCCCAGAAGGCTGGATATATATATCATGTTCATGCAAAAACTAAAGGTACCAGCAGAAGACAAAAAGTGAAGGAATGTTTTTTTTTTACTTTACACGTCGTTCCTCTTCTTCTTCCTCCATCATTTACCGTTCATCGTCTTAGTGAGATATGTTTAACGGTCTTTCGTTGTTGTGTTCGCCTCTGCTGCTGTTATGTTTCCTTGTGTTTCTAATATTCCACCAATCCATCTTTCACATTGCCAAACCAATTTTGTGTTGTTTCTTTATTCATTCTCTGGCAGGGGTTCTTCCTAGCTTTCTTCAAAAGTTCTTCACTTCTGATCTTATCTCTCAGGCTGTTTCCTGTCATGCGTCTAACACATTCATATCAATAGAGATTATTGTTCTTGCTTCCAGGGCACAGGACTGGCATTGGTAGCACAACGTTGGGATGAAGATTGTATTGTAGAGTGGTACGTTTTGCCACTAGAGTTATTTCCGTGTTGGACAAAAGTGGTGATAGCTGTAAAAATATTTAACAAGCTTTTTTACTTCTTGAGTCTATTTCTGCTGTTTGTGAATTGTCATTAACAACTCAAGTTTGTCATTAATGAATGTAATTTCATCTTCTCTTATGTGTTCAATAACATGTTGTTTTTTTTTGTGGTAGAATTCTTTGATGTGCCCAAAGCATAGGAAGCTGTTTTTTTTTAGACGTCTGGACTTCGCGCCACGATATTTAATTACGATGTATAATAACATCGATCCCACTTGTTTAGTTGTTCATCTGTACAAATTATGTCCTCATAGAATACATAATTTCCAAACGGAGTCATGATCATTATTTTCAAGCTTCAGTTATAATTTACTTCACGGGATGGTTGTGGCATGTAAGCTATGCACGGCTGAGTGGTTTGTTGGCGGTAAATGGAGGCAGGGATTAGTTAGGGAAGGAAATATGCTTCTGGTAATTGGATGATAATGATAATATCATGTTGTGTAACGTTACATATGCTTGAGTTTTTTTTATTAAATTGGAAGTGGTGTGGATAATTTTATCACGGAATGAACGATTTTGATAATTATGTAATAAGGAACGTTGTGCTATAATTGAGGAAATCATATGTGATTAGAGTGATTGCGGTACAGTAGAGGATAGATGGTGTAATTTGAGTGATTGTGGTACGTTAGAGGATAGATGATGTAATTAGAGTGATCGTGGTACGATAGAAGATAGAATATGTAATTAGAGTGACCGTGGTACGAAAGAGGATAGAATATGTAATTAGACTGATCGTGGTATGATGGAGGATAAAATATGTAATTAGAGTGATTGTGGTACGATAGAGAATAGAATATGTAATTAGAGTGATTGTGGTACGATAGAGGATAGAATATGTAATTAGAGTGATTGTGGTACGATAGAGGATAGAATATGTAATTAGAGTGATCGTGGTACGATAGAGGACAGAATATGTAATTAGAGTGATCGTGGTACGATAGAGAATAGAATATGTAATTAGAGTGATTGTGGTACGATAGAGGATAGAATATGTAATTAGAGTGATTGTGGTACGATAGAGGATAGAATATGTAATTAGAGTGATTGTGGTACGATAGAGGATAGAATATGTAATTAGAGTGATCGTAGTATGATAGAGGATAGAATATGTAATTAGTGTGATCCTGGTACGATAGAGGACAGAATATGTAATTAGAGTGATCTTGGTTAAGTAAAGGATAGAATGTATAATTTGAATGATTGTGGTGAACTAAAGGATAGAATATGTAACTAGAATTATCGAGGTGTTCGTAGAGAAAAGAATATGTAAAATAGAGTTATCGTATTGAAGTAGAGGATAGAATTTGTAACTAGAGTGATCGAGGTGAAGTAAAGGAAACAATATGTAATTAGAGTGATCCTGGTGAAGTAAATGAAATAATATGTACGTAGACTGATCTTGGTGAAGTAGAGGATAGAATGTGTAATTAGAGTGATTACAATAGTAAAGTAGAGGAAATTAAATGTAATTAGAATAATAGTGTAAAACAAATGTTAAGAAATATGAAGCATGAGAAAGAGATTTTGGAACATGCAATTAGAGTTGAAATGTGAGAACACAAAACAGATAATCTAATTAGCAGTGAAGAGTTATGGTGGCTGGCAGGGCATTCAATGTTAATTGATCCAAAGCAATAATGGTAGTAACATTCGATCATTCAAGATGATTATGTCATTTCACAACAATATATCTGGCACTATCCATTTCGAGTTATTAAATGTTACGTAGAGCCAGTCTTAACATATGGATGTGGATCATGGACAATAGGACAACAGACATGAAAATCACTGGAGGCTGTAGAAATGTGATTTTACAGAAGAATGTCGAGAATACCATGGATAGCTAAGAACAGTAATGAAAACGTTCTGAAAGAGGACAAAGCAAAAAGAGAGCTAATTTCCAAAATTAGGAAGAAGCAATCATCGTTATATGGCCATGTAATGAGAAGGGAACAGCTGGAATATATAGTAACAAATTGAAAAATTGAGGGACGAAGAGATAGAGGGAAGCAAAGAGAAAAATAACAGACAGCTTAAGAGAATGGCTTGGCAGAAGGTCAACAACAGAAATGATAAATAACTGTCGAGATCGAAAGTTGTGGAGAGACATGATCACTTACGCCAGCAGGCATGATACCTGATGATGATGATGATGATGATGATGATGATGATCCAGTTCGATGATAGATTATTCGAGCCCTTCAAGTTTAAATATGGATTCAAGCAGGGATGTGGAGTCAAGCAGGGATGTGGAGTCAAGCAGGGATGTGGAGTCAAGCAGGGATGTGGAGTCAAGCAGGGATGTGGAGTCAAGCAGGGATGTGGAGTCAAGCAGGGATGTGGAGTCAAGCAGGGATGTGGAGTCAAGCAGGGATGTGGAATCAAGCAGGTATGTAGAGTCAAGCAACGATGTGTCATTTCGTCCATCCAATTCACAATTTTTTAGCTGCCCTCTTTTTTCACAAAGTTTTTGTAGTAGTCCCTGGAGACATACATTCGAGCAGGATCTGACGGCTCCTTATTTAATCCTGCACGTCTCAGAGCACAATTTAGAACAACCGAGATCCTAATCAAGGAGCTTCTATTCGCTGATGATGCAGCACGCTGAAACTATCCTGCAGTAATTATGGATAATCTAAAAATGAAAGTAGAGCCCCATCACGCCAAGTGGCGTATAGGGAATATGGGTTAGTGACCATCCATTTTACAGACCTTCAGCACATTATTTTTGGGGTGATGTGGTCGGTATTACGCCCGTGCCGCTTTACTTTCCCAGAACAAAAGCCGGTACCCATTTAAGGCTGGGTGCACCGGAAGCCGGCGGTTGGGTTCGAACTCTACCTTTTGTCCTTCGTAGTCCAGTTCACTAACCACTAAGCTATCGCGACTCCCATCGATAATCTAGCTAGGTCATAGATGCCTTGGCAAGATAATGAACGTCAAATGGTAGGACAATGAAAACAACTCTAACGTCTTACAACGAGGCAAACTTCCATTGATCATGACAACATGTAGGAGTCAGAATCAAAGGTAGCTGGGCTACATGAGAAAAGTGGACAACGATCGTATTCTTGAACTTATATTGCGAACTTAAGGACGGAAAGAGACCAAAGGCTAAACCAGTTTGGAGATATAGTGTTTACAATTAACGAATATTTAAAGGACATTCATGGTTGAATTCTCTATCAGCGAAAGGTAATGGGAAAATCTGGCCTCAGATCGTAAACAATGAAGAATACAAATAAACAAAACGGTACAGCAACATACAAGGAAAAGATGATGGTAAAATTAGTAGACACAAGGCGCAGGAGAAAGAGGATGAACCAGGCACCATAAGTGCATCTTGTTCAATATGAAGGCGAATCTGCTTTTACAAAATCGGCTTATTCAATAACGAGAGAAGCTGCCCAGTAAAACGGCATCCAGCTTTAATAAGACGCTAATATATTACCTAATGACTGAACAAATCATGGTTGCCTGCTATCAACCACATATACGTCAAATTGTATACAACATATTATGAATGTGATTTTGTATGTGTGTAAAACACGCACACACACACATACTATTTTAATATTTTACAAAGGTCCTCTTTCTCCACACAGGAAAGGTGTAGCCACAGAGATCTAAATTTGTTTTCATCATCGCTTATTGTTTAGACAGCAGCCATTAGAGTACAGATGCAATATACAGTGAGCGTGAGTAGAAAATAATTGGTATAGCAATTAAGATGTAATAAGAGTTTAAGACTAATGTGAATAAGACATTAGCACGAATAGGAAATGTTTGTGGTAGCGATAGAAAAGGCATGATATGGTGTCATATGATTGGACGAATTGTATGAGAGAAGAGATCAGTTAGAAAATTAAGAGAAGCTGCAGCTCAGTAAGAATATTATAAAGAGAAATCTAGATACCTTGTATTTTGTTAGAGAAAAGTTTCTATTATAGTGTGTGATTGTGTAGAGAATAGAGCTTTATGGTGATAATGCATGTTACGTTTCTGTAATACTGCTAGTAAGTGTAACACTGAATGCATGTTACGTTTGTGTAATACTGGTAGCAAGTCTAACACTGGATGCATGTTACGTTTGTGTAATACTGGTAGCAAGTCTAACACTGGATGCATGTTACGTTTGTGTAATACTGGTAGCAAGTCTAACACTGGATGCATGTTACGTTTGTGTAATACTGGTAGCAAGTCTAACACTGGATGCATGTTACGTTTGTGTAATACTGGTAGCAAGTCTAACACTGGATGCATGTTACGTTTGTGTAATACTGGTAGCAAGTCTAACACTGGATGCATGTTACGTTTGTGTAATACTGGTAGCAAGTCTAACACTGGATGCATGTTACGTTTGTGTAATACTGGAAGCAAGTCTAACACTGGATGCATGTTACGTTTGTGTAATACTGGTAGCAAGTCTAACACTGGATGCATGTTACGTTTGTGTAATACTGGTAGCAAGTCTAACACTGGATGCATGTTACGTTTCTGTAATACTGCTAGTAAGTGTAACACTGAATGCATGTTACGTTTGTGTAATACTGGTAGCAAGTCTAACACTGGATGCATGTTACGTTTGTGTAATACTGGTAGCAAGTCTAACACTGGATGCATGTTACGTTTGTAATACTGGTAGCAAGTCTAACACTGGATGCATGTTACGTTTGTGTAATACTGGTAGCAAGTCTAACACTGGATGCATGTTACGTTTGTGTAATACTGGTAGCAAGTCTAACACTGGATGCATGTTACGTTTGTGTAATACTGGTAGCAAGTCTAACACTGGATGCATGTTACGTTTGTGTATACTGGTAGCAAGTCTAACACTGGATGCATGTTACGTTTGTGTAATACTGGTAGCAAGTCTAACACTGGATGCATGTTACGTTTGTGTAATACTGGTAGCAAGTCTAACACTGGATGCATGTTACGTTTGTGTAATACTGGTAGCAAGTCTAACACTGGATGCATGTTACGTTGTGTAATACTGGTAGCAAGTCTAACACTGGATGCATGTTACGTTTGTGTAATACTGGTAGCAAGTCTAACACTGGATGCATGTTACGTTTGTGTAATACTGGTAGCAAGTCTAACACTGGATGCATGTTACGTTTGTGTAATGGTAGCAAGTCTAACACTGGATGCATGTTACGTTTGTGTAATACTGGTAGCAAGTCTAACACTGGATGCATGTTACGTTTGTGTAATACTGGTAGCAAGTCTAACACTGGATGCATGTTACGTTTGTGTAATACTGGTAGCAAGTCTAACACTGGATGCATGTTACGTTTGTGTAATACTGGTAGCAAGTCTAACACTGAATGCATGTTACGTTTGTGTAATACTGGTAGCAAGTCTAACACTGGATGCATGTTACGTTTGTGTAATACTGGTAGCAAGTCTAACACTGGATGCATGTTACGTTTGTGTAATACTGGTAGCAAGTCTAACACTGGATGCATGTTACGTTTGTGTAATACTGGTAGCAAGTCTAACACTGGATGCATGTTACGTTTGTGTAATACTGGTAGCAAGTCTAACACTGAATGCATGTTACGTTTGTGTAATACTGGTAGCAAGTCTAACACTGGATGCATGTTACGTGGTAATTAGATGTACATGTCTGTTGAAGAAAAGGGAAAGTCAAAAATATGACGATGAATATTAATATAAATATTGTAATATAGATTTAGACATGAATAGAAGATTGTAGTGAAGAATAAATGCGAGGCTTAAGTGGGCGGAGGAGGACAAAAATAGTGAAGTTTAACACCAGATGGAACAAGAACACAACCAGTGTGAAGTTAGTACATGTTAAAGAACCCTTGTCAGTTGGAAATCAAAAAGAGACGGTAAAGAAAAGCCTGATGCCAGGACAAAATTAATAGGGAACTAAATGTATTATATAAAAAGTAAAACACTCGAAGATAAAAAAAATTGAGAAAATTGAGTGTGCCTCTGAAGTTGAAGAATATCTGTCTATATGGCGGGGAACACTTGACGACACGGCTGCCCGCGTAGCAAATAGGGAAACAAATTATATTAGCGTAAATTCAGTCCCTCCGGACTTCATTAGAGATATAAAGGTGGGGTGAGTAAACAAACAAACAACAGCAGATGAGAATAAAGAAAGTTTAGTTAAAAGCAGTTACAGCAAGACAAATAATGTATTTTATGAGTTAAACGACAAGGTAAGATCTTCAAGCTTATCTTTGGAGGACAAACAGAAGTCAAAAGATAGAGAGGTCATCAGGTCACACGTACTTGGAACAAAGTTGCTTTCACCACAACCTGTCTGAAAGAATCTCTGTTTCTAGCCAGATCTCCCATTTATTCTGTTGTCATGTTCAAAGTCTCTTTGATGTCTTAAAATCACTTTTTCCTTGGTGTGCCACTAATTCATCGCCAAGAAACCATGCCTTCATTATTGTTCTTTACAGCCGCTGTGTCTTTTGACGTGGCAAAGTATTTTAATTTCCTCTGTAGAATGGGGTTTATAAACCAGTTCTTTTAATTGTTTATCTTTTGAAATGTCTCCATTGCTCTTTCTTCATTATCCAAAGTGCCGTAAAAAATTTTCCTGTAGCATTTTGCTTCGAATGAATCGATCTTCTTCCTTGTTGTTTCCGAAATTGTCTATGATTTACAACCATATGTTGCTATTGGGAGATACATGTCCTCAGTAATTTAAATGTTATTGCCTTGCTGGTATTGTGCCACATGTTCTTTGTGTCGTTTAATTTGTGTATTCTTCCTATTGCTAATCTTCTTTTGATTTCTCTCAGGCAGTCTCGATTGTTAGTTACTACGGATTCCTGATATTCATAGTCTTTTACATTTTCAAGTTCTTCACGGATGATGATGAGTTTAGGTTTGAGTTTTGCTTTGTTAATACAGAGCTAGACATATCAACTGATAATTCTAGAGGGGGACTGAAAAAAGTTGTGTAATTTATAAATATGATGTCATCAGAAGCAACAGAGTCGACGTTTTCATGGCGGACAGATTAACTGCGGAGACGACGCAACGTGATATGGATAATGTTAGACCACAGTCAGATATAGGTAGCCGCGATAGCTCAGTTGTTAGTGAACTGGACTACAAAGGATAAGAGGTAGTGTTCGATCCCAACCAACGGCTTCCGGGTTCACCCAGCCTTAAATGGGAACCGGATTTTTTTCTGGGAATGTAAAGCGGCACGGGCGTAATACCGACCACATTACCCCAAAAATCATGTGCTGAAGGTCTGTAAAATTTATGGTCAGCAACACCATATTCCCTATACGCCACTTGGCGTGACGGGGCATTTTACTTACTTTTTTTACAGTCCGCTACAGAGAAATCCAGAGCGCAGGAGAGCACTAGAAAACCTCCTCTAGCGTGACGTTTTCAACTATACGAGTTTTTGACGGCTGCCATAATTCTACTCACAACCACCCCTGCTTGCAAAGCTAGAAACGTCACGTCAGTGGGAGTTTTCTTGAGTTTTTCTCTTCTGCTGTCTGACCTACTACCTAGTTGGGTTTTATCACACCTAGAATACATGGCAAGTAGGCGAACTCACTCTTCACCTCTTACTGTGATGCAGAGCGCCCTCATTATCCACTGTCCATATTTCTTTGTGACAAACGGCCACCAACGTTCGGACAACCCGTGTTTGATTCCCGCTGGAAGCAGTGTGAGTTGTACATGTGGTTGGAAAAACAAAATACCCCAGCTGGGTCGACCCAACCGCTGGTAGAAATGGGTACCTGGGTAGTACTTTGGGAAGGTGAGGAATGTAAGTTTCGATTTCTGAAGCGACACTATCCAGAAGTCTCCGAACACTTCTGGATAGGCGGCCGAGCACATATAACTCGTAAAAACTCGTGTGCTATGACGCCGATTCAAGTCAGGTACTTTACTTTACCCTTAAATTTATTACAAAATTTGAAGTATGCAACAAGGACTTGCCTGGTTTTTCCTTGAATTCACTACACATTATAGGACGAAAGAATAGCCATGTGTGCTAAATCAATACATAGCGATCAACAACGAACATAATTAAACAGACTCCCTTTTACTTATTAGGGGGATTGGACGGAAAAAATACGAGTACCTCCGAAGTCGGAGTTATCTGCCTGTGCGGCGAGGGACCCCTGTACACACGGCTGCCAGGGAAAAATGGATTAACACGCAAAATTCAGTTCCTAGTCTCTAGGGACTTCGTCAGAGGTAATTAAAGCCATTTACCATATATCATGTTGCTTTACATCATAGCACATTCATTTTTTAATGTTGTGCTTGTAATTTCCTTCTCTACCAGTTCAAATTTCATACAATTTTCTTATGTATTTTTATCCCTTGTAAACAGATGGATAATAATGTTGGCACTTACGACGGGCTTGTTAAGCGAACAGGACAGGCGAATTCATTCATTCTGTAGACAGATTGTAGATTCACTGACAGACGGAGCGAGAGAGAGAGAGAGAGAGAGAGAGAGAGAGAGAGAGAGAGAGAAAGGGGGTAGAGAGAGAGAGAAGCGTAGATTGTCTTTGGTCTTGTTTCAGAGAATATACAGAGAACAAGATCAACAAACTATCTACGAGTGTATATATATACATTTTCGAAGCAGTGCTTGAAGAGGATTTAAGTGTCTGTAGAATGCCTAATTATTTGTAGAATATGGTGTTTCCCTACCTACATGTTTTAGAGGCACGCCTCTGAACAACTGTCACGTAATGTTGCGTTACGACAGTAGGGCTTGGAGATGTGGCTATCTATTGGAGAACCGTCAATGACACGTAAATTTCTTAGACAAGGACCAATAATCTAATAGCCAAGATTGGTTGGGCGTTTGTGAGAAATGTATATAATCATGCCTCGTTGTGGATTGGGGGCATTTGCCAACATCGAGAAAGATAGATACAGAAAGTCGGATATTTTGCCAGAGGTCAGTCAGTTGAACAGATAGATGGAAAAGACGGCGTTAATAGCATAGTTTGTGACGTGTGGTAGTTTTACAAGTTCAGGCAGTTGTATTTTGAAAAGTATACAGTTAATTATCAGAGAACCTGAACAGTTGCTTACATTAGGCAGTATACGGTCACCAAAAGGAGCATCAGTTGTGATTCGTTATAATAGATCAAAATGCTAAGAATGTACTTCAAGAATAATTTCTGTTGTAGATGTGATAATTTAATAATCATTGATATGCAGAATATTTTATAAAGAATAAAAATTGAGTGGAATTGAACATAAAATGTTATGCAGTTTATTCGTCGAGTGCAAGATATATAGTATTATGTCATTGTTACATTCGCATATATTTATTTATTTCATTACAAAGGTAAACTATGTATTTTCATTGTGTAAAATTTACAAAATGGCGTTTAAATGGGAGATAACCGAATGTATATCTTTCTTTCTGTCTGTCTCCTAGCGATTCAAATCCCCGGGATATTTTCTAATTAAATTATAACTTTTATTTTCTAGAAACTTCAAGAAAATGATGCTAAATTTAAAAAAATAAAGTTATGTATTATATATAGTATAGTTGCTGTGGTATATGTCTTAAATGACACTCCACCTGTGTGGCTACAGGAGCCCTGATCATGGTCAGGGCAGAATAGAATAGTGCTACTATCATCGATCACGTATGTCGAGAGAGGTGACTAAGAAGATTGAGATCAAGGTCTTCATCGGTGATAAGGAGTTCCTGCATTTGATCAGAAGCCATCATAAATGTTTTCGCTAGTAGTCAGCACTATGTAGTTGCCTAATCTACAATGAAGATGATCTGTAGATTAAACTAAAATTTCACCTCTTGTGAAGGTTACTTCCATTGTTTCAATTAGAACCAATTAAAGAAAAAAGAAGCTGTTTAAACAGAATTCATTTAGTAAAGAAGATGTAATACAAGAAATCATTAACTATAACCAGTGCTGCAAAATGTACAACTGAAATAAACAAAAGGATAGGAAGGGCAAAAAGTAACTTTAATGTCATGCTTGCTTGCATTCGCCCGATGACTAAAGTATTCTACAGTATTCGTAGACTGTAGAATTCCTCTTCGTCATCTGTCCTTAAAAGGACGTTAAGTGGGCGTGTCTGCGTTGTGTTTTGGTTTGTAGTATAACTGTTATATATGCGCCTTTCGGCCCAACACATCTGACTTCAGCACGCCATTTTTGAGCACCGGGTTGTCTTCCCTCTTCGATCCCTGCTCGCTTGGCCAGACTAGACAGGTTAGTCTGTTACTGGAGGCACCACGGAGAGGTGGAGCAAGGTCTGGATGGTTTTGGTTCACCGATCATGGCGCAAGCCATCAGCTGTGGGTCGCTGACAACTTCAAGCTCTGGTGCTGGGAGGCGCGCCTTCGCCTCCACTTTAATGTCATGAAGAACATACTATCATCAAAACAAATAACACCAGGGCTAAAACTAAGAATAGCAAAATATTATGTCTTCCCACTATTCCTATATGGTGCAGAAACATGGACATTAGACAATAAAACAGAACAGAGAATTGAAGCCTTTCAAATGTGGATGTATAGAAGAATAGGTAGAATTGGATGGAAAGAAAAGAAAGCAAACTATGAAGTCTTAAAACAACTAAAAATGAAACGAGAACTAAACACAACCCAAACAAGACAAATGCGATTTTTGGGCCATGTTAAAGGACACAACAGCCTACTGAAAGTAATCCTGGGGGGGGGGGGGGAATACAAGGTAAAAGAGGCAGAGCAAGACTAACATGGACGAGTAACATCAAAAGATGGACAAACCAGCCTATGATAACCTGCACCATCAAAGCAAGAGACAGGGCAGAATGGCGCTCCATGGTAGCCAACCTTCGTTGCGGAGATGGCACTCGATGATGATGAATACAAGAAAGTGGACTTCTTTTTCTAAACTTCTGAATGACGTTAAAGAACATCGTGTATTGCAATCAGTTGCGCACAAACAATGTAGATCTACATTAGTGTATTGTAATTCCGGGAAATAAAAACACTCGCCGTAGCCCAGGCACAATTTCTGAATTCCACCAGCAGCACCCAATGTTTTCAAAAACTTCTGAGAGTCACCCAGTCACCAGAAAAAATGAGGACCATTATATCATGTTCTAGGAAAGTACAGAAATATAATCATGGCTACAGAGCCCATGCTCTCGGAAAGTACAGAATTATAATCATGGCTACAGAGCCCATGCTCTGGAAAGTACAGAAATATAATCATGGCTACAGAGCCCATGCTCTGGGAAAGTACAGAAATATAATCATGGCTACAGAGCCCGTGCTCTGGGAAAGTACAGAAATATAATCATAGCTACGGAGCTCATGTTATGGGCAAGTACAGAAATATAATCATAGCTACGGAGCCCATGCTCTGGGAAAGTACAGAAATATAATCATAGCTACGGAGCTCATGTTATGGGAAAGTACATAAATATAATTATAGCTACAGAGCCCATGCTCTGGGAAAGTACAGAAATATAATCATAGCTACGGAGCTCATGTTATGGGAAAGTACAGAAATATAATCCTAGCTACGGAGCTCATGTTATGGGAAAGTACAGAAATATAATCATAGCTACAGAGCTCACAGTAACACAATTATAATCATGGCTACAGAGCTCAAAGTAACACAATTATAATCATGGCTACAGAGCTCAAAGTAACACAATTATAATCATGGCTACAGAGCTCAAAGTAACACAATTATAATCATGGCTACAGAGCTCAAAGTAACACAATTATAATCATGGCCACGGAGCTCATGCTCTGGAAAAGTACAGAAATACAATCATGGCTACACAGCTCATGGAGAAGGCGGCGAAGGTCGGAAGTTTCTGGCCTGTAGTCCGCTGGTGATAAAGCAATTTCTGATATTTATATCTGGTATTACTCCAATTTACACTTCACGTCTTTACTTTAAAATATACTAACGGTTCCCAAACATTTTTGGCCTGATGCCACTTTTTGAGGAAAACAAATTACTTCCATACTCATTACTTCCATAAAAATCTACTTTATTTCTTCTACTCCCATCACTAGACAGCCAAGCTGTCCAAAAAAAAAAAAAAAAAAAAAAACTGGACTACGTAAAAACATTATTTTTGGATTAGTGTTGGAGAATTTCTAGCACGTCTGAGCTGCACATATAACACCACGACACGAATGTGTAAGGAATCTCCACTACAGACTGAATGATTTCAATAACTGCACTGGTCTTGTTCTCAGACTGCAGCCAACCAGGTTCGAACCTGTGAACTGTTAAATGACAGACAGACATTTACATGGGATAGGACAAGCAGAATGTTACAGATAGGACATGAAAATGAAATTTTAAAAATAAAAAAATACTACAGGACAGGGAGCCGCGATAGCTCAGTGGTTAGTGAACTGGACTACAAAGGACAAGATGTAGGGTTCGATCCCAACGGACGGCTTTCGGGTTCATCCAGCCTTAAATGGGTACCGGATTTTTTTCTGGGAAAGTAAAGCAGCACGGGCGTAATACCGACCACATTACCCCAAAAATCATGTGCTGAAGGTCTGTAAAATATAGGGTCACTAACACCATCTTTCCCTATACGCCACTTGGCGTGACGGGGGTACTTTACTTTTTTTACTTACAGGACAGACAGGATAGCTAAGTACTAGGACAATCAGACAGAATAAAATAGCATGCTGAATAGATTGACAGACAGATACATTAGATAGGCCAGGATAGAAAATGTCATACAGGGCAAGACAGAAAAGATCATACAGGACAAAAATGTATTGGGTAGACATGAGAGGACTGTCAAACATAAACAGACAGGACAGGACTGGCAAACAAAAACAGGCAGGAGAGGACTGGCAAGCAAAATTAGACAGGACAGGACTGGCAAACAAAAACAGGTAGGAGAGGACTGGCAAACAAAATTAGACAGGACAGGACTGGCAGAATAAACAGACAGGACAGGACTGGCAAACACACAGACAGGAATTGGAAACAAAACAGACAGAACAGACGTGCATACAAATCGGACAGGACAGGAATGACAAACAGATTAGACAGGAAAGGAATGGCAAACAGAATAAACAGGACAGTACTGGCAAACAAACAGACAGAATAGGACTCGCATGCAAAACAGACAGGACAAGACTGGCAAACAAAATAGACATGACAGAACTGGCAAACAGAACAGACAGGATTGGACTGGCAAACAAAATAGACAGGACAGTACTGGAAAACAAAATAGGCAGAACAGGGATGGCAAACGAAATAGACAGGACAGAACTGGCAAACAAAACAGACAGGACATGACTGGAAAACAAAATAGACAAGACATGACTGGAAAACAAAATAGACAGGATAGGAATGGCAAACAAAACAGACAGGGCAGAAATGGCAAAAACACAGGGCAGTACTGCCAAAAATTATAGACAGCACAGGTTTGACAAAGAAAAAATACAGGAAGGACTAGCAAACAAAATATACAGGAAGGAATGACAAACAAAACAGACAGAACAGATAAAACAAACAGAATGTTTTTTGATACAAAAATTATATTTTTGTAAAAACAAGAGTTATGTCAATCTTGCTAATAATAAAATTACAGTAAATAGAGCTTGTGAATGTCGATAAATAACAGTAATTGTTTTCTGACTCACTTCCATTATTCTGGCCGTCGACTTAAAACCGCTATGTCAAAGAAAAGGTGTTTACATATTAAGTTCTCATGCAGCACAGAATCACAACCTTTTATTTGTTATCAACACACATATTCCACAGACAAAAGAAAATAATTTCTAAATAATAACAAAAACAACAGTAGTGTAACGAAGAGTGCCTCAGACATCAAGAGTAACAAGGGAATAGAAAGTGAGGGAATAGCGACATATATATATATATATATATATATATATATATATATATATATATATATATAATATATATATATATACACCAGTGATTCTCACATATTTCTAAACAATTCCTTATTGATTTTGACTGTCAGCGTCCTACACAGGTTCGTGCAATTTAAATTCTGAACGATAATTTAACAAAATCGGAGAAATAAGGCGGAATATTTATTTTTTTTTTTGCTTCTAGTAGTGGGATATTTCTTTGTTACATTATTTTGCTGGCCATCATCATCATCAATTACCGCGCCTGCTTGCGAAGGTTATCATGTCTCTCCAGAACTTTCTATCTCGACAGTTATTTATCATTTCTGTTGTTGATCTTCTGCAAAGCCATCCTCTTAAGGTGTCTGGTATCTTTTCTCTTTGCTTCCGTCTATCTCTTTATCCCTCAATTTTCCCAGTGTCACAATATATTCCAGCTGTTCCCTTCTCACTGCATGGCCAAAAATAATGATTGTTTCTTTCTAATTTTGGAAATTAGTTTTTTTTTTGCTGTGGTCTCTTTCAGAACGATTTCTTTACTCTTCTCAGCTGTCCATGGTGTTATCAACATTCTTCTGTAAAACCACATTTCTACAGCCTCCAGTCATTTTCTTGTCTGTCTAGTTATATTGTCCATGATTCACATCCATATATTAAGACTGACTCTACATAACATTTAAGAACTCTTTTTCTTGTTTCTATTGTCAAAAATGTATCTACCTCATTTTTCGGAAAGCTGCTTTTGCTTAAGCCATTCTGCATCTCACCTCTGTTGTATATCTACCATCTCACCTCTGTTGTACATCTACCATCTCACCTCTGTTGTACATCTACCATCTCACCTCTGTTGTACATCTACCATCTCACCTCTATTGTACATCTACCATCTCACCTCTGTTGTACATTAACCATCTGAGGTCATTGCTGGTCATAGAAAGTATTAATGAGAAATGTGCTATTTCGGAAGCTTCAAAGCATAATGGTGTTTACTTTCTTTTCTTGTTTGCCACTCTCTTAATTTAATCGATCAAACGGTAAATAAATCAATTAGATATTGTAATAGCAAAGTTGGAGGAAATTAAGAGCATCGTTGATGAACACTGGCCACAAACGCTTTCAAATTCTGAGACATAAGTTTTATGAAGTGAAAGTGTCACAGACCTGTAATATTTCCTGATTCACGACCAGTCTACTTCAACTTGGCAGCCACCGTTAAAATAGTTGTGGGGGATACTCTTAATAATGTCTTGTAGTGCAGAAACAAAATCTATTTTGGTTTTTTGTACTTTTGTTTGCGTCTGCTGCTATGTTTCCTAGCGTTTATGATAATCCGTCAATCAATTTGTTCCGCGTGGTTGGCCCTTGGGTTGAATTTTGACCTAGTCCATCTTACCACGTAGGCAAACCATTGCATGTGTTGTTTCTATATGTATTTATTGACGGGAGTTGCTCCTAACAGCTGTTTTATTTAATCTTTCACTTTTGATATTATCTCTCAAGTCGTTTCCTTTCATGCGAGTAAAGCATTTAATCGCGGTAATGGTTATTTCTTTTTCTTAAAGAGGCCAAACCAAGAAGAGAGCTAAAATCCAATATTATGAAGAAACAATCATCAATCTTTGATCATGTAATAAGAAGGGAACAGCTGGGATATTTTGTAACAACTGGGAAAAATTGAGGGACGAAGAGATAGAGGGAAGCAAAGAGAAAAGATACCAGACAGCTTAAGAGAATGGCGTCGCAGAGGGTCATCAGCAGAAAAGATAAACAACTGTCTAGATCGAAAGTTGTGGAGAAACATGATCACCTGCGCCAGCAGGCACGGTACTTGATGATGATGAGTAGTTATTTCTCTTATTATCCTTGAGTCTATCGGTTCAGGTCTTGGCATTTTCAACACAACGTCGAAATGAAAAAGGTGCTGCAGGATGACCGTTTGCCACTAGGATTACTTCTGTGTTTGACATTAATTGTGGTATCTATTCAATGATCGCTGTTGCATCTTGTTGCTGCTTTTGAGTTATCGTATTTCCCTATATTTTCTTGTTATATGCATTCCTTCACTTAGTTTAGTTATCTGTCGTATATCGTTATGTTGATGTTCTGTTTTACTTAAACACTTCTAGATAGGCGGCCGAGCATATATGGGTGAAAATTCGCGTGATGAGACGCCGTTTCAAGTCTCGTACTTTGCTTTTACCTTTACCTTTATCTGTTTTACTTTTTCTAAGATTATGACTTCTGTCTGGTTGGTGTATAGGGTGCCTGTGCATTTAAACCTATTGAAGTGTTCTTGTATGTTTGCTAATACTCCATGTATTAGTGCCAGGTCAACAGCAAATAGAAGCATTATAATTAGTGTACTAAGATGCGATGTAAGTGAAAGACGATCGTCACTAGATAACTGAAAAAAATAAATAATTAGGAAAGAAGAAAAGTAAATCGTAAAAGTTGAAACAAAAAATAATGGAGAAGTGAGAATTAAAATAAATACCAATGAAAACTGCAGAATTAAAAAAGAAATACATAACAAAATAATATAAAAATTAATTATATTCAAGGGTTGAAAGAAAATGAATACCATCAAATACAATCTCAATCATTATATTCCAGAGTAAGCCATTTTTTCAACGTTTGCCAATAGACCGCCTACGTGCATCCATGAGCAGATGAAATGAATTATTATTAACTGTCATCTTCCCCTCCCACTCCAGTTCTTAAACAAATACTTGCTAGCAAAAAAGAATTACATGGCACAGCTTTTCACAATTATAAAGGGGTAAAGACATGAGAAACTGCTGTAAAGCTGATGATAAAGGTAAAAATAAAAAGAGTAGCATTGTGACAACTTGTAGTAGCATAAACGTACTTCATGAAATAATTAATCACAGATAGGGTTTAAACTACTGAAGAAATAATCCCTCATTGTTCACGTTTACTATTCAAGTTCTTTTTGTCATTTAAACAACTTGCGCCTGACCCATCATATAATGAACAACTATGTAGTCTCAACCAACAGCTTGAGAATCATTGGTTTGCATATCTCATTTGCAAGCAAAGGCTCCCCCGT
>JAVIAB010000024.1:49761412-49889121 GCA_032433765.1 Megaustenia siamemsis
GATTTCAATGAAATAAATGAAGTCATAACAAGAAAGAAAATAAAGTTAATTATTGATAATACAAGAGAAAGCTGGCATTGGAACCAGGTTCTAATTAATACAGAGGGAAAAAAATAAACGGTTTTCCACATAGAGAGAATGCCATGTGACGTCCCACCATACAAGGCACATACAAACATGAAAGAAGACGCAATTATAGATGGTGGCATCTCCATACAGCATTGGAGCTGATAAACTTTACAGCTGTATCAAGTGTCAATAACTAAGGTCGTCAGAAGGGCAAGAGTCATAACTTGTATCTCTTTCGGCGCACAAAGCTCTAAAATAAGGAAGAAAAGGAAAAATAGAAGAAAATGATATAATAGATAGGATTCCTCTTTCTCTTTCGCTCTTTGTCTCTCTCTCTCTCTCTCTCTCTCTCTCTCACACTGTTTCTTTATGTCTATTTCGGTCTCTGTCTGTGTTTCTCTATATCTCTTTTTCTCTGTGTCTCGCTCTCTAGGTCGCTCTCTGTGCCTCTCTATATCTCTCTGCTGTCTCTCCCAGTACCCCTCTCTGCTTCTCTCTATGTCTCTCTATATCTCTCTGCTGTCTCTCCCAGTACCCCTCTCTGCTTCTCTCTATGTCTCTCTATATCTCTCTGCTGTCTCTCCCAGTACCCCTCTCTGCTTCTCTCTATGTCTCTCTATATCTCTCTGCTGTCTCTCCCAGTACCTCTCTCTGCTTCTCTCTATGTCTCTCTATATCTCTCTGCTGTCTCTCCCAGTACCCCTCTCTGCTTCTCTCTATGTCTCTCTATATCTCTCTGCTGTCTCTCCCAGTACCCTCTCTGCTTCTCTCTATGTCTCTCTCTGCTTCACTCTCTCTTCTCAGATATAACCGTTTGATCATGCCGACAAAAACAGCAAGATGTAAACAACTACAAAGGTATAACTGTAGTAAGCTCTGAACCTCTGATCAGTTACTATATCAAATTAACCCAAAACTTAACTCTGATGCCTGGCACAGAAAATTAAAAAAAAACCTCTTGAAACGAGGACAACAACACCTCCTGACCTGTTGTTTACTGGCACTAGCAAAATTGTCGCACAGATCACGTTTTCCTTCAACTCTAATCAGTCTGAAAGCGAGGCAGAAGACCGCATCACGACCCCAGTAGTAAACCCCAACTACGATTCGATTAGCGGTGATTTGTGCAGGCCTGAACTGATTCTGTCTCAAATTTGACAGAAAAGAATACGATTTCCAAGGGAACGGAGAGCGCTATAGACAGTGTCGAGTGATATAATACATTGCGGAAGAAAGAAAAGTATTTAAAATATTACATTTCACTAAAACACAGAAGTGAAAAGTAGATTAAGATTCACTATATGACTGGGAAACATGGAGAATAACAAAATTGACAATCATGAAGATACAGACTTTCATTAATGGATGCTTACGCATAATAAAAGGATGGAAATGGCAGGACAAAATAACTAACATAGAATTATGGAAATGCATCAGTCAAATACCAGTGGATAAAGAGATACAGAGATGACGATGGCGCTGGATAGGACAAACACTGCGGAAGCCAATTGAGAGTAGTACACAACAGGCCCTTTTTGGAATACCCAGGGGAAAAGACAAAGTGGAAGACCAAGAAATTCTTGGAGAAGATAGACAGAAGCAGAGATGAAGATGATGGGGCAGACATGGAATGATCTTAAAAGAATGGCAAGAAACAGAACGACTTGGAAAGTGTTTGTTGAAGACCTATGCTCCACAGGGAGCTGAAAGGTAAAAGAAGAGGAAGATTAAAATTCGTGAATAAATTTAAATGTTAGAAAAATAGAAATATCCTAAATGGATTGGCAGTAGTAGTTGGTAGTACAGTCTGATCATACATTCGATGAAGACATTGTGCGAACCCTCATTCTCACTCAGAATGCAAAATTAGGACAACCGACCCCTTTAGTGTTTGAAACAAAATATCTGAAAGGTCGAAACATTTGCTCGAAGGAGGGACCATTTCTGATGATAGTACCTTCTTTTACAGCAAACTCGATACATAATTTGAATCCTATTTATAGCATCAAGTATCTATCTATATATGACGACGGTTGTTTACTATTTAGCTCTATTATGTTCATTGAAATTTGGCACTCCCTTAATGTTGAGATACATTCTGACGCGGAAACTGTTGTTTTATTCGATCTAAACAAACGTTCACAAGCTACATAGGAAACCAATCAAGGAAACTACAAGTATAAAAGTTGTGTTCATTAGATCAAACAACGAGAGTGGTTGGCTGACTGGTTGACGTTTTCTAATCATGCGGACGTACATTAAATTTCCTATAGCCATGATTTTGTTTTTAAATCGGGGATAAATTAAAACATAACATGTACGCTTCTTGGCTACAGCAGCCTTTATTCCCAGATATAGATTGATTGACAACATGTGCAACATTTGTAAAAAAAAAAATGGATAATGACGTCATCGCAACATAAACACTGAATAACTAAATATTTTAGAGTATATAGTGAATAAAACAGCTATAAATTGAACAATATTAAAATAAAGACACAACTAAATAATGATTGAATAAATGTAACGTGAACCATGAGCAACCTAATTATATAAACATAGTGTGAGTGTGTGTGTGTTTGTGTGTGTGTGTTTGTTTGTTTGTGTGTGTGTGTGGTTGTGGTGTTGTGGTGTGTGTGTGCTCTCTTTTATTTTGTTTGCATTGATCAATAATGTGGAAATCATGCGCATATCAGGCTAGCTAAACTGGGTACCGAACCTTTGATTATAAATAGGGTTCTGTCTAGAGGATGGACCCGCCCAAGCCCTATTCCTTGGTCGTTCCCTGACTATGTGAAGACAATTTAAATGAATTTGGTCTAATCTGAGAGCGGTGTCACAAACTAAATAGAACACACATGAGTGACACCAGCTTGAAATAAGAATTGTCAAACATTAAAACTAATAATTGAAACTGATGCTTAAAACAGGCCCCAAACCTGACAGGAATTTAAAAAACCCGGAAATCACGTAGTGGTAGTGATTGTGTCCACTTTTCAAAATATTTTAGATTCGATTCTTGACAGACACGTCCCGATGAACCTGTACAAGTCGAATCCTCCATTGAATTCAGATACGGTAGTACCGATTATTGGTTATTCCTCGGATATCACTATCCAGAGACCTGTGGAGGGTAAAACCCGACTTCGAAATGAAAAATTTCCAATGGGGACTTTTCTGTCTTACCATTAACGGTCTACAATAAAATGTAAAAAATATCATGGGCGATTTTAGCCGAAACGGTCCAGAGTGCGTTCCGGTAAGATTTTTATAAGGGTTGGTTGGGTAATTTTACCTGCTACTCTATGCAGTATATATAACAACTTGCAGCTGCCCATTCTGCCTTGCAGGTGTGCTCAGGAAACTAAAAGGCTAAGGGAGGGTACCCTGAAGTAAAACAACCCCACTGCCTTGTGGGTGAGACTTTTTAGTCAAAGGCTAGCGGAGCCAACCGTAAACAAACCGACGGAAAGCAACAGAAAACCACCGTCATAATTTCTTTGTACAATCATGAATCGCAACAATAATATATATGAATGTGAATCATGGACAATAGGACAATAGTCAAGAAAATCACTGGAGGCTGTAGAAATATAATTTTACAGAAGAATGTTGAGAATACCATGGACAGCTAATAAGAGGAATGCTTGCTTGCGTTCGCCTGACGACTAAAGGAGTATACCTCTTCGTCATCCGCCCTTAAAAGGACGTTAAATGGGCATGTCTGCGTTATGTTGTGGTTTGCAGTATAACTGTGATATTTGCGCCTTTCGGCCCAACACATCCGACTTCAGCATGACATTTTTTAGCACCGAGTTGTCTTGCCTCTTCGATCTCTACTCGCTTGGCCAGATTAGACAGATTAGTCTGTAACTAGAGGCACCACGGAGAGGTGGAGCAGGGTCTGGATGGTTCTGGTTCACCGATCCTGGCGCAAGCCATCAGCTGTGGGTCGCTGACAACTTCCAGCTCAGGTGCTGTGAGGCGCGCCTTCCCCTCCAGAAGAGAAATGAAAACGTTCTGAAAGAGGCTAAAGCAAAAATAGAGCAAATTTTTATATTAGGAAGAAACAATCAACTTTTTTTGGGCCATGTCATGAAGAAGGATCAGCTGAAATAAATTGTAAAAAACTGGGACGAAGAGATAGTGGGAAGCAAAGATAAAAGATACAGACAACGTAAGAAAATGGTTTGGCAGGTCAACAACGGAAATGATAAAAAAAACTGTCGAGATGGAAAGTTTTGGAGAGACATGATCACCTACCCAGCAGGCACGGTACTTGATGATGATGAAGATTATTATAATTGTAACGCTTACTAAACTTCACAACTAACATGTTTATACTTTCCATTACGTAAATGCAACTTTGTGTAGCTTAAACATTTGACAAATATTATCTACATCGTGCAAACGATTTTCTTTTTTTTATGGGATGGGATAATAGAGTTCTTGTAACTTTATTTTATGAAACTATAATAGACACAGTGAGAAAGAGAGAAAAAGAGGGAGAGAGAGAGAGAGAGGAAGAGAGAGAGAGAGAGAAAGAGAGAGAGAAAGAGAGAGAGAAAGAGAGAGAGAGAGATCTGGAATTATCGAACATTATAAATAAGTAAATATTTTACTGTAGATGCTTGTATGTGGGAGCCGCGCTAGCCCAGTGGTTAGTGAACTGGACTACAAAGGACAAGAAATCGGGTTCTATCCTGATCGACGGCTTCCAGGTCCACCCAGCCTTTAATGGTACCGGATTTTTTTCTGGGAAAGTATTGTGGCACGGGCGTAATACCGACCACATTACCCCAAAAATCATGTGCCGAAGGTCTGTAAAAAGGTGGTCACTAACACCATATTCCCTATACGCCACTTGGCGTTACGGGGCTCTTTACTTACTTTATGTTTGTATGTATTACAATCTTACCAACATAGTATCTAGGCAAATTTGTTCCTCTAGCGTGTCCCAACCTGAAAGGGGGAAAGGAGTCTGTGTGACATAGTAACCCCCCAATCCCCAACATCTTATCCGGTAGGTAATTGGATAAAGGTAACGGTAAAGTACGAGACTTGAACCGGCGTCTTAGCACGCGAGTTTCCACCCATATGTGCTCGGCCGCCTATCTTAGCACGCGAGTTTACACCCATATGTGCTCGGCCGCCTATCTTAGCACGCGAGTTTACACCCATATGTGCTCGGCCGCCTATCTTAGCACGCGAGTTTCCACCCATATGTGCTCGGCCGCCTATCTTAGCACGCGAGTTTCCACCCATATGTGCTCGGCCGCCTATCTTAGCACGCGAGTTTACACCCATATGTGCTCGGCCGCCTATCTTAGCACGCGAGTTTACACCCATATGTGCTCGGCCGCCTATCTTAGCACGTGAGTTTACACCCATATGTGCTCGGCCGCCTATCTTAGCACGTGAGTTTCCACCCATATGTGCTCGGCCGCCTATCTTAGCACGTGAGTTTACACCCATATGTGCTCGGCCGCCTATCTTAGCACGTGAGTTTCCACCCATATGTGCTCGGCCGCCTATCTTAGCACGCGAGTTTACACCCATATGTGCTCGGCCGCCTATCTTAGCACGCGAGTTTCCACCCATATGTGCTCGGCCGCCTATCTTAGCACGTGAGTTTACACCCATATGTGCTCGGCCGCCTATCTTAGCACGCGAGTTTCCACCCATATGTGCTCGGCCGCCTATCTTAGCACGCGAGTTTCCACCCATATGTGCTCGGCCGCCTATCTTAGCACGTGAGTTTACACCCATATGTGCTCGGCCGCCTATCTTAGCACGTGAGTTTACACCCATATGTGCTCGGCCGCCTATCTTAGCACGTGAGTTTACACCCATATGTGCTCGGCCGCCTATCTTAGCACGTGAGTTTACACCCATATGTGCTCGGCCGCCTATCTTAGCACGCGAGTTTCCACCCATATGTGCTCGGCCGCCTATCTTAGCACGCGAGTTTCCACCCATATGTGCTCGGCCGCCTATCTTAGCACGCGAGTTTCCACCCATATGTGCTCGGCCGCCTATCTTAGCACGCGAGTTTACACCCATATGTGCTCAGCCGCCTATCCAGAAATGTTCGGATATTTCTGTATAGTGTAGCCTCAAGCATCGAAACTCAGATGCGAAGCGACATTCCTCACCTTCACAGGATAATACCCTGGTACCCATTTCTGCCAACGGCTGGGTCGACTGTGGGAGTAATTTTTTTCCAACCACGAGTACAGTTCCCACTGCTCCCAAAGGTGAATCGAACACGGGTTATCCGTACGTCGGTAGTCTAGTCGGGTGGTTTTTCCAACTAGGCTACCGATGCCCCCACAGGGATGGTAATTGGATGTTGAAGTTCAAAGAATTAGCAACAATATTTAAAACCCCAATAGGAGGCATATTTTCCGCTTTGACAGTGCTGAAAGCAGTGAATGATATAGAAGACATACATGTATTCAACTATTTATGTATGCCTGTGAAACATGGACACTTTCTGGTGATCTCCAAAGTGGAATACAAGTCTTGGAGATTAAATTATATAGAAAGGTTTTACATCAGATATAGCAAGATATTAAATATTTATATATATATATATATATATATATATATATATATATATATCATACATCAAATATAGAAAGATATTACATATCTATCTATCTATTGTCCTTTCGAGCCGAAGACGGCACATAGGGCAGAACCACAATCTCAAAAACAGAAACCTTGCGTTCCAAAATGGCACATATTGCAGAGATCACTGCTCTAAAATCTAAGGCTCTGTTTCCATAACAATACTTTTTACAATGACAGCTTGTCAAGCCATCGATCAATCTCCTTAGTCGCCTCTGACGACAAGCCTGGAAGGTCACAGTGTCACAATTCTTTACCTCCCTCATAATGAGGCCTCGGTAACACACGGAAAATATGTATTACATATACTATACATCAAATATAGTATATAATATTATATATATATATGTATATATATAGTATAGAAAGGTATTACTTATATCATATCATACAACATACAAAGAACATATCACCAAGAAAGAAGTGCAGAAAAGAGTCCCACGATCCACTGGATGAATAAAAGACATATTGTTACTAGTAAAAGAGAGGAAACTAACCTGGTATAGACACGTCACACGGTCCACTGGATCAATAAAAGACATATTATTACTAGTAAAGGAGCGGAAACTAACCTGGTATAGACACGTCACACGGTCCACTGGATCAATAAAAGACATATTATTACTAGTAAAAGAGCGGAAACTAACCTGGTATAGACACGTCACACGGTCCACTGGATCAATAAAAGACATATTGTTACTAGTAAAAGAGCGGAAACTAACCTGGTATAGACACGTCACACGGTCCACATGTCTTGCCAAAACCATTCTGCAAAGCGCAGTATCAGGTAAATGATGACAAGAGAGGGTAAAAAAAGATGGGTGGATAATATCAGAGAATGGACAGGGATGTCTTTTGTGGTATCGCAGATAGCTTCTCTAAATATCGACGATTGGAAGCAAATTGTGAAATTGTCATCTATGGTCCCCAACGACCGACACGGTTACGTGATAATTGATTGATTGAACTGGACGCACTGACGTAACAGTGTAACATAGCTCTCACTACAGAGGCATCACAGGCTAGGCTGCACGACAAAAACAAGTGCATATTGAAGAAAGAAGACTACCAGGTGCTCATAAATTTACTTGCAGAAGATGTAAGCTAAAGGGCCAAAAATATTGCCAATTGTTATAAACAACAATATAACGTACCTATGCCTATTTATATTTATTTTAAGGGCGGATGATGAAAAATGGTAAGTGTCATGTAAAGGTTAAAGAAGAGGAAGAGTAAACGTCAGTGGAGTGCTGATACATTATATCTATCTAATCTATCTATCTGTCTGTCTGTATGTCTGTCTGTCATCATATGAAGCCGAAGATGGCAAGTACGAAAGAAATTGTGGACTCTCCATGTTCGACTATCTTTGAAGCCAAGTACCACATTCGTGACTACATCCCTGCAGCATGATACTCACATGTGGAAGTTGGTCTTCCGAGCCAGCATCCATTTGTCCAGGGCTGCCACAAGGCTCACCATTGTCACCAGTTCTATTTAACGTGTACACAATAACGATCACGGAACAACAGCTGGGTGGGAGGGGAAGAACTATGACTTTTGCTGATGATATTCTGGTATATCGACAGGGAAGAGACAGACGGGGAATCGCCTCCACAATGCAAGACGAACTCGATCGCATTTCTTCCTGGTGTGGGGTTTCAGGTGTCTTGGTTAATCCTAATAAAGCATCAGATTCATGGTTCTCCCTTAACAATCATATCGTTAATACGGACACACCGGTTTTACGAATGGTAGCTGATGAGGTGACCAGGGACAAGTTGATGACATAACTCGGAGCTAAGTTTGATCGCAGCCTGTGTTTTCGGGACCACGTTGACCATGTGATAACAAAATCCCGCAAAGGATTAGCCGCCTTGAAAGTCATGGCAGCTGCCAACATCGAGTAGAAGCTACTTACTCTTCTGTTCCAGGGATTAGTCCTCGCACCAATCGAGTATACCCTGGCAATTTTTACTGTCAGTACGACTCAAATTGATAGGCTGGAGAAAATACAGAATGAAGCTATGCGCATTATCTTGGGGTATAAGAGGGACACTCCCTGTGTAGCAATGAGATATCTTCTTGACTTTCCAACCATGGATGACAGAATCAAGATCTGGAGAGCACGAGTATACCTAAAGATTAGTGCAGATAAAGAGCATTCATTGCACCACGAGATCAACACAAGGAAAGGTGCCAGGCTAAAAAGAGGCAAATCATGGGTGGGCCGAGCAGTAGATGTCATCAAACAGGTCTGTAGGCTTACCGATATCAACGTTGGCGAAGAGTGGATACCTGTGCCTATGTCATTTAAAGGGATATTCTCGTATATTGTCACACTCGACAGGAAAAGTAGGGAACATAACTCAGTCGTGGTCAATGTGGAGGTCAACGGTCTCATCTGCAAAAACACCGATGAGAAAGATGCAGTCATCTATACAGACGGATCTGTAAGACGACACCAAAGAAGTGCATGGGCCTTTACAGCACGCTCGGCAGGCAGAATAGTCTAAGAAGACAGTGGTGCATACGTCATGACCACGAGTAGCATGACGATGGAGGTGGTGGCAGTGACCAGGGCATTCATCTGGTTGGAGTCGCAAGACTACACCCATGCCTGTATACTGAGTGATTCGATGAGCATGATACAAAATGTGGAGACTGGCTCTGTATGCATGCAATGGTTAGAATCAATGCAGAAGTAAAAAAGTACGAAATATTAGCTTTGTCTATGTCCCTGGACATGCGGGAGTGCGGGGAAATGAATGAGTGGACAGGTTGGCTAGCTGCGCTGTCGTTGAGGACGGTTAACCAATGGATCGGGCGGACATCATCAATGCCCTCAGAGGTATAGGAAGAGCACAGGACTTCGACAGCCACAAATCCACGTCACTCCTTGGGATGAAAGAGGTGGGAGTTAAAATGGGCACAGCCAGAAGTGAGAAACTTAGTGGGCGTGTAAGAAGACTTATCAACCAACATAGAACTGGAGTCGTCAGTCGCTGGACACTGCGGGACTTGCTGAGGAGGGGATCTGAGCACCTATGGACATGTTCGGAGTGCAATGATGATGACCCGTAAATAACTCAATAACTCAATGTTGGATCGTTATAAGATTTTCCTTTGGTGTTTTAGTTCCTTAGGGGTTTTCGTGCAAAAAAAAACAAACAAACAAACAAACAAAAATTGATTTTTCTTTTCTTTATGAGACGTGTAAATTCCGTAGAGGACATGTTTGTAGTTTACAAATCGCTGGTTCCTTCGGGTGACCAGGGAATTTTGTCTAGATCTTATCAATATTGCAGTTAAGTCATGAATCAACAAAAGCCATATACTGTTATAACATTATAGTTCTCCACGTAGTAGTACATAGTCTCCAATATATGTTGATCCAAATCTAGTGTAGCTGACATCTTGACTAGTCTAGTGTAGCTGACATCTTGACTAGTCTAGTGTAGCTGACATCTTGACTAGTCTAGTGTAGCTGACATCTTGACTAGTCTAGTGTAGCTGACATCTTGACTAGTCAAGTGTAGCTGACATCTTGACTAGTCTAGTGTAGCTGACATCTTGACTAGTCTAGTGTAGCTGACATCTTGACTAGTCTAGTGTAGCTTACATCTTGACTAGTCTAGTGTAGCTGACATCTTGACTAGTCTAGTGTAGCTTACATCTTGACTAGTCTAGTGTAGCTTACATTAAGCTAATCTTGAAAAGTCTAGTGTAGCTTACATTAACTTAATCTTGACTAGTCTAGTGTAGCTGACATCTTGACTAGTCTAGTGTAGCTTACATTAACTTAATCTTGACTAGTCTAGTGTAGCTTACATCTTGACTAGTCTAGTGTAGCTGACATCTTGACTAGTCTAGTGTAGCTTACATCTTGACTAGTCTAGTGTAGCTTACATTAAGTTAATCTTGACAAGTCTAGTGTAGCTGACATCTTGTCTAGTCTAGTGTAGCTGACATCTTGGCTAGTCTAGTGTAGCTTACATCTTGACTAGTCTAGTGTAGCTTACATTAAGTTAATCTTGTCTAGTCTAGTGTAACTTACATTAAGTTAATCTTGACTGGTCTAGTGTAGCTTACATTAAGTTAATCTTGTCTAGTCTGGTGCAGCTTACATTAAGTTAATCTTGACTGGTCTAGTGTAGCTTACATAAAGTTAATCTTGACTAGTCTAGTGTAGATTACTCTATGGTAATCTTGACTAGTCTATTGTAGCTTACTCTATGTTAATCTTGTCTAGTCTCTTGTAACTTACTCTATGCCAATTGTATCTAGTCTAGTGTAGATTACTCTAAATCAGTCTTGTCTAGTTTAGTGTAGCTTACTCTGAGTCACTCTTCTCTAGTCTAGTGTAGTTTCATTATCATCATCATTAGTTGCCGTCTCCGCATCGAAGGTTGGCTACCATGGAGCGCCATTCTATTTTGTCTCTTGCTTTGATGGTGCAGATCAGAGGCTGACTTGTCCATCATTTGATGTTACTCGTCCATTTTAGTCTTGGTCTGCATCTGCCTCTTTTACCTTGTATTGTCCCTTCCAATATTACTTTTAGCAGGCTGTTGTTTCTTTTAACATATCCCAAAAATGTCATGTGTCTTGTTCTAATTGTGTTAAGTAGTTCTCTTTTCATTTTTAGTGGTTTTAAAACTTCATCGTTTGTTTTCTTTTCTTTCCATCCAATTCTACCTATTCGTCTACAAATCCATATTTCAAAGGCTTCAATTATCTGTTCTGTTTTCTTCTTTAATGTCCATGTTACTGCACCATATAGACATATTAAGACGTTTTAACATTTTGCTATTCTTAGTTTTAGCCCTACTGTTATTTGTTTTGATGATAGTATGCTTTTCATGGCATTAAATTACTTTATGCCATACCTATTCTTTTGTTTATTTCAGTTTCACATTTTCCATCACTGGTTATGGTATGCCCCAGGTAGTTGTAGCTCTGAGCTATCTCCGGGTGTATTCCCTCCACTGTGATATTTATTTGTAGGTCTTGAGAATTTTCGTTGCTTATGATCATAATTTTAGTCCTTTTGATATTCATATCTAATCCATATTTTTTTGCTTGCCATGTTTATTTCATTAAGTAATTGTTGTCGATCTTCAAGATTTTCTGCTAGTAGATTAGTATCATCAGCATATCCTAGGTTGTTGATTATCTTTCCATTAATGTTTAGGCCTGGCATCTCTGTGATGTTTTTAAAGATTTGCACAGGGTATAGATTGAACAAGCTTGGTGATAGGATGCATCCTTGTCTTATTCCTCTTTTTATATCAATGGCTGTAGAGTTCTCTATGTTATATTTTATTATTGTTGTTTGCTCCCAGTACAAATTACATATTAGTCGTATGTCTATATCGTCCAGATTTATATATTTAAGGCAGTCTATAAGTTGATTATGATGTATTCTATCAAAAGCTTTGGTGTAGTCTATGAAGCAGGTAAATATCGGTCTGTTTACTTCTATGTACGTTTCAATTAATGTTCTCATGCTGAAAATGGCTTCTTTTGTCCCACTGTTTTTCCTGAATCCAAATTGCTGCTCATCTAATTCAGTATTGATTTTATTCTGAATCCTTCCCTGTATAACTTTCAGTAAACTTTTTGTTACCTGACTCATTAGGTTTATTGTTCTAAAATCAGAGCATTCAACTGCACCATTCTTTTTTTATAATGCAATGAAAGTTGATGTTTTTAGTTCATTTGGTATGTATTCAGTATGGTATATGTCATTGCATATGTCTGTGATCACTTCAATGCGAAAATCTTCTAGTGCCTGGTATCTCTATTTGTATTTTGTCAGGTCCTACTGCTTTTCGCTTTTTCATTGTTTTTATAGCTTTTTCTACTTCAGATTTCAGGATTGTTTTAGCTGGATGTACATTTTATAAATGGTTTTCTTGTCCCTTTCGTCATGAAATAATTCTGTTATATATTCCTGCCATCTATCGATTATATCTTTGCTGTCTGTTAGCATTCTTCCTTCTTTGTTTGCAATACAACAGCTTAATGTAGCTTTTTTGTCTTTATTAGTCATCCTCTTTATTTCTGTGTGCATCCCTCTTAAATTTTGTTTACTTTCCATAGTTTCGACTTCTAGACATCTTTGGTTGAGCCAGTCTTCTTTTGACTTTTTGCACATTTTGCGTATTTCATTTTCAATTTCCTTGTATCTGGCACTGTTCTTCACTTGTCTTCTTTCTTCCTTTTTTTCAAAGATGTTGTCAGTTATCTTTTTTGTTTTTTGTTGTTTTCCTTTTATGGGTAAGGTGTCACAAGATTATTGTATGCTGTTTTTTTATGCATTGCCATTTGGTTGTGAATTTTTCTTCAGGATTTTCTCTTCTGTACTGCTCAATCCCTTCTTCTAGCAGCTTCTGATATGTGTTCTTTACTTGTACAGTATAAGTTTCTTTAACATCTTTCTGATTTAAAGCTGTTATCTCTATTGGTATTGCTGAATTAGTCTTTTGTTTGTTTCTCTTTAATTGAATGTTCATTTTAATCATTACAGGATTGTGATCTGAATGAATATCTGCTCCTGGATAGGTTTTGGCTTTCTAGACCCTGTTCCGGAATCTGTCTTTTATCATTATGTAATCTATTCGATTCCTCTTCCTATCTCAAGGGCTTTCCCATGTGCAAAATTTCCTTTTCTCTAGCTCAAAGAAGGTGTTACATATTATCAGCCTGTTTTCTTCACAAAATTGTATACATCTTTCTCCTGTCATTTCTGTTTCCTTAACCACGATTTCCTATAATGGTCGTATATCTATCTATCTTTTCCTACTTTAGCGTTCATGTCACCCATTACAAACAAGATGTCTGAAGATTTCACTTGCTTCATAACTGCATTTAGATCTTCATAGTATGCTTCTATTTGTTCATCTGTATAGTCTTGTGTAGATGCGTATGTCTGTATTATTGTTATGTCGAATGGTTTTGCTTTAGATTTTAATAGTATTATCCTATCATTGTATGTCCAGTGGGTATTTACATATTTTTGTAGCTCTCGTTTTATTAGTATGCCTTCCCCTCTTTGATGTTCTGTTGTGTTGCTTGAATATATAAATGTATATTTATCGTCTTGAATGTATCCACTTTTCTTCCATCTTGTTTCTGATATGCCTAAAATATCTATGTTTAATCGCTCTGCTTCTACCATAAGATTTTCTAATTTTCCTTGTTGGTATAAGGTCTTAACATTCCATATAGTTATTTTAGTTCGTTCTTAAAACAATAGTTAGCATTTCTCTCCAAGGCTTTCTTTGGAGTGTTACGTGATGAGGCTCCAATCTCTTACACGGTGGTCTGCAATATTCGCCTTTCGTGTTCTGAATATGCATCATGTGTGCCACACACTTTGCTGTTTTAACTTTCTGGGCCGTTGATTATTTCTGATTCTTCCGCCCCATCCACCGTCACAGACTTTTTACATTCCTGTTTGAACATAACCGTTCGGCGCCATTGTTGTCGAACTATGTGTTTGCCTCTAGTGTAGTTTACTCTATTTTAATATTGACTAGTCTAGTGTAGCTAACGGTAAGTTAATCTTGTCTAGTCTAGTGTAGCTTACTCTGTTTTAATCTTGACTAGTCTAGTGTAGCTACGGTAAGCTAATCTTGTCCAGTCTAATGTAGCTTACTCTATTATATTCTTGACTAGTCTAGTCTTGGTTACGTTAATTTAATATTGTGCAGCTTGTTATATAATTTAGTCTATCTTGACTAGTCTAGTGTAGCTTACGACAAGTTAATCTTGTCTAGTCTAATGTAGCTTACGGCAATTTCTTCGTGTCTAGTCTAGTGCAGCTCACTCTAGTGTAATCTTGACTAGTCTAGTGTAGCTGACATCTTGACTAGTCTAGTGTAGCTGACATCTTGACTAGTCAAGTGTAGCTGACATCTTGACTAGTCTAGTGTAGCTGACATCTTGACTAGTCTAGTGTAGCTGACATCTTGACTAGTCTAGTGTAGCTTACATCTTGACTAGTCTAGTGTAGCTGACATCTTGACTAGTCTAGTGTAGCTTACATCTTGACTAGTCTAGTGTAGCTTACATTAAGCTAATCTTGAAAAGTCTAGTGTAGCTTACATTAACTTAATCTTGACTAGTCTAGTGTAGCTGACATCTTGACTAGTCTAGTGTAGCTTACATTAACTTAATCTTGACTAGTCTAGTGTAGCTTACATCTTGACTAGTCTAGTGTAGCTGACATCTTGACTAGTCTAGTGTAGCTTACATCTTGACTAGTCTAGTGTAGCTTACATTAAGTTAATCTTGACAAGTCTAGTGTAGCTGACATCTTGTCTAGTCTAGTGTAGCTGACATCTTGGCTAGTCTAGTGTAGCTTACATCTTGACTAGTCTAGTGTAGCTTACATTAAGTTAATCTTGTCTAGTCTAGTGTAACTTACATTAAGTTAATCTTGACTGGTCTAGTGTAGCTTACATTAAGTTAATCTTGTCTAGTCTGGTGCAGCTTACATTAAGTTAATCTTGACTGGTCTAGTGTAGCTTACATAAAGTTAATCTTGACTAGTCTAGTGTAGATTACTCTATGGTAATCTTGACTAGTCTATTGTAGCTTACTCTATGTTAATCTTGTCTAGTCTCTTGTAACTTACTCTATGCCAATTGTATCTAGTCTAGTGTAGATTACTCTAAATCAGTCTTGTCTAGTTTAGTGTAGCTTACTCTGAGTCACTCTTCTCTAGTCTAGTGTAGTTTCATTATCATCATCATTAGTTGCCGTCTCCGCATCGAAGGTTGGCTACCATGGAGCGCCATTCTATTTTGTCTCTTGCTTTGATGGTGCAGATCAGAGGCTGACTTGTCCATCATTTGATGTTACTCGTCCATTTTAGTCTTGGTCTGCATCTGCCTCTTTTACCTTGTATTGTCCCTTCCAATATTACTTTTAGCAGGCTGTTGTTTCTTTTAACATATCCCAAAAATGTCATGTGTCTTGTTCTAATTGTGTTAAGTAGTTCTCTTTTCATTTTTAGTGGTTTTAAAACTTCATCGTTTGTTTTCTTTTCTTTCCATCCAATTCTACCTATTCGTCTACAAATCCATATTTCAAAGGCTTCAATTATCTGTTCTGTTTTCTTCTTTAATGTCCATGTTACTGCACCATATAGACATATTAAGACGTTTTAACATTTTGCTATTCTTAGTTTTAGCCCTACTGTTATTTGTTTTCATGATAGTATGCTTTTCATGGCATTAAAATTACTTTATGCCATACCTATTCTTTTGTTTATTTCAGTTTCACATTTTCCATCACTGGTTATGGTATGCCCCAGGTAGTTGTAGCTCTGAGCTATCTCCGGGTGTATTCCCTCCACTGTGATATTTATTTGTAGGTCTTGAGAATTTTCGTTGCTTATGATCATAATTTTAGTCCTTTTGATATTCATATCTAATCCATATTTTTTTGCTTGCCATGTTTATTTCATTAAGTAATTGTTGTCGATCTTCAAGATTTTCTGCTAGTAGATTAGTATCATCAGCATATCCTAGGTTGTTGATTATCTTTCCATTAATGTTTAGGCCTGGCATCTCTGTGATGTTTTTAAAGATTTGCACAGGGTATAGATTGAACAAGCTTGGTGATAGGATGCATCCTTGTCTTATTCCTCTTTTTATATCAATGGCTGTAGAGTTCTCTATGTTATATTTTATTATTGTTGTTTGCTCCCAGTACAAATTACATATTAGTCGTATGTCTATATCGTCCAGATTTATATCTTTAAGGCAGTCTATAAGTTGATTATGATGTATTCTATCAAAAGCTTTGGTGTAGTCTATGAAGCAGGTAAATATCGGTCTGTTTACTTCTATGTACGTTTCAATTAATGTTCTCATGCTGAAAATGGCTTCTTTTGTCCCACTGTTTTTCCTGAATCCAAATTGCTGCTCATCTAATTCAGTATTGATTTTATTCTGAATCCTTCCCTGTATAACTTTCAGTAAACTTTTTGTTACCTGACTCATTAGGTTTATTGTTCTAAAATCAGAGCATTCAACTGCACCATTCTTTTTTTATAATGCAATGAAAGTTGATGTTTTTAGTTCATTTGGTATGTATTCAGTATGGTATATGTCATTGCATATGTCTGTGATCACTTCAATGCGAAAATCTTCTAGTGCCTGGTATCTCTATTTGTATTTTGTCAGGTCCTACTGCTTTTCGCTTTTTCATTGTTTTTATAGCTTTTTCTACTTCAGATTTCAGGATTGTTTTAGCTGGATGTACATTTTATAAATGGTTTTCTTGTCCCTTTCGTCATGAAATAATTCTGTTATATATTCCTGCCATCTATCGATTATATCTTTGCTGTCTGTTAGCATTCTTCCTTCTTTGTTTGCAATACAACAGCTTAATGTAGCTTTTTTGTCTTTATTAGTCATCCTCTTTATTTCTGTGTGCATCCCTCTTAAATTTTGTTTACTTTCCATAGTTTCGACTTCTAGACATCTTTGGTTGAGCCAGTCTTCTTTTGACTTTTTGCACATTTTGCGTATTTCATTTTCAATTTCCTTGTATCTGGCACTGTTCTTCACTTGTCTTCTTTCTTCCTTTTTTTCAAAGATGTTGTCAGTTATCTTTTTTTGTTTTTTGTTGTTTTCCTTTTATGGGTAAGGTGTCACAAGATTATTGTATGCTGTTTTTTTATGCATTGCCATTTGGTTGTGAATTTTTCTTCAGGATTTTCTCTTCTGTACTGCTCAATCCCTTCTTCTAGCAGCTTCTGATATGTGTTCTTTACTTGTACAGTATAAGTTTCTTTAACATCTTTCTGATTTAAAGCTGTTATCTCTATTGGTATTGCTGAATTAGTCTTTTGTTTGTTTCTCTTTAATTGAATGTTCATTTTAATCATTACAGGATTGTGATCTGAATGAATATCTGCTCCTGGATAGGTTTTGGCTTTCTAGACCCTGTTCCGGAATCTGTCTTTTATCATTATGTAATCTATTCGATTCCTCTTCCTATCTCAAGGGCTTTCCCATGTGCAAAATTTCCTTTTCTCTAGCTCAAAGAAGGTGTTACATATTATCAGCCTGTTTTCTTCACAAAATTGTATACATCTTTCTCCTGTCATTTCTGTTTCCTTAACCACGATTTCCTATAATGGTCGTATATCTATCTATCTTTTCCTACTTTAGCGTTCATGTCACCCATTACAAACAAGATGTCTGAAGATTTCACTTGCTTCATAACTGCATTTAGATCTTCATAGTATGCTTCTATTTGTTCATCTGTATAGTCTTGTGTAGATGCGTATGTCTGTATTATTGTTATGTCGAATGGTTTTGCTTTAGATTTTAATAGTATTATCCTATCATTGTATGTCCAGTGGGTATTTACATATTTTTGTAGCTCTCGTTTTATTAGTATGCCTTCCCCTCTTTGATGTTCTGTTGTGTTGCTTGAATATATAAATGTATATTTATCGTCTTGAATGTATCCACTTTTCTTCCATCTTGTTTCTGATATGCCTAAAATATCTATGTTTAATCGCTCTGCTTCTACCATAAGATTTTCTAATTTTCCTTGTTGGTATAAGGTCTTAACATTCCATATAGTTATTTTAGTTCGTTCTTAAAACAATAGTTAGCATTTCTCTCCAAGGCTTTCTTTGGAGTGTTACGTGATGAGGCTCCAATCTCTTACACGGTGGTCTGCAATATTCGCCTTTCGTGTTCTGAATATGCATCATGTGTGCCACACACTTTGCTGTTTTAACTTTCTGGGCCGTTGATTATTTCTGATTCTTCCGCCCCATCCACCGTCACAGACTTTTTACATTCCTGTTTGAACATAACCGTTCGGCGCCATTGTTGTCGAACTATGTGTTTGCCTCTAGTGTAGTTTACTCTATTTTAATATTGACTAGTCTAGTGTAGCTAACGGTAAGTTAATCTTGTCTAGTCTAGTGTAGCTTACTCTGTTTTAATCTTGACTAGTCTAGTGTAGCTACGGTAAGCTAATCTTGTCCAGTCTAATGTAGCTTACTCTATTATATTCTTGACTAGTCTAGTGTTGGTTACGTTAATTTAATATTGTGCAGCTTGTTATATAATTTAGTCTATCTTGACTAGTCTAGTGTAGCTTACGACAAGTTAATCTTGTCTAGTCTAATGTAGCTTACGGCAATTTCTTCGTGTCTAGTCTAGTGCAGCTCACTCTAGTGTAATCTTGTCTAGTCTAGTGTAGCTTACTCTAGTTTAGCATAACGGTTAAACTTGGATCCTGGAATGTCTTAATTACAGTGGCTTCCACCACATTCAATCATTGTGCTTCAGTAGCCTGGCGCACAACAAATTTACAATATTCTATTGCTGTTTCTGTTGAGTCTGTTTAAAAATCGGTATCGCACTGTAATGTAACCTCAAACATAAACGCGGAAGTTGTCATTTGTATTTGATCCTAAACCATAGAAGAATATCTCATTCTTCTTTTGTCTTACCTCATTTGCCTTTCAACTTCGAGAGGTGATATAGTTTGCGATCTGTTCTCTCCTGCTGGTGTGTTGCCTAGTGTTTCTAATACATCATCAACCTATCATTTTGGGCATCAACCAACTTATGCTCTCGCAGCGTTTGTTGAAAGCTTGTTTTGGAATATTTTGATCTTTCTGTTTTACCACGTGTCCAAATCCAATGATCTATTGTTTCTTGGTATATTAATGGCGGAAGTTTTACTGGCTGCTCTCGCCATTCTTCATTTCATGTCTATCTCTCGAGATCTCTGTTTCATACCATGTACCAGCACACGTCGTTTTGATTGTGGCTAAATTTGTTTACTGTTCTTATTTGTACTGCCCGGAATGGCATCGATAATAGAACGTTCGAGTGAAGATTGTGTTCTAAAGTGTAAGTATGTTGTATTGCCCCCCTTTTTTAAACAATAGTGGTATATCTATCCTATTGTTTAGCAAATCTTATTGCGTCAAGAGTCAGTTCTGCATTGGTGTGTGCTGTTAAATGTCACAAGTCCAGGTATAGGGATTCGCTCCATTTGTTTTAATTTCTGCCTCTGTCCAACCAGTCGGAGGTTAATTAAGATTTCCAAACAAAATATAAACAGTGCTCAGTTCGAATTCTGTCTGGAGCTATTTTTATGCGCTTCCTACTCTCTTAGTAGGCCAGATCGAGCGTCAAGTGAGGTCAACGTATGACGAGAAAAGTAGATGTCATCTTCTTTTCGATGATTTGTTTCATCAAGTGGAATCAGTGGTAAATGAAAATAATATAGAACAATGTGTATGTCCCTGCGTCCATCACAATGGATTTTTTTGCCAGCGTTGACTCTCATAAATTCAGACTCTCTCGAGTCAAGCATAACACAGTGACTGACAGTTACAATTAATACTGTCTACTATTGACGATATGTGAGCCGCGATAGCTCAGTGGTTAGTGAACTGAACTACAAAGGACAAAGGATAGGGTTCGATCCCAACCGACGGCTTCCAGGTTCACCCAGCCTTTAATGGGTACCGGATTTTTTTTTCTGGGAGAGTGAAGCGGCACGGGCGTAATACCGACCACATTACCCCAAAAATCATGTGCCGAAGGTCTGTAAAATTTATGGTCACTAACACCATATTCCCTATACGCCACCTGGCGTGACGGGGGTACTTTACTCTTTTATTTAATATTGACGATAGCAGGCAAATGGGTATAATGATGATAATTATATATATAAAAAAAGATGTTTTCTATTTGCCTATTGGTAGGAAAATACTTGTGAAGCTTGCTTGCGTTCCTCCGATGACTCATCACCATCATCAACGAGTGCCGTCTCAGCAACGAAGGTTGGCTACCATGGAGCGCCATTCTGCTCTGTCTCTTGCTTTGATGGTGTTGGTTGACACCGATGACTAAATGAGTTCATCTCTTCATCATCAATCATTAAAAGGACAATAAGTGTATGTGTTTGCGTTGTATTGTGGTTTGCAGTATATATTTTGATATTTGCGTCTTTCGGCCCAACACATCCGACTGCAACACGAAATAAGTGTGACAGTGAATCCTCCAAGAAAATTCCAGCGACACTTCGATGGTCTGATCTACACAGATGGTTGTTTAGTGCACACACAACAGAGAGTGCTTGCGCGTTTACAGCACACTGCTGTGGCTGATCTATTCAAGAAAATGGTGTTGTCTGCGAAATGACGACCATTGAGATCATGGCCTTGACAATGACGACCAGAAGTATGACCATTGAGATCATGGCCGTGACAATGACGACCAGAAGTATGATCATTGAGATCATGGCCTTGACAATGACGACCAGAAGTATGACCATTGAGATCATGGCTGTGACAATGACGACCAGAAGTATGACCATTGACATCATGGCCGTGACAATGACGACCAGAAGTATGACCATTGACATCATGGCCGTGACAATGACGACCAGAAGTATGACCATTGAGATCATGGCCGTGACAATGACGACCAGCAGTATGACCATTGAGATCATGGCCGTGACAATGACAACCAGAAGTATGACCATTGAGATCATGGCCGTGACAATGACGACCATGAGTATGATCATTGAGATCATGGCCGTGACAATGACGACCAGAAGTATGACCATTGACATCATGGCCGTGACAATGACGACCAGAAGTATGACCATTAAGATCATGGCCGTGACAATGACGACTAGAAATATGATCATTGAGATCATAGCCGTGACAATGACGACTAGAAATATGATCATTGAGATCATGGCCGTGACAATGACGACCAGAAGTATGACCATTGAGATCATGGCCGTGACAATGACGACCATGAGTATGATCATTGAGATCATGGCCGTGACAATGACAACCAGAAGTATGACCATTGAGATCATGGCCGTGACAATGACGACCATGAGTATGATCATTGAGATCATGGCCGTGACAATGACGACCAGAAGTATGACCATTGACATCATGGCCGTGACAATGACGACCAGAAATATGACCATTGACATCATGGCCGTGACAATGACGACCAGAAGTATGACCATTAAGATCATGGCCGTGACAATGACGACTAGAAATATGATCATTGAGATCATAGCCGTGACAATGACGACTAGAAATATGATCATTGAGATCATGGCCGTGACAATGACGACTAGAAATATGATCATTGAGATCATGGCCGTGACAATGACGACTAGAAATATGATCATTGAGATCATGGCCGTGACAATGACGACTAGAAATATGATCATTGAGATCATGGCCGTGACAATGACGACTAGAAATATGATCATTGAGATCATAGCCGTGACAATGACGACTAGAAATATGATCATTGAGATCATGGCCGTGACAATGACGACTAGAAATATGATCATTGAGATCATGGCCGTGACAATGACGACCAGAAGTATGATCATTGAGATCATGGCCGTAACAATGACGACCAGAAGTATGATCATTGAGATCATGGCCGTGACAATGACGACTAGAAATATGACCATTGAGGTCATGGCCGTGACATTGACGACTAGAAGTATGATCATTGAGATCATGGCCGTGACAATGACGACCAGAAGTATGACCATTGAGGTCATGGCTGTGACAATGACGACTAGAATATGATCATTGAGATCATGGCCGTGACAATGACGACCAGTAGTATGACCATTGAGGTCATGGCTGTGACAATGACGACCAGAAGTATGACCATTGAGATCATGGCCGTGACAATGACGACCAGTAGTATGACCATTGAGATCATGGCCGTGACAATGACTTTTATCCGGTTAAAATCAAAATATGACACTCATATCTGTGTAATTGGCATGATCCACGAAGTCCCGTCAGGCTCCATTCAGTTGCAATGTCTGGAATCATTACAGAAGGCCAAAGACGTTGCTATCATATTTGTTCTGAGTGAGCTTGTGTTGAAGGAAAAGAAAGAGCGAATATATTACCTGATTTGGCGATCATGGACTTTAAAGTATTGAGTTAAATATCAGTAGCAATCTGTGAGTGATGGGGGTAGTATCAAGGAAAACCCCGTCGCTATCTAGACTACGGGAATTTGGAGCGAAGATTGACATGGTCAGAACAGCTTGATATTCTGGAATAAACACACACACAATAAACGGACTTATGTTCAGATGTCGTTGCAGTTTCTTCATTGGTGTTAGAATGATTGAGGAAATTCCGCGTTTAATAACCAGCGAGAATCCATTGAAATTAGGATTCATCATCATCATTGAGTGCCGTCTCCTCATCGGAGGATGGCTACCATGGAGCGTCATTCCGCTCTGTCTGTGAAATTAGGATTCATCATCATCATCATCGAGTGCCTTCACTGCAACGAAGGTTGGCTACCATGGAGCGCCATTCTGCTCTGTCTCTTGCTTTGATGGTGCAGGTTGTCATAAATTAGGATTAAGAAGAATTATTGCAAGAAATACAATTGTTGTCATTAGTGAACTAGCTTCAAATAACGGTTAAAAATGGTTATGGTTATGGAAGGTCCCGGTATCACTGCAAACAATTAAAATCCATAATTTTAAAAATGCGCCCGATAAGGGACTTGAACCTTTGACCCTCAGATTAAAAATCAGATGCTCTACCGAATGAGCTAACTAGGCTAATCAATAGTTAAGAAGAATTATTGCAAGAAATAAAAAAAAGTTGCAAAAACGAGAGAAAGTAGCAACAGTTAAAATGTCACGATGGATGTACAGTGCAAAAGTGAGGAAAAAAAATATAGATCTCATGCTATACAAAGGCAGCAGACAATATTACAGATAATGGTGAAGTCCATGTCATTCTACCTGACATTTTCCGACAAAGGAATTGTGGATAATTGCAAAGCCTGTGTCAGTTGAAGCACGAATAAAAGGGAATATGAATCAATATTGGAGAAGTGATGACGTGGTACTAGAACGTCACCATCATCATAGATTGATATAATATTATTAGTGATAAAATGAAAAATGACCTAATGTACATTAACGAACTGCTGATCTTTGCAAACGTTGACTGGTGGCGACGCTAGCGTACAATAGTGTCAACAGCGGTGAGAGATCAAGGCATGGTTTATTCATTAAAATTAGATCCAGTTCATAGCTAATTAGAGATGATATTACGACCTTAGTACTTGTTTAAAACGTCTATTATGAAGATGAAGATCCGGGCAGATGATGTTTTTCGGGTTTCGGAGAACGATTTAAAAAGGCATTTTGTTTTATAACAAACAATGACAGTGTGCGGTACAGAACAAACAATGACGGTGTGCGGTACAGAACAAACAATGATAGTGTGCGGTACAGAACAAACAATGACGGTGTGCGGTACAGAACAAACAATGACGGTGTGCGGTACAGAACAAACAATGACAGTGTCCGGTACAGAACAAACAATGACAGTGTGCGGTACAGAACAAACAATGACAGTGTCCGGTACAGAACAAACAATGACAGTGTGCGGTACAGAACAAACAATGATAGTGTGCGGTACAGAACAAACAATGACAGTGTGCGGTACAGAACAAACAATGACAGTGTGCGGTACAGAACAAACAATGACAGTGTCCGGTACAGAACAAACAATGACAGTGTGCGGTACAGAACAAACAATGACAGTGTGCGGTACAGAACAAACAATGACAGTGTGCGGTACAGAACAAACAATGACAGTGTGCGGTACAGAACAAACAATGATAGTGTGCGGTACAGAACAAACAATGACGGTGTGCGGTACAGAACAAACAATGACAGTGTGCGGTACAGAACAAACAATGACAGTGTGCGGTACAGAACAAACAATGACGGTGTGCGGTACAGAACAAACAATGACAGTGTGCGGTACAGAACAAACAATGACAGTGTGCGGTACAGAACAAACAATGACAGTGTGCGGTACAGAACAAACAATGATAGTGTGCGGTACAGAACAAACAATGACAGTGTGCGGTACAGAACAAACAATGATAGTGTGCGGTACAGAACAAACAATGATAGTGTGCGGTACAGAACAAACAATGATAGTGTGCGGTACAGAACAAACAATGATAGTGTGCGGTACAGAACAAACAATGATAGTGTGCGGTACAGAACAAACAATGACAGTGTGCGGTACAGAACAAACAATGATAGTGTGCGGTACAGAACAAACAATGATAGTGTGCGGTACAGAACAAACAATGACAGTGTGCGGTACAGAACAAACAATGACAGTGTGCGGTACAGAACAAACAATGATAGTGTGCGGTACAGAACAAACAATGACAGGTGCGGTACAGAACAAACAATGACAGTGTGCGTACAGAACAAACAATGACAGTGTGCGGTACAGAACAAACAATGATAGTGTGCGGTACAGAACAAACAATGACAGTGTGCGGTACAGAACAAACAATGACGGTGTGCGGTACAGAACAAACAATGATAGTGTGCGGTACAGAACAAACAATGATAGTGTGCGGTACAGAACAAACAATGACGGTGTGCGGTACAGAACAAACAATGATAGTGTGCGGTACAGAACAAACAATGATAGTGTGCGGTACAGAACAAACAATGATAGTGTGCGGTACAGAACAAACAATGATAGTGTGCGGTACAGAACAAACAATGACAGTGTGCGGTACAGAACAAACAATGATAGTGTGCGGTACAGAACAAACAATGACAGTGTGCGGTACAGAACAAACAATGACAGTGTGCGGTACAGAACAAACAATGATAGTGTGCGGTACAGAACAAACAATGACAGTGTGCGGTACAGAACAAACAATGACAGTGTGCGGTACAGAACAAACAATGATAGTGTGCGGTACAGAACAAACAATGACAGTGTGCGGTACAGAACAAACAATGACAGTGTGCGGTACAGAACAAACAATGATAGTGTGCGGTACAGAACAAACAATGATAGTGTGCGGTACAGAACAAACAATGATAGTGTGCGGTACAGAACAAACAATGATAGTGTGCGGTACAGAACAAACAATGACAGTGTGCGGTACAGAACAAACAATGATAGTGTGCGGTACAGAACAAACAATGACAGTGTGCGGTACAGAACAAACAATGACAGTGTGCGGTACAGAACAAACAATGACAGTGTGCGGTACAGAACAAACAATGACAGTGTGCGGTACAGAACAAACAATGATAGTGTGCGGTACAGAACAAACAATGATAGTGTGCGGTACAGAACAAACAATGACAGTGTGCGGTACAGAACAAACAATGATAGTGTGCGGTACAGAACAAACAATGATAGTGTGCGGTACAGAACAAACAATGACAGTGTGCGGTACAGAACAAACAATGATAGTGTGCGGTACAGAACAAACAATGACAGTGTGCGGTACAGAACAAACAATGACAGTGTGCGGTACAGAACAAACAATGACAGTGTGCGGTACAGAACAAACAATGACGTGTGCGGTACAGAACAAACAATGACGGTGTGCGGTACAGAACAAACAATGACAGTGTGCGGTACAGAACAAACAATGATAGTGTGCGGTACAGAACAAACAATGATAGTGTGCGGTACAGAACAAACAATGACAGTGTGCGGTACAGAACAAACAATGACAGTGTGCGGTACAGAACAAACAATGATAGGTGTGCGGTACAGAACAAACAATGACAGTGTGCGGTACAGAACAAACAATGATAGTGTGCGGTACAGAACAAACAATGACGTGTGCGGTACAGAACAAACAATGACAGGTGTGCGGTACAGAACAAACAATGATAGTGTGCGGTACAGAACAAACAATGATAGTGTGCGGTACAGAACAAACAATGACGGTGTGCGGTACAGAACAAACAATGATAGTGTGCTTTACAGAACAAACAATGACAGTGTGCGGTACAGAACAAACAATGACAGTGTGCGGTACAGAACAAACAATGATAGTGTGCGGTACAGAACAAACAATGACAGTGTGCGGTACAGAACAAACAATGATAGTGTGCGGTACAGAACAAACAATGATGATGTGCGGTACAGAACAAACAATGACAGTGTGCGGTACAGAACAAACAATGATAGTGTGCGGTACAGAACAAACAATGATAGCGTGCGGTACAGAACAAACAATGACAGTGTGCGGTACAGAACAAACAATGATAGTGGCGGTACAGAACAAACAATGATAGCGTGCGGTACAGAACAAACAATGATAGTGTGCGGTACAGAACAAACAATGATAGTGTGCGGTACAGAACAAACAATGATAGTGTGCGGTAAAGAACAAACAATGATAGTGTGCGGTACAGAACAAACAATGATAGCGTGCGGTACAGAACAAACAATGACAGTGTGCGGTACAGAACAAACAATGATAGTGGGCGGTACAGAACAAACAATGATAATGTGCGGTACAGAACAAACAATGATAGTGTGCGGTACAGAACAAACAATGACGGTGTGCGGTACAGAACAAACAATGACAGTGTGCGGTACAGAACAAACAATGATAGTGTGCGGTACAGAACAAACAATGATAGTGTGCGGTACAGAACAAACAATGATGATGTGCGGTACAGAACAAACAATGACAGTGTGCGGTACAGAACAAACAATGATAGTGGGCGGTACAGAACAAACAATGATAATGTGCGGTACAGAACAAACAATGATAGTGTGCGGTACAGAACAAACAATGATAGTGTGCGGTACAGAACAAACAATGTTAGTGTGCGGTAAAAAACAAACAATGACGGTGTGCGGTACAGAACAAACAATGATAGCGTGCGGTACAGAACAAACAATGACAGTGTGCGGTACAGAACAAACAATGACAGTGTGCGGACCAGAACAAACAATGACAGTGTGCGGTACAGAACAAACAATGACAGTGTGCGGTACAGAACAAACACAAAGTAACCAGCATTGAAACATTTACATCGATCATAAACATGAGTAGCTGCAGTATGGAGAGATTCATCCTATGCTTGTTTGGGCGCGAAATACTGAAACATTTTATTTGTAATCACACAAGTTGATATAATTTAAGATACAGCACTCCTAATCAATTGCAATGTAAGTAAAAAAGAAAGTAAGGAGCCCCGTCACGCAAAGTGGCGTGTAGGGAATATGGTGTTAGTGACTATAATTGTTACAGACCTTCGGCACATCATTTATAGGGATAATGTGGTCGGTATTACGCCCGCGCCGCTTTACTTTCCCCCAAAAAAAACCGGCACCCATTTACGGCTGAGTAAACCTGGAAGCTGTCGATCAGGATCGTACCCGAATCTTGTCCTTTGTAGTCCAGTTCACTAATCACTGAGCTGTCGCGGATCCTCAATTGTAATGTGCTACATAATAAACATATGCTGGTTATATTTTTAAAATGAACAAATTAGTAAAAAAATGCAACTACATTATCAAGTATATGTGTTTATATATGCACACGCAGTGTATGTATCTACTGATCAAGTATTGAGAAATTGGGTGGGCCATAAAATATGATGTTCCGGAAATCTGCGACAGACGATTAGTATCAAATCTGTACATGTACCAACATCCAACTATTTGTGAGAAGTAAAGGGCCATATAAGATATCACTGTTGTTGTTTTATGGTATTCACCCTAGAAAATGGTGCCGTGTTCGTTATGAAACGGGCATGATATGTAAGTGTCCGTCCGTGTGTCGTGGATTCGTGTCATCAAGCTGCGTTATTTGCATATTTCTGCCCGACACATCCGACTCAACTGAGGTTTTATCCCTAGCGATAAGGGAGCAGAATAATAATGATGTCAGTGATGGTGATGCAGATAATGATCATTGCAATAATGACGGCGATGGTAATGATTATCCCTGTTACGATTGCCACAATAAAATCGATAATGACAATAACGATTGTTGCGATAATGATTGCTACAAATAAAGACGTAATTGTAATGAGTGTGGTTATATCGATTGCTGCAATAAAGACGACGGTTATTGCGATAATGATTGCTATAAAAATGGTAAAGACGATGGCATTAATAAGTGAGTTGTTGACAATTATTGTTGCAATGGGATCAAAGTGGTGCCAAACCGTGTTTACTAAATTCTCTTCAATGCACCTAGATTAAAATGACCTGCCTTATCCCCAACTCTATATCATTAGCACTCCTCATCCACGTCACTATAATAAAACTCCTCGTCTTCCCTTATCCCCAACTCTATATCATTAACACTCCTCATCCATATCGCTATAATAACATCCCTCGCCTTATTTCATCCCCATCTCCACCATTAACATCCCTTTCATTCCATCATTCCCATCTCCACAATTAACATCCCTTTCATTCCATCATTCCCATCTCCACCATTAACATCCCTTTCATTCCATCATTCCCATCTCCACCATTAACATCCCTTTCATTCCATCATTCCCATCTCCACCATTAACATCCCTTTCATTCCATCATCACCATCTCCACCATTAACATCCCTTTCATTCCGTCATTCCCATCTCCACCATTAACATCCCTTTCATTCCATCATTCCCATCTCCACCATTAACATCCCTCGCCTTCCTTCATCTCCATCTCCACCATTAACATCCCTTTCATTCCATCATTTCCATCTCCACCATTAACATCCCTTTCATTCCATCATTTCCATCTCCGCCATTAACATCCCTTTCATTCCATCATTCCCATCTCCACCATTAACATCCCTTTCATTCCATCATTCCCATCTCCACCATTAACATCCCTTTCATTCCATCATTCCCGTCTCCTTCATTAGCATCCTTCTCCTCCCCTCCTCCATCATTAGCATCCTTCTCCTCCCCTCCTCCTTCATTAGCATCCTTCTCCTTCCTTCATCCCCACATTCTTCATTAGCATCCTTCTCCTCCCCTCATCCCCACCTCCATCATTAGCATCCTTCTCCTTCCCTCATCCCCATCTCTATCATTAAGCCCCTCACCTTCCCTTATCAACATCTCTATTTTTAACACCCCTCACTTTCCCTCATCCCCATTATCCATCATTAACACCCGTCACCTTCCCCCATCCCCATCAATAAAAAATAAACACTGCTTCAGATGCCATCAAATAGTTCATCTCATATCCCTCGGTGGCTGAACGGCGCCATAAAGCACGTGAATGATTTTTGCAGCCATAGACAGCAGGCACGAACGCGTGACAGTAATCTGGTTACAGCTTCCTAGATACGAACGTTAAATGTGCTTGACGAAATTAATAAATGTCCCCACAGCTACGTCCAATTTTAGTGACTTCAGCTCCATTAAAAGCATTCCATTTAGTTTGTCTAGAATGGGAAATAGTGTTTTCGTTCTCTTGTACATTGCGTCTATTTGCGTCAGCTCGATCGTAATTTTGTTTGCTACCAAGAAATAGGGACAAGTCCACATACCCTCAGAAATGATGAATGAATTAGAAATGTCATCACAACAGAATTTATTGCTTGCGTACGAACGGTAGTTACTTCCCTTAATCGCCCGCCCTTATTGGACGTCCCAAGAGTGAACATTGTGTTTTATCTTTATTCTTCTTCGTCTTCTTCGTCTTCTTCATCGTCTTCTTCATCGTCTTCTTCATCGTCTTCTTCGTCTTCTTCTGCGTCTTCTTTGTCCTCCTCTTCGTCTTCCTCTTCGTCTTCTTCATCGTCTTCTTCGTCTTCTTCATCGTCTTCTTCATCGTCTTCTTCGTCTTCTTTGTCTTCTTCTGCGTCTTCTTTGTCCATCTCTTCGTCTTCCTCTTCGTCTTCTTCTAATTCTTCTTCGTCTTCTTCGTCTGCTTCTTCGTCTTCTTCTTCGTCGTCTTCTTCGTCTTCTTCTTCGTCTGCTTCTTCGTCTTCTTCTTCGTCTTCGTCTTCTTTGTCTTCGTCTTCTTCGTCTGCTTCTTCGTCTTCTTCTTCGTCTTCGTCTTCTTCTTCGTCTTCGTCTTCTTTGTCTTCTTCTTCGTCTTCGTCTTCGTCTTCGTCTTCGTCTTCTTTGTCTTCGTCTTCTTGTCTTCGTCTTCTTCTTCGTCTTCTTCGTCGTCTTCTTCGTCTTCTTCTTCGTCTTCTTTGTCTTCGTCTTCTTTTGTCTCCGTCTTCTTCGTCTCTTCTTCGTCTTCTTCTTCGTCTTCGTCTTCTTTGTCTGCTTCTTCGTCTTCGTCTTCGTCTTCTTCGTCTGCTTCTTCGTCTTCTCTTCTTCGTCTCCGTCTTCTTTGTCTGCCTCTTCTTCTTCGTCTTCTTCTTTCGTCTACTTCTTCTTCGTCTACTTCTTCTTCGTCTTCGTCTTCTTCGTCTGCTTCTTCGTCTTCTGCTTCGTCTTCGTCTTCTTCGTCTGCTTCTTCGTCTTCTTCTTCTTCGTTTTAGTCTTCTTTGTCTGCTTCTTCTTCCTCGTCTTCTTCTTCTTCGTCCTCTTTTTCTTCAGCGTTCAAGTTTTGTGACCTTGCAAACTTGACTCTTTGTCTGTTTTCATGATGGACGGGGAAAGGACGTCATCATGACCAACGATGAGCCTGTCAGTACTCGCATATACGTGTGTGTGCTGATTTCCACCTAAAACTGCGACGTGGCTGCTACACTCCGTCTTCAGCAGCCTGGATCTAGGTTTGACGTAGGAGTTTTCCTTCTCGTAGGGTGAATGCCGTCCAGGGCTGTTGGGCCCACCCTGCCTGTGAGTTCTGACTGGGTCCGCTCCCATAGCCTTTCCTTTTCCATGGTAACTGATAGGCAACAGTGGTTTGTTTTCTCCCGTGTCCTTCCCCATGGATATACCTTTGGATTTAGATTATTCCATGGCCTGTCCCATCGTTGGACATATGGGATGTTTTTTAGTTGGTGCAACGGTTCCACTTGTTGTCCCCACCCAATCCTGGTGTTTTGTTGTTTATGTGTATTGTTTACGATATCTAAGACTTTCGTCGTATCCAACTTCAGGTTATTTATTGGGTATTCAGTTTGTATTCTGTCTTTGGTTGTTAATCGCTTGTCTAATCTAGTTAGTGTATTCAATCTTAACATATGGAAACAGAATCACGATAAATTTTGATTTACTAAGTTCGTGATTGGTTCATCTTAAACAGTATCATCATCATGTACCGGGCCTGCTGGCGTAGGTGATCATGTTTTTTCCAAAATTTTCGATCTTGACAGTTATATATAATTTATGTTGTTGACCTTCTGCCAAGCCATTCTCTTAAGCTGTCTTGTATTTTTTGTCTTTGCTTTCCTCTATTTCTTTTTCCCTCAATTTTTCCAGTTGTTACAATATATTCAGCTGTTCTCTTCTCATTACATGGCCAAACATTGATGATTGTTTCTTCCTAATATTGGAAATTAGCTCTCTTTTTGCTGTGACCTCTTTCAGAACGTTTTCATTACTCTTCTTAGCTGCCCATGATATTCTCAACATTCTTCTGTTAAACCGCATTTCTACAGACTCCAGTGATTTTCTTGTATTTTGTTCTATTGTGAATGATTCACATCCATATGTTAAGACTGAATCTACGTAACATTTAAGAACTCTCTTTCTTGTTTCGATTGTCAAAAATGGATTACATAGTATCTTCCTCATTTTTTGGAAAGCTGCTTTTGCCTGAGCAATTCTTCATCTCACTTCTGGTGTATATCTTCCGTGTTAGGCTAACAAAGTTCCCAAATATTTAAATTCATTTACCTACTTTAATATTGGTCCACTTGTCATTATTTTTCACTGAGGCGACGTCTTTTTCTTTGTTGTTACCATTACCTCTGTCTTTTTATATTAAGGCTGAGTCCTTTATTTTTGCTTTCTTTCACTATAATGTCTAACATTTCTTGTAACTCCTTTTCACTCTTAGCGATTAAGATTGTATCATCAGCATACCTTATATTATTTATATTATGACCTCCAATTGTTATTCCAGACATGCCCCTTATGGATGTTAAAATAATCTCACTATAAATATTAATCAAATCTGGTGACAGCACACAACCTTGTCTAACACCCTCTTATACAGTATGCGCATCTAAAACGATGGGGATGGATCTTATACGATCTATAGGATGCTTATGTCTGAGGGGATCTCGGTAGCCTAGTTGGAAAAACCACACGACTTGGCTACCGACATTCGGACAACCCGTGTTCGATTCCCGCTGGAGGCGGTGTGAACTGTACTCGTGTTTAGGAAAATAAATACCGCCATGGTCAACCCAGCTGCTGGCAGAAATAGGTACCAGGGTGGATATTACTCTGGGAAGGTAGGGAATGTCGCTTTGCATCCTGCGTTTCGATGCTTGAAGCGACACTATCCAGTAGTCTCTGAACACTTCTGGATAAGGCAACGGGGCACATGTGTTGAAAACTGGCGTGCTAAGACACCGATTCAAGTCTCGTACTTTACTTTTACCTTTACCTTTATGCATCTTATGAATCTAAAAGACTTATTTTCAAATCTTCAAAAAGTAATCTGCAGTTATCATAGTTGCTGCAACGTGTCATACAATGCGTGAACAATATAAATAAGTTCGTGCTTCTTCTCGGCACACAACTCGAGAATATGTACACAATATTATATTTATAGATCTATCACGTGTCTTCTTGAACTGGGATCAGAAACCGTGGTAATACTTGCAAATCAGGCTGAAGATATCACTTAATTAATAGAGATTTGTAGCTAAGAAAGAAAACGGATGTAGAATTTGGTGCTATAAAGACATAGTTGGCTGAAAGAGCTTACTTTTAGAGCAACAAAGTGTATCAGTGCAGGAAAATACAAAAAAAATAATGCAACATAACATAGAGTGCAACTTAACTGTAGCATGTGATTAAATCACATTTTGAAACGAAATTCATTTACATCTTGTCAGTGCAAACACCAATATCTCTTTTTATAAATGATTTTTTTGTTCATTTACAAATCAAGATAAGAGTGGTAATTTCTTTTCTGCTTTTTAACACATTCTGTTGTTAATTTGTTCAGTACTTAGTGTGACACCAACAGACCAGAAAAGCCCGGGTTTAATTTCAAGATGTGGCAAATTTGGTTTCTGTCCAACACCAAAAGATGGTTTACCCTTAAAAATGGGACACTACAGATTAACAGCTAACAATGACTCAAAGAGCCATAACAATCTCTTCAAAAACGCCAGAGTAAGAGGAAGACCGAGAAAGAGATGGATAAAGGGAATACCAGAGTCACTAGGAGGGATAACACCAGAAGAGGCCAACAGAAGAACAAAGAATCGCAGATTGTAGCTCCCCTCGACGCCAATGGCAATAGAGGAAGGCTAGAAGAAGCAGTAGAAGAAGAAGAATCGAATTTCTTTGAATGTCCATGTTTCCAAGTGCATCGAAGGCTCCTGCTACTTTTTATATTCTTGATTCGGTATCATTTGTGATGTTGCACAATGACAATTGAATAGATTCAACAAGAAAATAAGACGAAAAATACTAAGGATATCGGAAAGTATAACGAGAACAAGATAACTAAGAAACAAATAAAAAAGAACTAAAATTAAAAAAGAAAGCAAAACAACTAAATGAAAAACGGGAGAGACAAAAAGTAAACTTCCAAAATGCACAATTGTTCCTTGTCTACAGACTAAGTGAGTCTGGGTTTAAATCTCAAGTATAGAACTAAAGAAGCACAACACAGCGACAAATACAAACATGTTTAGTATGATATTATATCGTTACATTCTTGGTATCACACATTTAGTGTTGCTTTCGATATTCTTTTTTGATCTTTCATAACTCCACTAACATGGTACTCATTTTAACAGTTAGGTCAGTTAAGCTTGGCAAACATACGGCATTTTGGAAATAAATGTAATGAACTACTACTTTTACGCTTCTTCAAAGATTGTGAACTGTTGCTGAACAGAAGTAGCGTATGTGACATTTGCTATGTTGAATATATGCGTTTCGTGTGTAATTATGCAAAGTACTGATATGTTTGTATGTATGTGTTTTAAGGATACATATTAACAGATAAGTAATGGTGATATTATCAGAGCATGACGGTGCAGACGGTTCAACACAACATTAAACCAACTTAATCAAGCAGAAAGCTCAGAACAAATCAATAAAAACATTTCAAACAAACATTGATATGAAAGGGTGCAGAAAAACGAGAAAGCACAACGGGCGTGCCAGAATCAAGTGAAATAAACAGGCCAGACAGACAAGGTTGACGTCACTGACTACCCCCATTTCAGGCAACGTGGGAACATACAAAAGCTACCACATCCACACAGGTTGCAATTTGCTATTTCGTCACGCAACCGAAATCATGTATATGGGATGTAGATTGGAAGCTAACAATAAATAGTTGGCTCAGTGGCGTTGCTGCTGTTTTTAACAGACTTGAGCGTTCGTCTGTTAGGAAATCGATAATAACTACTGTTTTTTTCCTATTACATTCAGTTTCATGTTGTCCCAAAATTGTCTACTTAGTTCGACTATATAGTTTTGACTCCTACTACAGAGTTCTGACTTTAGCTACACAGTTTAAACTCCGACTACACCGTTATTGAGTTATTTGTGGATTATCATCATTGCACTCCGAACATGTCCATAGGTGCTCAGATACATTCCTCAGCATGTCCCGCAGCGTCCAGCCACTGACGACTCCAGTTCTGTGTTGGTTGATAAGTCCTCATATGCGCCCACTAAGCTTCTCGTTTCTGGATGTACTCATCTTTATTCCCATCTCTTTCATCCAAATGAGTGAAAGGGCTCATGGTTGTCGAAGTCCTTTGCCCTCCCCGCATCTCGGAGTGCATTTATAACGTCGCTTGATCCAATGTTTGACCGTCTTTGACGCAAGCACAACTAGCTAACCTGTCCGCTCTTTCATTTCCCTGTACTCCTGCATGTTTAGAGATGTAGACAACGGTGAGTGCGTATAGCTAACTTTGACAATGACTCGATCCACTGCCTGCGTACAGAGCCTACCAACACTTTTCTTATCATCTCATCGAGTCAATTGGTATGCAGGTGTGGGTGTAGTCTTGTGACTCCAACCAGATGAATTCCTGATAACTGCCATCACCTCCATCGCCATGCTACTCGTGGTCATAACTTATGCACCGTTCACTTCGCTGCAAGAAGAGTGTGTCGTAAATGCTCATCCGCTCCTTTTGCCTCGTATTATGGACCCGTCTGTATAAATGACTGCAGCTTCCTCGTCGGTGATGTCACAGATGAGGGTGTTAATCTCCGAATTGACCACGATTAGATTCTGCTCCCTGAATGTTCTGTCGAGTGTGACAATTCACGAGAATGTGTCCCTGAAAGATTGGGTATATGGGTATCCACTTCTCGTCATTGTTGATCATGGTAACCCGCAGTCCTGTTTAATGACATCTTCGTGTCCCCCCATGATTTGTCTTTTTTCAGAATGCCACCTTTTCTGTGTTGAGCTATTCGTACAATTTATGCTCTTCATCTGCACTTATCTTCAAATGTGCTCTCGCCTGTAATAGTATACATATTCTTCTTCTGCGATCATGGCACATTCAGACTAAGACTCCAGACTCTCTTATGAAGGCAGCTATCTGTTTAAGCGATTCGGTTACCCCGTATGGTTTTTATTTCAAGGAGGTGGGTGTGGGCCACATTGTCTCTCATGGCTGTGTCCTGGATCACGTGTTTAGTTGTCATGTTATCCAGAGCACAGTGACACTGGCTGGTAGTTCCTATTTTGAATTTGATGAACATGTGGTTTTTCTTTCTGTTGTGGCCAGTGGTAAGGTGGAGTATGATGACTTGATTCCACCTTGATAGTTGAAGGTATCCGTTCCTCTCGTTATACTTTGGATGTTCTTGTTTTCATTTTTCATGAAGCTGGCCTTTGATAATGATTTTGGCTTCATCGTAGCTGACCAGGTGGTTCTTTTGTGGTAGTATACAGATTAAAATAGAAAACATACCATCACTGAGAATGTGAATAGAGAAATAGTAGTAAAGGAATTGTAAGCAAGCTGTGCTGTAAACAAACTGTGTTGTAAAAAAAAACTGTGTTCTAAACAAGCTGTGTTGTAAAAAAAACAGTGTTGTAAACAAGCTGTGTTGTAAACAAACTGTGTTGTAAAAAAACTGTTTTGTAAGCAAGCTGTGTTGTAAACAAGCTGTGTTGTAAAAAAAAAACTGTGTTGTAAAAAACTGTGTTGTAAAAAAACTGTGTTGTAAACAAACTGTGTTGTAAACAAGTTGTGTTGTAAACAAACTGTGTTGTAAACAAGCTGTGTTGTAAAAAAAACTGTGTTGTAAACAAACTGTGTTGTAAATAAAACTGTGTTGTAAACAAGCTGTGTTGTAAACAAACTGTGTTGTAAACAAGCTGTGTTGTAAACAAACTGTGTTGTAAACAAGTTGTGTTCTAAACAAGCTGTGTTGTAAAAAAAACTGTGCTGTAAACAAACTGTGTTGTAAACAAACTGTGTTGTAAACAAGCTGTGTTGTAAACAATCTGTGTTGTAAACAAGTTGTGTTGTAAACAAACTGTGTTGTAAAAAAAATTGTGTTGTAAAAAAACTGTGTTGTAAACAAACTGTGTGTAAATAAACTGTGTTGTAAAAAAAACTGTGTTGTAAATAAACTGTATTTTAAAAATCTGTGTTGCAAACAAGCTGTGTTGCAAACAAGCTGTGTTGTAAACAAACTGTGTTGTAAACAAGCTGTGTTGTAAACAAGCTGTGTTGTAAACAAACTGTTGTAAACAAGCTATGTTGTAAACAAACTGTGTTGTAAACAAGCTATGGTGTAAACAAGCTGTGTTGTAAACAAACTGTGTTGTAAACATTTAACACTAAGAAAATGTGCAGAAACCGATTGAGATGTTTCAACTGTTATTGGAAAAGGTGTGAGGACGAAGGTGATAGCAGTAACAGTATTATTGAAAGAGTTGAATTTTCCCAGTTATTATTGGAAAAGGTGCTGGGACAATTGTAACATTATGACTTGACCCGTCAACCTGTCCAGAAAGTCAACATGTCCAGGAATTAGGTTGACAAACAACTTCAGGGGCAGGTCAAGTTCACGACCTTTATGTCGCCATAAGGTAACCACGTATTCGAAGAGAAAAATAAATTCCCACCGTCTGTGTTGAGATTTGAACCCGTGCACTCGTTTGTCTAAAGACCTATGTCTTACTCTAGACTCTAAATAATTCAGTCCTGCCCCCTGCCTACCTTTAGGTAATATTATATACTCCATCCTCCTCAATATACGCCACTGCACTTACGATTAAGAAACTAACAGGCGAATAAATTTTGTTTGATGAGGTTCATTTTTAGTCGGACTACGAGTTAATGAAATAATGCACGTAAATGGTGAGTGGAAAAGATATGTATTCTCCTACTAATTATAGTAGCGTTTGTTGATTAAAGTGTCAGGTTTTATCTGTCAAATGAGAAAGTCCGGTTTGCATTAATCACACTTTGTGCGTGTGTGGGTGAGCGCGTTCATGCGCGTGTGTGTGTGATAATTATCTGAAATAAAACCCTGAATAGGAGATGACTCTAATTAGCATGGAGATCACTTATGTTAAATATGTAGAAATGTTTCAACTGAGATGGTCTAATTCTTATGCCACTAAATTGATCAAGTTATCTAAATATAAAGCGTATTGCGCAGTTCTCTGCAAACATGTGTATGCTTAACGCCAACTTTATTGAGGTATTTTTTGTTCACCGACAACTTTTATCGTCATTGACAAACACAATAACAAAAGTGGCATACCCCACAATGAACTGTATAGATTACGAACGCGATTACAAGGCAGCAGTATGATGCGTGAGAGGTAATTAAGCGTGATCATATATATATATATATATATATATATATATATATATATATATATATATATATATATATATTTATAATTACAGCAACACTGCTATTGTTTGCTTGTTCTCCACTTACATTTATTATCTTTATCAATACATATTCTGTAACCGTATATTCCAGTTCTACCTTGCTCCACCATTGTAGCCGCTTCACTACTCCTGTCTGATTTTCCCACACCCTTACCGCATCGATAATCCTCATATTACGTCTCATTTATCGGTATGTTTTCCTGACGTCGGGGTTTGTTTTCAGGTTTTCACTCCATATATACACTTCCCTATCTCTAATGCTTACCTGTGCCACGATTGCTCTCACACCTCATTCTATTTCCTTGTAGTCTCGTCCGACTTCTCGTCTAATCACGCTACTGATTCTCCAACCACCTCGTTCCCCCTCCCATCCTGAGTCCCAATTGACTCACAATCATCTACACGCTGGGAACTATGTGTATATATATATATATATATATATGACTTGACTTAATCCCCTTGTTAGCCGTGAGCTATGAGCTCTTTACAGCTTAATGCCTCTCGCATGAAGGCGCAGGTCCTTCTCAGTTGTACAGCTGCAGAGTACAGTGTGCTATTGATGGATGGAAGTAGTGGGAGTAACATGCTTCGTTATATATATATTAGCTTACTAATGTTCATATATTATCTATTTTTGTCCTTCGATATTTAGCACATCTCTGTTTCCCTTCATCATTTCACACCTTATCCCACTGTTTATTTCTCCTCGATTTATCTGTCACGCTCATCCTAGATGCAGTAGAGTTTACTTTATTTCGTTGTTCGTTTGTGTTGTTCTCTATTCTAAGGAAGGTCGATCTAGGCTGAAACGTCAGTATTTTGTTGTTCCTCTTTTTGTAAAGCTGTCTCCATATCTTATAGGAGTGTACGTTTCACCCCACTACTAGATCCTGTACCAACTTTACAGCAGCATTGCAATTATTTGCCTGTTCCCTAATTAGAGCAACATTTAAAACAAACAAACAAACAAACAAACAAAATAAAAATACATATTATCTAATGCTATGCACCAACCAATGATCAGGAAGAAGTAGTTAAAGATGAATTATATAAACAATTGCATTGTCAGATTGATGGAAGACGAACCAAAGATATTATGATCTTGAAGGAAGATCTACACGAAAAAGTAGGATCAGACAACAGAGGCTTCGAAGAAATCATGGAAAAACATGAAACGAATGTGAATGGAATCGTGCATTTCTGTGTTCTTAATCAAGTGAGCCTGGGAGGAACAATATTCTAACGTAAACGAATACATAAAGCTACATGGGTGCCACCAGATCATAGAACGGAGAATAAAATTGACCACATATGTATTAATAAAAAGTTTAAGTCATCTTTACATGATATAAATTTATATAGAAGAGCAGTTGTGGCTTCAGAACATCATCTACTGTTAGTCAATCTTAAATTTAAACTAAAAAGATATACTACAACACATTAATGGTAGACAATATTTCAATGTAGGGTTTCTTAAAGAACAAGGAATTAAAGTACATTTGCAGTCACAATCTCAAACAAATTCCAAGTCCTCCAAGACCTAGAAAATAAAATAAATACAGATCTTTGGAAACAGAATAAATGATATATAGAAGGAGACATGTGACGATACCCTAAATAAAAATAGAACGTCAGACTAATGCATGGATGACAGCAGAGAACCTTGAGAAAATTGAAGAAAGAATAAAATAAGAAAGCAGATATAAATAAAAGCAAAACGAGAAGTACCAAAGCCAAGGCACATGAAACTGACACGGAGGTGTACAAGAATGTGGGAAGATGCATTAAAAGGGATAAGAGAAAATATATAGATGAACTAGCTAAGCAGATGAGGCTGCAAATAGAAGAAATATGAAAGAACTGTACAACAGAACAAATAAATTAGCCGGAACATACAAACAGATCAATGTCATTATTAAAGATAAGAAAGGAAATAAATCTGCTTAGTAAAATAAGAGAACAAATGGAGGGAGCAGTTTGAAGAACTCTTGAACAGACACAGCCCAAATAACCCTCCAGATATACTAGCAGCAGAGGAAGAGTTGCACGTTAACTGTGGAAAGCCAAGCAAGGAAAAAAATAATGAAAGCCATCAAGCTATTAAAAAATGGTAAGGCCACAGTATAAAAAAAAAAAATAATGAACCCCTGTCACTTCAAGTGGCTTATCGGGAAGATGGTATTAGTGGCCATAAATTGTACAGACCCGATGTACATGCCTCTCGCATGACCCGGTATGTTCAACCCGAATATAAAAAGTCTGTGTCGGTGGATGGTGCGGATGAATAAAAAATTATCAACGACCCAGAAAGCGAAAACAGCAAAGTGTGTGCCACACATGAGGCATATTCAGAACACGAAAGACGAATATGGCAGACCACCGTGAAAGAGATTGGAGCCTCATCACGAAACACTCCAAAGAAAGCCGCGGAGAGAAATTCTAACTATCACAACAGCCTACTAAAAGTAATATTGGAAGGGAAAATACAAGGTAAAAGAGACCGAGGCAGACCAAGACTAACATGGACGAGTAACATCAAAAGATGGACAAGTCAATCTATGACAGCCTGCACCATCAAAGCAAGAAACAGAGTAGAATGGCGATCCATGAAAGCCAACCTTCGTTGCGGAGAAGGCACTCGATGATGATGATGATCAAAATGTATGAAACACACAGCTCACGGTGTTACTCAGTATCTCCTGCAGCAAGCCGAACTTGGATTATGAGGAAACTGCAACAAAGAACACGTTCATACATAGCCTTCAATGGTTTCTTCCGCCTATCTACCATATTAACCAGAAGTTTACGTCCTCCTGAAAATTATGACCGTCATATTTTTAAAGTGTATAGCGCTTAATGATGTTAGCGCTTCGTTTTTGACTCGATTTCCGAACATATAAAACACAGTTAGTCGTCAGTTCCCCGTTTTGTGAGTTATTCTCAACCTCGTCAAAACAGTTTATGCCCATCGTTGTTGCCTCTCGCCTCAGTGTTCTTCTTAGCATGTGAAATAAATATAAAACGGCATGTAGCAGCTAAACTAATAGAAAGACAAGACAAACTACGACGTTTCGTCAAAATCCTTCATCAGGTATAACACATTATTCCAATTAAATAAAGAATCCCAAGTCAAAAACAGAACACTGATCTACAAAATGGCGGAAAAAAATAGCAGAAATAGTATGTTGTATTTATCGTTTTCCTAAATCGACCTTTTCATATTTGACCTTCTGTTTCCAATTGTAAAGCTTGCTTTAGGATTCTCTTGTCTCTTCTAATTCATTGCCAACATATGACCACGTTCACCTCTTGATTATATGTGATATTTTTAGATGCCTTGTCATTTCCTTTTTACACTAGTGATATATTATTTACACTTTATATTTTAAAAATTATGTCTTATGTCCTCTATCTCTCTCTCTCTCTGTTTCTCTCTCTCTCTCTGTTTCTCTCTCTCTCTCTCTCTCTCTCTCTCTCTCTCTCACTCTTTTTTCTTGTATTCACTTTGTCATATTTTGTCTCACACACTCAAATTATCCATTTCACATTTAACAAAACAACCGCATTGAAGTTTTCCTCTTATCCATCCCTCTTTCAATCTTCTTCTATCTCTTACTGGTTACTATTTTCAACTGAAATGCCATACGTCCGTCCGTCGTTTGTCTTTATATCTTCATCCTCTCTCTCTTTCTTTCCCTCTCTCTCTCCTCTCTCTCTCTCTCAGAACCTCACATTCGTTAACAGATTTGATTCCACTTCTAACAACGCTCCGCTCGCGCAGATTCTTCGATCTTTAATTTTTACTTTACATTCTCTCTATCTTGCCTCCTCACTTCTGTCTGTCTGTCTGTCTGTCTCTCTCTCTCTCTCTCTCGACTTTAATATTGCTTCCTACGCTCCTTAAAATAACGTAAATTGCTAGAAAGAGTACTTGTTCTTAAATTAAGTATATTTATCTTATTAGCACTCAATTTGTTGAAAGTTCTCTTCATGGTGGTAGTTATTTTGAGCAAAAAAAAAATAAAGTTATAGTTATTTTCTTTCATTATTCACTTGAATCTAATTATTTCATTCACTATGACAACACGACATCAAGCGGCCAATCCAATAATGTTTATCTATTAATAATCTGCTGACACTGTCAAATACGGCTAACACAAGAGAACCATATTAGAAAGAGAGAAAAAAGGTTGGCGAGAAGCAATATCACAAATACAAGAAATCAAAATGTGAAGAAGAGCTGAAGACGTAAGACTGTGGTTCCTAAAGTGTGCGCCAGGACTCGCGGACAACAAAAATAGAAAATACTGTATAGCTTGGTGTCTTGGCATGGAAAACAGTCAACAACAGAACTGATACAATGCACTGTAGTTATAAGATTGTGGAAGTACATGATCGCCTACGCCAACCGGTATGGCACATGATGATGAGGAATTAATGGACAACACAATTTTCAACGTGAGCTTCGCCTCAATAGGCCTTCAGCAGGAACAACAAACAACACGCACACAGTTATGTAGGAAAATAACAAATAGTTCTACATAACTAACTAATAATGAAGTATCTAAAACAAAATAATCTCGAACTAGAATGATAAATAAAAATAAAAATGGCTTCCCTGGGTAATACCCTGAGGCTAGGAGGAAATCCAACGCTGGCCAGTCCACGCAGGAAACCCGGTGTAGTTGACCAGCTAATGGAAGGGCCAAAACACAGGTGGAAGAGTTCTACAAATATGTGGGAGCGAGATATTGTATAGGTCACTTCATCTATAACGACACCGGCAACGTATATAAGTATCTATATATCTATGTATATGCAACCGTGCGAGATTACACAGACCTGTATACGTATATTTATATATGTGTGTGTGTAGATATATATATATATATGCGAGCCGCGATAGCTCAGTGGTTAGTGAACTGGACTACAAAGGACAAGGGGTAGGGTTCGATCCCTACCGATGGCTTCCGGGTTCACCCAGCCTTTAATGGGTACCGGATTTTTTTCTGGGAAAGTAAAGCGGCACGGGCGTAATACCGACCACATTACCCCAAAAATTATGTGCTGAAGGTCTATAAAATGTATGGTCACTAACACCATATTCCCTATACGCCACTTGGCGTGACGGGGGTACTTTACATGTTATATATACAGTATATAAAACGTAGAGACACATGTATATACACATACCCTTATATAATATATATATATATATATATCACTATATATATATATATATATATATATATATATGATAAATACGGCTACACCTATACGTGTGCGTACACATACATGTGATCGGTGGAATGATAGCGATGTGATCAGAGTGGAGGGATCAGATTGGTGGAATTAGAGTGGTGGGATTAGAGTGGTGGGATGAGAGTGATGTGATCTGCATGGTGGGATCAGAGCGATGTGATCAGAGTGGAGGGATCAGATTGGTGGGATTAGAGTGGTGGGATTAGAGTGGTGGGATTAGAGTGGTGGGATGAGAGTGATGTGATCTGCATAGTGGGATCAGAGCGATGTGATCAGAGCTGAGGGATCAGATTGGTGGGATCTGAGTGGTGGGATCAGAGTGATGTGATCAGAGTGGAGGGAACAGAGTCGTGGGATCAGAGTGATGTGATCAGAGTGGAGGGAACAGAGTGGTGGGATCAGAGTGATGTTATCAGAGTGGAGGGAACAGAGTGGTGGGATCAGAGTGATGTGATCAGAGTGGAGGGAACAGAGTGGTGGGATCAGAGTGATGTGACCATAGTGGTGGGAACAGAGTGGTGTGATCAGAGCGATGTGATCTGAGTGATGGGATCAGAGTGATGTGATCTGAGTGGAGGGAACAGAGTGGTGGGATCAGAGTTTTGGAATCAGAGTGGTGAGATCTGAGTGGAGGATGGAGCGATAACGGTCGAGTATTGTCACAGCAGTTGTGAATTGTTTTTTCCCTTGTATTTTCTCGAGACTCTGGAAGAGCATATCAGACAGACTATGGATTCGTCCTATTTGCAGTGATGATGATTCTAACAGGAAAAAAAATGATCAGACAACCAACAAATCATGAATGTCACCAGTCACAGCGTACAGGTTGATACACTGACGTGGATAATTTTGAACATTTATAGATTTAACCAACACGCTGTGAGTTTAACCAGATGAACTAGCAGATAGCAAGATTCAGAGTAAGAATTAAGACGGTTTACATTCATTTATTCGAATTACATCACAGCGGACAGACCAGTTGTTTCAGCTAAGTAATTTTCATCTACGTTTCATATACGTTCTATGATGCATTGTTCCCTTTTTACTATTTACATCTCGAGCTCTTCCTTATTTTTCTAATCTTTCTATTTTATACTTCTTGACGCTCATCCTACCTCCCCTCATGTAGCCTTCTTTCTTATTTCACCATCTTACTTTCCTCTTTTCTGTCCACCTCTCCATTCACCGTATCATCTAACATGTAATTATAGATAATTGCGCTTCACCGTTTGTTGTCGTTGTCCCTGTATTCTGAAGAAGGCCACAGGCCGAAACGTCAGTATTGTGTTGTGTTTCTTCCTTGTAAAGCTATCACTATCCCTTGGAGTGTTTATCACACCCCACGACTAGCTACTAAGAATGAAGACAATTGATGCGGATATTGGTGGGGGTCATGAAGCAGTGGTTTTGATCAAAATAAATCAATCCGATTGTCAACTTTACTTCCATAGATTCATAAATGGGCAGATTAACAATGATATGAACGTCGGTTTAATTTACATTACCATCTTATTTCATCGTTAACTCAATTGATATGTTTCGCACGTGCGCTCCCGAGGCCCGAAAGGGGAGCAAAGAATAGTGGCGCTGTTCCCTACCAGGCATGTACGTAAGAGGCGATTAAGGAGAGTTGGGCATGGGACTGGCTATCCCGTGCTGTAAAAAAAATAAGCCGATAAAAACGTCACAAACATGGACAAGTCAGAGGAAGACACAGGAATTCTTGTAGAAGAAAAATAAGAGCAGAGATGGAGATGATGGGGAAGACGTGGAACGATCTTAAAAGAATGGCAAGAAACAGAACGGCTTGGAAAGTGTTTGTTGAAGACCTTTACTCCGCAGGGAGCTGAATGGCAGAAGAAGAATTGATATGGTTGAGTCTGTTAATATAGGAGACATAGTACTGCAGTACATTTTAAATGAATGAAGAAGTAAGAACCCTATCACGCCACGCAATGTACAAAGAATACAGTGTTTCTGGGTAAGGTAGACGGCAGTACGCCAGTGCCACATTATTTCCCATTAAAAAATGCAAAATTCATCTGAGACTTAGAGAAATAGAAGGCGTTGATCATGAAGGAACATGACAACTTGTTTTATTTTAATCCGGTTCACTAAACACCGCCTTTCCGCAGCCCTCTCTCATGTATCCAATTCACTAAACACTGCCCAATCTTAACCCTCTCTTATTTATCCAGTTCAATAAACACTGCCCAATGCAACCCTCTCTCATTTGTCCAATTCACTAGACACTGTCCAATGGCAACCCTCTCTTATTTGTCCAATTCGCTAGACACTGTCCAATAACAACCCTCTCTCATTTATCGAATTCACTATACACTGTCCTACCGCAGCCCACTCTCACTTATCCAATTCACTGGATATCGCACAACCGCAGCACTCTCTCATTTATCCAGTTCACTAAATACTGCACAACCACAGCTCTCTCTCATTTATCCATTTTACTAAACACTATATAACAGAACTATTTCAGGATCAAAGGGACAAGAAACCAGTTATAAAATGTACATCAGGCTATAAAATCTTAAAATCTGAGGTGGAAAAAGCTATAAAAACAATGAAAAGGGGAAAAGCAGCAGGACCTGATAGAAAACATACAGATAGAGATGATACAGGCACTTGAAGATTTTGGCATTGAAGTGATTACAGACATATGCAACGACATATACCACACAGGATACATACCAAATCAACTAAAAACATCAACTTTCATTGCATTGCCTAAAAAGAATGGTGCAGTTGAATTTAGTGACTTTAGAACAATAAGCCTAATGAGCCATGTTACACAAATCTTGCTAAAAGTTATACAAGGAAGGATTCAGAATAAAATCAATACTGAAATAGATGAGCAGCAATTTGGATTTAGGAAAAATAGCGGACAAAATAAGCCATATTCTGCATGAGAACATTAATCGAAAAGTACACAGAAGCAAACAAACCAATATATGCCTGCTTCATAGACTACACCAAAGCTTTTGATAGAGTACACCACAAATAACTTATAGAATGCCTAAAAGAGATACATCTAGATGACATGGACATACGACTAATATGTAATCTATACTGGGAGCAAACAGCAATAATAAAATACAACAAAGAGAACTCTACACCCATTGATATAAAAAGAGGAGTAAGACAGGGATGTATCCTATCACCAAGCTTGTTCAATCTATACACTGAGCACATTTTTAAAACCATCATAGAGATGCCAGGCCTACAAATTAATGGAAAGATAATCAATAACCTAAGATATGCTGACGATACTGTACTACTAGCAGAAAATTCCTGAAGATCTACAACAATTACTTAATGAAATAAACATGACAAGCAAAAAATATGAACTAGATATGAATATCAAAAAGACTAAAACTCTGATCATAAACAAAGAAGATACTCAAAACTCACAAGTCGATATCAAAATAAAAGGAATAGACCTAAAAACAGTGCAGAACTACAACTACCTTGGACATACTATAACCAGTGATGGGAAATGTACAACTGAAATAAACAAAAGAATAGGAATGGAAAAAAGTAATTTTAATGTCATGAAGAACATACTAACATAAAGAGAACTACTAGGCACAATTCAATCTTGAATATTGGGCCGAAACGTCGTTCAAATCTGTGTCGTCTACTAATCACGTAAAGCTTTTAACACACCATTTTTTTCTATTTTTATCAATTTTCCCTCACATTCAGCTTTAATGCAGCTTGGCATTTTTATGCATTCATTTGCATTTCTTTGCCGTAACCCCCTACTAAAAGTAATCCTGGAGGGGAAAATGCAAGGTAAAAGAGGCAGAGGCAGACCAAGACTAACATTGACGAGTAACATCAAAAGATGAACAAATCAGCCTATGACAACCTGCACCATCAAAGCAAGAGACCGAGCAGAATGGCGCTCCATGGTAGCCAACCTTCGTTGCGGAGAAGACACTCGATGATTATGATGATAACTAAGCACTGCACAACCGCAGCCCTCTCTCATTTGTCCTCATCAGTAAACACTGCTTTACCGCTGTCCACTTTCACTTACATCACTAACAACTGCCCAACCGCAGTCCTTTATAAAAAAAATATCCAGTTCATTAAGCACTGCCCTTCCAGGACCCTCTCTCGTTTATCCAATTCACTATGAACTGCCTCAACGTGGCGATTTCTCCTTAACCCAGTACATGAAACACCTGCCCTACCGCGATCCTCTCTCAGTAATCCAGGTCAATAAACATCGCCATGTCGTGTCTCTTTCTTAGTAATTATGCTCAGTGACTCCCTGCTCTACCGCGACTCTCTCTCTCTCTCTCTCTCTCTCTCTCTCTCTCTCTCTCTCTATCTCTCTCTTTCTCAAGAAATATTAAGATGAAGAATTATCATTTTTTGTGTAAGTCAGCAATGAAATGATATCAAATAAGTTAGATCAACTGTCTATAAATCGACCCCAAACGTTAGAATTAGACATGCTCGAATATTCTTGATTTTTGACCGTTGTCAAACATAGGGCTGGTAGTATTTTTAACCAACCATCTCTATTCTAGGCGAGATATTCAATCTTATCTAATGAGTTTATGCCTGCCAACTTTGCGTCTCTTATAAGTGTTCTTTTTAGTCTCTATTTAGGTCTTCCACTTTTTCTGTATCCTGATGTTTCCCATAGAAGAGTCTGTTTTGAAATTCTCTTGTTGTCTCATCGCAGAATGTGTCCAACATATGTCTACTTTCTGTTCTTATTTGTAGATGAGATCTGTGGTTGCATGGCCATTTCTCTTATTTCAATATTACTCTTGAACTCATTCCATTGTAGACAGAGTATTTTTCTTAGTCATTTGTCTTCAAAGCGTTTGAGACTATTTTCGTTTTTTTTTTTCGTTTTAAACACAATTGAACATTTTGTGTAGATAAATCTGTTTGAAATCTCTTTTTTTCGATTAAAAAAAAATAACTTAGCTCTTTGAAGTTTATTTGAGCTGAAGTGAGCAATGAACACCATCAGTGAGCGTAATTTAGTGCTACAGGACGTAAACATGTCAGTCCGCTACTTTAGTTCTTACTGTCATAATTAATACACGTAATTTAAGATATTATTTGAGATGAAATCATACATAAAAATCATATAAGCTGCCTGAATACACAAGAAAGTGTTTTAATGGAATTGAGAGTAAATATGAACTGACTAGAGAACTTGATGAAACAAAGAGAACTGACATATTTTAACAAAATCAAACACCGTTAATGGTCCTGAAAGATCAAGATTGGAAGGCGCAGTTCCTGGAAGTTCAAAGAAGAGTGTGATCTAAAAAACGATGAACTGAAGATATCAAAGACTCCATAGAGATTATACTCCCTAAGATGGGAAGCGTAGCTAGGCAACATCAAACATTCAGACTGACAGTAACAGTTAAGTGTAACAGCTTCGAATGGATAGTTTCCCTTCATGATGCTATATTAACGTTCTAGTAATACCAGCTCTTTTTTACTAGTCTGATTTCATGATCAGTCTTGGAGAAATTATCTCCATTCTTCTCCTGCTTTTCCTCATTCTGCTCCTACCCTTCCTCACTCTCTTCATCCCTCCATTCCGTAGCCATTCTCTAACACTGCAAGTGTTTAACCAGTCCAAAAAATATAAAGCTTCGTTCAACCTTTGCTAGGCGTATGGTAAGTATTGTATTGGTGACAATATTTTTCCATGACCAACAGCACACTTTTGGGTGGTGTGGTCGGTATCACGCCAGGCCGTTTTCACTTCCCCAAAAAAGAAAGTCGTCACAAACTATTTTAGTGACTGGAAGCCCTGTCGGTCAGAAAAATCAAAATGAAAAACCTCATCTGGGAATCGAACCCCAGATTTGACTGAGCATTAGATAGAGCACTAACCAGTTAGTCCCCAATGCACAAGGTTGTTTATATAGATTTATCATCATCATCAAGTATCGGGCCTGCTGGCGTAGGTGATCATGTCTCTCCACAACTTTCGATCTCGACAGTTATTTATCATTTCTGTTGCTTACATTCTGCCAAGCCATTCTCTTAAGCTGTCTGGTATTTTTTTTTCTTTGCTTCCCTCTATCTCTTCGTCCCTCAATTTTTCCAGTTGTTACAATATATTCCAGCTGTTCTCTTTTCATTACATGGCCAAAAAATGATGATTGTTTATTCCTAATATTGGAAATTATCTCTCTTTTTGCTTTGACCTCTTTCAGAACATTTTCATTACTCTTCTTAGCTGTCCATGGTATTCTCAACATTCTTCTGTAAAACCACATTTCTACAGACTTCAGTTATTTTCTTGTCTATTGTCCATGATTCACATCCATATGTTAAGACTGGCTCTACATAACATTTAAAATTTAATATTAGTATATTATATACACTACTAGCATATATTTCTTTCTGTTGAACCGTCTGTCAATCAGCCTGTCCATTCTTCGTGATCAACTTTCATAGAAAGCCCAAATTCTCCAGTAAAGATATAACTTAAATGAGATTACTACGACAAAAATCCAAGCTTCATTCAACAGTATATCATCCACCAAACCCTTTAAACATTTCATCCATCCGTCCGTACGGCCATCTATCCATCCACCCATCCTTTCGTATATCCATCCACCCGCCCCTCCATCCATCAACCCATTGTTCCATACATTCATCCTTTTGTTCTTCCATCCATCCGTCTTTCTATCAATCCACCCTTGTCCCAATGTTCATCAGGTAACTTAGTTGCAATGTTATCCTTTGATTAACTATTGACCAAATGCTCTTTGACAGCCAACAAACATATTTGTGTGTATATTTATGTATGCAGAGCCACTGCAGCAGTTTAAAGGTGAAACTGCTGAAAAGTCGGAAAGCCAACATGTGAAATAACCACAATTGAGGCTTAAAGTTGAAAAGCTGCAAGTCTATGTTACGTCAGCACAGGCTGTTGCGTCACGTGATCAGTTGAAGAAGATTGTCCCGAATCTTGTTGAGAAAGTAATTTGTGAGATTGAACTAGACAAGATAAACTCTTGTTACTGTCGTGCAACAGAATTTTAGAACAAAATATTGTATAGTTTCCACTAACAGGACATAATTTAGAGCAAAATATTGTATGGTTTCCACTAACAGGACATAATTTAGAGCAAAATATTGTAGTTTCCACTAACAGGACATAATTTAGAGCAAAATATTGTATAGTTTCCACTAACAGGACATAATTTAGAGCAAAATATTGTATAGTTTCCACTAACAGGACATAATTTAGAGCAAAATATTGTATAGTTTCCACTAACAGGACATAATTTAGAGCAAAATATTGTATAGTTTCCACTAACAGGACATAATTTAGAGCAAAATATTGTATAGTTTCCATTGATAGTACAGTTTGTCTGCGTGTAGAGCAAGAAATTTCATAACACTATATAGTTTTGTTACTGGAAAAAGTCCTGGAAAGCCATACGTGTCTCATGAGCAGGTTGACTGTAGTCGTGGAGACAAATAATAATAAATGAATATTATTATAGAGGGAAACTTCCGAGGCCAAAATCAGCGAATCAATTCAGAGGAAGAGATATGTTTACAGCGCTCGGAAAAAGTGACAAATAATTAACAAGAGAAAAAAAACAAAAACACAATATATGCACCAAAGCAGGATCGAAGTTAGCTGAGTGGCAGTGTTCCCTAGCATTTGGCTTTTCGTGGCAAGGCGCTGTGCCACTGAGTACGGGTTCGATCCTTCCTGCTTTGGTCCATATATTGTTCTTTGTTTTTTTTCTCTTTTTGATTATTTGTCATTTTTTCCGAGTGCTGTAAACATACCTCTTCCTCTGAATTGATTGGCTGAATGTAGTCGTACTGCTTTGTCAATGCAACCCCCTACCCACACCCCACAAAAAATAATAATAATATATTTTCTTTAATTCGCTAGAAAGGCGAAGTCCTATTGTATGGCTGTGAAACATGGAGAACAACAAAAATGACAATCATGAAGATACAGACTTTCATTAATGGATGCTTACACAGAATAACAGGATGGAAATGGCAGGAAAAAATCACTAATAGAATTATGGAAAAGTACCAGTCAAATATCAGTGGATAAAGAGATACAGCGAAGACGATGGCGCTGGATAGGCTATACACTGCGGAAGCCAACTGAGAGTATTACACAACAGGCCCTTTTCTCGAATTCCCAAGAGAAAAGACAACGAGGAGGACCAATGTCTTCTTGGAGATGACAGATGGAAACAGAGACGAAGATGATGGGGAAGACATGGAATGAACTTAAAAGAAGGACAAGCAAGAGAATGGTTGCAAAGTGTTTGTTGAAGACCTGTCATCCATATGGAGCTGAAGGTAGCAGAAGAAGAAGAAGAAAAGGCTAGTTTAGAGATGCAGTCGGCACCACAGACTGTGGGAAACTCTAGGGAAACGGTTTGAACTGAATATTTGCAAAGGAAACGAAAACTAAACAACACATCAAAACAGATGTAGATAATCGACAAGCTCAAGGTTTGAGACTAATTGGACTCATCATCATCATGTACCATGCCGGGTGGCGTAGGCGATCATGTCCCTCCACAATCTTCTATCTACAGTGCATCGTATCAGTTCTGTTGTTGACTGTTTTCCATGCCATGACACCAAGCTATCCAGTATTTTCTCTCTTTGTCGTCCGTGATCTCTCTTTCCTTTTATTTTGCCAGTTGTAACCAAGTATTCCAACTTTCCTCTTCTCATGATGTGCCCGAAAAATGTTGATTGCTTCTTTCTGATGATTTTTAGAGCTCCCTTTTTGTGTTGGCCTCTTTTAGAACTTCCTCATTGGTCTTTTTATCTGTCCAGGGAACTTTCAAGATTCTTCTGAGAAATCCCATTTCTGTGGCCTCTAATCGTCTTTCCATTTGTTTGTCTACTGTCCATGATTCGCTTCCATAGCTCAGAATTGGTTCTATATAGCACCGATGAACTCTCTTTCTCATTTTTATTGACATAGATTTGTTACATAAGTTATTTTTCATTTTCTGAAATGCTATTTTGGCCTGAGCTATTCTGCTTTTTATTTCTGTGGTGCATCTCCCATCTGATGTTATTATTGTGCCAAAGTATTTGAAACGTTGCACTTGTTTTAGATTTGTCTCGTTATTTTTATGCTGCATGATGGTGATGATTGTTTCTTCGATATAACCAATACTTCTGTTTTCTTACTATTCAGACTGAGACCTAATTGGACTATCACCTGATATTTACCGTAATAGAAAAAGTACATTCATGGAAAACATTTAACTTGGTCTTGCAAACTCCAATACATACCTTACACGACCAGGTAAAATAAGTATATATAACTACAATAATAATAATAGTTTTGTTTATATAATAAAAAAAATATTTCATTTTTTAAATTTAATTATTTATTATTATTATTAAATTTTTTTTTTTTTTTTTTTTTTTTTGGCGTTCGCCAGCTTTTACCTCGGACGAAATCCCTAGAGACTAGAAACTAAATTGTGCGTGTTGATCCGTTTTTCCCTGGCCAGCCGTATGCACGATTACTCCGTCTTCGGAGATACTCGTATTTTTTTCCGTCGATGAGTAATTGACGTTTCAAGCCGAGCCTCGTTGCTGAGACCAGGGGTGGTTGCCGCAGAGAGAAATCATAAATAAAAACCCCAACTGATGCGGTCGAGATTTAAACCCACAACCTCTCTGTCTCGAAACCGGCGTCTTGCCTCGAGACCAACCAGTCCTTATAAATATTTTGAAAGTATCTATTTATCCAGTAGCAATCCTGCGATATATATAGGGATTAGGTTTGGAGGAGAGGGGGTGCGGGGTGCTCACTTACTACAGAATCAGGCATTTCCTCAATGATTATTATCTAGTTTAGATTCAAACACGGGTCTACTTTCAGTACAGAAGCTACTTTCAGCAGTGATTTAATTTTTCCTACCATTCTTTCTTCCTTCCCGACTTGCTCTTTCTTTCTTCCTTACTTGCTCTTTCTTTCTTCCTGGAAAAAATATATATATACATATTTAGAGAGAGAGAGCACAGAGAGAGAGGTAGCGGCGATAGCTCAGTGGTTAGTGAACTGGACTACAAAGGACAAGAGTTAGGGTTCTATCGCAACCGACGGCTTCCGGGTTCACCCAGCCTTAAATAGATGCCGGATTTTTTATGTGTGTGTGTAAATACATTATATATTCATTTCACAGACCACTTCGAAGTTAGATCAGGTGTAAGATCTGCTATTTATTACATACATGAAGTATATATGTAAGTTAGCCAACCCTTAAGAGACAGAGGAAATTAACGAGCTGCTATTTGCTGATGATCAGGCACTAATACATAGAAAAATAGAAGACCTAGAAAAACACTTAAATAGACTCAACAGTACAGGAACAAAATACCACATAAAAATCATCTACAATAAAATTGAAGTTATGAATATCGCAAAAGAGAAGTAGAACATCAACATAACTACAGAAGGCAGACAACTAAAACAAGTAGAGGAATTCAAATACCGAGTAAGTCTAGTGACAAACGGCAATTCACAAACAGCAGAGATAGAATCAAGATGCAACAAAAATCGTTAAATCATTGGACAGCAGTCACCACTATTGTCCAACTAGGAAATAACTCTAGAGGCAAAACGGGAACTCTACAATACAATCTTTATCCAAACGTTGTGCTATCGATGCCAATCCTGGATCCTAGATGCAAGAACAATAAGAAAAAATAACCGCTGCTGAGATGTTGGAATACAGTCAACAACAGAACTGATACGATGCACTGTAGATAGAAGATTGTGGAGGGACATGATCGCCTACGCCAACCGGCAGGGTACATGATGATGATGATGAGATGAAATGTGTTAGAAGAATGACAGAAAACAGCTTGGGAGATAAGATTAGACATGAAGAACTGAGAAAAAATCTAGGAATAACCCCAGCCAAAGACTATATAAAGAAACAACAGATAAAACGGTTTGGCCAAGTGACGCGGTTGAAAGATCAAAATACAACTCAACAAGCACTCAATAAATTTTGCGAGAACACCAGACACAAGGGCCGACCATGAAAAAGATGGATTGACAGAATATTAGAAACACTAGGAACAACAGCAGCAGAGGTGATCAAAAGAGCAAAAGACCGCAAATTATATCTTTCTTTGACGCTGAAAGGCAAATGAGGAAGGAAGGAAGAGGAAGAAATATTTATTGTATCAACCCTCATTCTCTATTCGACAGCTGCTTTCAGCAGAGATTTTATTCTTTCCTACCTTTCTTTCTTTCTTTCTTTCTTTTTTCCTGATTTGCTCTTTCTTTCTTCCTGGCTTGCTCTTTCTTTCTTCTGGACTTGCCCTTTCTTTCTTCCTGACTTGCTCTTTCTTTCTTCTGGACTTGCCCTTTCTTCTTCCTGACTTGCTCTTTCTTTCTTCTGGACTTGCTCTTTCTTTCTTCTGGACTTGCCCTTTCTTTCTTCCTGACTTGCTCTTTCTTTCTTCTGGACTTGCCCTTTCTTTCTTCCTGACTTGCTCTTTCTTTCTTCCAGACTTGCTCTTTCTTTCTTCTGGACTTGCCCTTTCTTTCTTCTGGACTTGCCCTTTCTTTCTTCCTGACTTGCCCTTTCTTTCTTCCTGACTTGCTCTTTCTTTCTTCTGGAGATGCCCTTTCTTTCTTCCTGACTTGCTCTTTCTTTCCTCTAGACTTGCCTTTCTTTCTTCCTGACTTGCTCTTTCTTTCTTCTGGACTTGCCCTTTATTTCTTCCTGACTTGCTCTTTCTTTCCGCCTGCAAATGTTTACTTTCTCCTTCACTTCCACCTAATTTCCCATCCATTGTAGCTCACACAAGTGGTCTCCCCTGTGTCTATATTTAGCCCTTCCCACAATAATGTTATGCTCTTCTCGTCCAATAAGATAACGTTTTTCATAGCAAAGACAGGAGAACGGAGTAAAAAAAAAAAAGTAAAGTACCCCCGTCACGCCAAGTGGCGTATAGGGAAATATGGTGTTAGTGACCCTATATTTTACAGACCTTCAGCACATGATTTTTGGGGTAATGTGGTCAGTATTACGCCCGTGCTGCTTTACTTTCCCAGAAAAAAATCCGGTACCCATTTAAGGCTGGGTGAACCCGGAAGCCGTCGGTTGGGATCGAACCCTACCCCTTGTCCGTGGTAGTCCAGTTCACTAACCACTGAGCTATCGCGGCTCCCAGGAGAACGGAGTACAAATCAATAATAAACAAACCTAGCAAATGTACTTGACCGGACTATTTTTAGCACCTAGTCGGTATGTAGTAAAACCGACAGAGTTAATCTACAACTTATACTAAGTCTACGTGTCATACACATATTGAACATACGGATTAACTGACATTTGCAAAAAAAAAAATATGGATTAGATATGAATATCAAAAAGACTAAAACCATGATCATAAACAAAGAAAATACTCAAAACCCACAGGTGGATATCAAAATTGAAGGAATAGACCTGGAGAAAGTTCAGAACTACAACTACCTTGGACATACTATAACCAGTGATGGAAAATGTACAACTTAAATAAACAAAGCAATAGGAATGGCACAAAGTAATTCTAATGCCATGAAAAGTATACTAAAATCAAAACAAATACCACCAGGGCTAAAACTAAGAATAACCAAATGTTATATCTTCTCAACATTCCTGTATGGTGCAGAAACATGGACATTAGACAGGTAAACAGAACAGAAAATTGAAGCCTTTGAAATGTGGATTTATTGAAGAATAGGTAGAATTGGATGGAAAGAAAAGAAAACAAGCGATCAAGTCTTAAAACAACTAAAGATGAAAAGAGAACTACTAAATACGTTTCAAATAAGACAGATGTTATTTTGGGGGCATGTTAGACACAACAGCCTACTAAGAGTGGTCTTTGAAGGGAAAATACAAAGTAAAAGAGCAGAGGCAGATCAAGACTAACGTGGACGAGTAACTTCAAAAGATGGACAAGTCAGCCTATGTCAACCTGCACCATCAAAGCAAGAGACAGAGCAGAATGGCACTCCATGGTTGCCAACCTTCGATGCGGAGACGGCACTCAATAATGATGACTTATCAAATCAGAGAGACATAAACAGACAAGGAGACACACCAATTAAAAGTCAGACAGTAATGCAGATGTAAATACCAACAAACAAAGAAAAGAAAACAGACGAATTGTTAGACATTCAGTGAATTAGATATAAACATCTTCTAAAACGGGCGTCGGACAGACAGATATGTCGGCACTCTAATCCAGTCAAACTTTGATAACATATATTCCTATTAGGGTATTAACTTTCCATATCAGAGATGACAAAATGGTCCCAAACTAGACATGATTCCTGACAGCAACGACTAAGTGGTTCCTCTATACTTACATCAATGTAGGAATTAAAGAAGCAGTTCGACTAGCCGAAGTAGTATGAGAATTATCTCACATCGACAATAAAGTATATAAGAAATTAAGAAATAAATATTTTCAGGGTCACTGTAATTTAAGAAAGCTAATCCACAATATAGGTACAATACCAATAATGTATGCTAGTAATTGTTTATAGTATCAACGGATATAGAAGGAAAATTGAAATGGTTCAAACATGTTGCAAGACGATGGAAAGGGCATAGTACTAGGCGAAGGAAGACAATGTAGACTTCGAAAGAGGTTGAAAGACATCAGAGAATGGAGAGTTGTAAAAACATCAAGGAATGGACAGATGGGAAAACAACATCAGAGAATGGACAAATGGAAAAACAACATCAGAGAATGGAGAGTTGAAAAAACATCAAATAATGGACAGATGGGAAAACAACATCAGAGAATGGACAAATGGAAAAACAACATCCGAGAATGGAGAAATGGAAAACCAGCTTCAGTGAATTGACAAATGGGAAAACAACTTAATTAAGAGAATGGACATCAACAGTGGGAAATCAACATCAAAGAAATGACAAGTTGAATAAATGTAATGAAATCATGATTAATGTAACAATGCATTCATGACATCTTTATTATGCGATTGAAGTTGTATGTCTGCTCATCAGATCTACTGCTCTTTAAGTTCTTCAAAAATATTTACTTTTTCGAAAGTTATTTTCCAGAACTGAAACCACATACCCATTGCTCAAGATGTACATAGTACGCTGTCTATTGACGTGTACCTACATATCTGTGTTTGGCACGATGTCTTCAATCTTATTTTCGTTATTTTTCGCAGACAATGCACGATGAAGTGGATTACAATCTTGACTGTAAACAATTCATCCTTGGCAGATTTATAGACAGGCACTAACGTCAGCATCAGCGAATCAGAACTGAGCAAGATCTTATAACGGTTATCGATGGTGGGTCTGGAAACACATTGAATGAAACTTAGTATTGAAAATATTTGACTGAATTCTAGTACGTAAAAAAATGGCACAAAATGTCGCAATTTGTTGTAAACAACATCACAACGCACCTACGTCAGTTTAACGACATTATAAAGGTGGAAAATGGAGATGAGTATTAGTCTGATGATCAAAGAATAAGGGGAAGGTGAAGACGAGGAAGAATATAATAATGAAGCATATTATAGTGTAGATGGTTACGATACACTGTAAACCTTCAATTTGGTTTAAACTTGATATCACCACCGCCTATCCTATACGTTTCGTACAGGTCGCGACCACATGATCAGGTGTTAACGCGAGAAAGCAAGTTCCTTTATGTGAGATTATGAACAGCTCGACAGACATTGAGGCAGATAGGCAAATGTATAGACATTGAGGCAGTTAGGCAAATGTACAGACATTGAGGCAGATAGGCAAATGTACAACCATTGAGGCAGATAGGTAAATGTACAGACATTGAGGCAGTTAGGTAAATGTACAGACATTGAGGCAGATAGGTAAATGTACAGACATTGAGGCAGTTAGGCAAATGTACAGACATTGAGGCAGATAGGTAAATGTACAGACATTGAGGCAGATAGGCAAATGTACAGACATTGAGGCAGATAGGCAAATGTATAGACATTGAGGCAGATAGGCAAATGTACAGACATTGAGGCAGATAGGCAAATGTACAGACATTGAGGCAGATATTCAAATGTACAGACATTGAGGCAGATAGGCAAATGTACAGACATTGAGGCAGATAGGCAAATGTATAGACATTGAGGCAGATAGGCAAATGTACAGACATTGAGGCAGATATTCAAATGTACAGACATTGAGGCAGATAGGCAAATGTACAACCATTGAGGCAGATAGGTAAATGTACAGACATTGAGGCAGTTAGGTAAATGTACAGACATTGAGGCAGATAGGTAAATGTACAGACATTGAGGCAGTTAGGCAAATGTACAGACATTGAGGCAGATAGGTAAATGTACAGACATTGAGGCAGATAGGCAAATGTACAGACATTGAGGCAGATAGGCAAATGTATAGACATTGAGGCAGATAGGCAAATGTACAGACATTGAGGCAGATAGGCAAATGTACAGACATTGAGGCAGATATTCAAATGTACAGACATTGAGGCAGATAGGCAAATGTACAGACATTGAGGCAGATAGGCAAATGTATAGACATTGAGGCAGATAGGCAAATGTACAGACATTGAGGCAGATATTCAAATGTACAGACATTGAGGCAGATAGGCAAATGTATAGACATTGAGGCAGATAGGCAAATGTACAGACATTGAGGCAGATAGGAAAATGTACAGACATTGAGGCAGATAGGCAAATGGACAGACATTGAGGCAGATAGGCAAATGTACAGACATTGAGGCAGATAGGCTAATGTACAGACATTGAGGCAGATAGGTAAATGTACAGACATTGAGGCAGATATTCAAATGTACAGACATTGAGGCAGATAGGCAAATGTATAGACATTGAGGCAGATAGGCAAATGTATAGACATTGAGGCAGATAGGCAAATGTACAGACATTGAGGCAGATAGGCAAATGTACAGACATTGAGGCAGGTAGGAAAATGTACAGACATTGAGGCAGATAGGCAAATGGACAGACATTGAGGCAGATAGGCAAATGTACAGACATTGAGGCAGATAGGCTAATGTACAGACATTGAGGCAGATAGGCTAATGTACAGACATTGAGGCAGATAGGCAAATGTACAGACATTGAGGCAGATAGGCAAATGTACAGACATTGAGGCAGATAGGCAAATGTACATACATTGAGGCAGATAGGCAAATGTACAGACATTGAGGCAGATAGGTAAATGTACAGACATTGAGGCAGATAGGAAAATGTACAGACATCGAGGCAGTTAGGAAAATGTGCAGACATCGAAACAGATAGGCAAATGTACAGACATCGAAACAGATAGGCAAATGTACAGACATCGAAACAGTTAGGCAAATGTACAGACATTGAGGCAGTTAGGCAAATGTACAGACATTGAGGCAGGTAGGCAAATGTACAGACATTGAGGCAGATAGGCAAATGTACAGACATTGAGGCAGATAGGAAAATGTACAGACATTGAGGCAGATAGGAAAATGTACAGACATTGAGGCAGATAGGAAAATGTACAGACATCGAGGCAGTTAGGAAAATGTGCAGACATTGAGGCAGATAGGCAAATGTACAGACATTGAGGCAGATAGACGTACATACGGACATCAAGGCAGATAGACGTACGTACAGACATCAAGGCAGATAGACGTACATACGGACATCAAGGCAGATAGATGTACGTACAGACATCAAGGCAGATAGACGTACGTACAGACATCGAAACATATAGACGTACGTGGTTTTGAGAGGGGACGACGGCGAGATGATGTCCCCATCCAGTTTGAAGAGAACTTCTAGAAATATATCAAATTTTGATCGATATTTCACTCTGAAAACCAAATAAGATTCTGAGTGATAACCAAATAAGATCCTGAGTGATTCACAACTGGGATAGAATGATAATGTAGATATTTGTAGTTCACCTCTGGCTGGAGGAGAGGTTCGAATACGTTGAGGTTCGAATAGTGGAGTTCAACTGAAACTGAGTAACAGTTTCTAGTAAATATTTATTCGTCGATTGTGGTTTTTATTGCGGTCTTGACATTGATGTTTTATCTAGCACGCAACATTTAATTAATGCACGGAGAGATGTACTGCTCGAATCAGCCTCCTAAAACGTGTATGAGTTGCCGTTTCCATTTAACGTGTTTCTGTTAAGTATCGTCCAGACCTAGCAATTTCCACAAGTCAACAGGGACATACAAAATGTGCTGGACAATCTTCCAATGCACTCAATAATGCAGACCGTTACATGGCCACAGAAGTACACAGCTAGACCACTTTACGGGACGACTGTAAACCCAAACTCGTGAGAGGAATCAAAAGCCTGCAGATGATTGCTACAAAAAAAATGGAAAATGCCTTGGCAATTCATAAAACTTCCTTGATAATATCAATAAAGCTACCTCCAAATAAATCATTTCAGATCTCCACCCAAGCTTGCTTCATCCTATTAAAAATATTTACTTTCTACCAGTTATCGATACTATCCATGAAATCATAGCATCTTTGATTCATTACTATCGTCTTCGTTTCAGCGATGTTTAAAAATCCATTGAAAAATAAACTTATTATTCTGTCTATTCTTAGATATTGATTATTATTTGTAAAGTTCTGGTTTTCTTGTTTAACAAAAGCACTTAAATTTTCAGCTTGCATTAAACACGAGCAGGTAATGTATTTTACGCTTCTTGTTAACCTTCTAATCGCGTCGTAAACAGCATTGTCTGTTTCTCGAGACTCGTTATTTTCATATAGACATACATTTCATCAACACGAACACACAACTGGCTGCAAAAAAAGAAGAGAATGAGATTTCTATTCGAGCGAAGTAAGTAAAGTAAAAGTAAAGAGCCCCTTCACGCCAAGTGGATTATAGGGAATGTAGTGTTAGTGACCATACTTTGTATAGACCTTCGGCCCATTATTTGTAGGGTCATGTGGTTGGTATTACGCCCATGCCGCTTTACTTTCCCAGAAACAAATCCGGTACCCATTTAAGGCTGGGTGAACCCGGAAGTCTCTTGAACTTTTTAAATCCAATTCACTAATCACTGAGCTATCGCGGCTCCCATTTCGAACGTTGTAATATTTGATAAATAATGTTCTTGTCCTTTATCCGACATCTCTAATTCGAATGTACTTTTATCATTTTTTTTTCTCTTATTCTTTCCCTTTTGTTTCATTAACTTCCTCTTCCATCTCTTCCAGTTTCGAGGGAGATACGAGGTTTTAGTTCTTGCTATTCTGGAAAACTCAGCCATTGTCAGTCAGCGTTGTCGTGTTTCTTGCATGTTGTCATTCCATCTTACTCTCGGACTAACACCGACTATTCTTGCATCTCCTCTTATAATAAATGTTTTCCGTAAAATAAAACAATAGCAAACCAATTCATGTTGCATATTGATCCAGTGGAACCCAGAGGTTTTAAACATAGGCTGGAGGAAATGCATCGATATCTGTTAATTTCTTACTAACATTAAGAGTGACACTACTCTAAGTCTGTGCAAGGAGTGAACAATTATAGCGATAACTATTTTTGTTTTTCTTTACTCTGTTGTCTCTATTTTTATTATCAGTGTGAGTGTGAACCTCGGTCCGCCACTATAAACGTGTCTCTTTTCCAGGACAGCTGTTTCAATGACTACAAAATCTAAAACTGTGCGGTCTTATAGAGGAATATTGAGAGTATTACATATTGTTTAAGGAATATGTCATAATGTTTTCTTTCTCTTTTAATCATAATAGTAGTTTCGTGTGTGTCGAAGAGAGAGAGAGAGAGAGAGAGAGAGAGAGTGAGAGAGAGAGAGTGAGAGAGAGAGAGAGAGGTACATTGAAACAGTATAACTATAATCAGGGTTAAAGCATACAAAGGACCGATGAAGAAAAAACATAGTGATGATGAGAGACTAATTCACTTGATATCCTGATCGCTGTTTGCTGTTTGTTGTGCAGTAATTCAATAACAGAAAAAGGTGTACTAGGTGAGATGGAGATAGAGAGAGAGAGAAGGGGAGGGACAATAACACATTATGGCTAAAATTAGGGTTAGAACATTAAAAAAAACAGTACACATGAAGAAAAGAAAAACACAGTTGATGGCGGAAGAAGAAATACTGTGAAATTATTCGCATGAGTGATTAGATATCAGTTAAATACTGATTACGCAATTATGTTCAGATAAACTTTACAAAAATTCAAGAACTTTTAACGACATTCGACAAAAAAAATATTCTACGACTCACTTGTCGAAAGTCTTGATAATGGATTGTTCTTTAATATCGGCTGGGGTGCTTGCATTCATTACGCTGGTGATATTTGATTGAAAGTAGTGCTTGTTTTATTTTGTCTACGTCCACTATTTGAATTATATAAAAGATTTGTGTTGCCGTTCTCCGCCACTGAGGACTTTCAGGGCCGAGACAAGAAAAGGATAGTTGGTGGCATGACTCCGTGTCTCCAGCTGGATGGTTGGTGGCATGACTCCGTGTCTCCAGCTGGATGGTTGGTGGCATGACTCCGTGTCTCCAGCTGGATGGTTGGTGGCATGACTCCGTGTCTCCAGCTGGATGGTTGGTGGCATGACTCCGTGTCTCCAGCTGGATGGTTGGTGGCATGACTCCGTGTCTCCAGCTGGATGGTTGGTGGCATGACTCCATGTCTCCAGCTGGATGGTTGGTGGCATGACTCCGTGTCTCCAGCTGGATGGTTGGTGGCATGACTCCGTGTCTCCAGCTGGATGGTTGGTGGCATGACTCCGTGTCTCCAGCTGGATGGTTGGTGGCATGACTCCGTGTCTCCAGCTGGATGGTTGGTGACATGACTCCGTGTCTCCAGCTGGATGGTTGGTGGCATGACTCCGTGTCTCCAGCTGGATGGTTGGTGGCATGACTCCGTGTCTCCAGCTGGATGGTTGGTGGCATGACTCCGTGTCTCCAGCTGGATGGTTGGTGGCATGACTCCATGTCTCCAGCTGGATGGTTATTACTATGGGTGAGATTTCTTGGTCGTGCTTGCAAGGTGGAATCTACAACCCAAATAAGAAGTAACTAATTTCATTCTCAATTATATCGTCAAACCCAAAATAACTAGATGAGTAGCATCGCACCACATATCTTAAAAAAAAAGAAATCATTAGCCTTGAAGTATTCATTTAAAAAAATATCATTTCATATCCACTCTTGTTTTAACAGAAATTGCATGTCACTAAAATTCTCAATATTAACTGCTGACTGCTTGTTTTCGTCTCGGTCGCCAATTTTTGTAATTTCAATTTCCGGTTTCAAAATCAACACGAGTCACATTTTTGACGTCATTTCCTCCTTTAAACTTTTCAAATCAAATGTGATTTACGATGTGTGATCGAGACATATCCGGCCTGGATTATTTCAAAACAAAACAAAAATAAGATTTACGGATTCTAAGATTATCGTCTTCGAAGTAGTCCAATTTTGAAAACCCAAATTTAGGCCAGGCAGAGCTGTTTCCGTCCACATTTTTGATCATCAAGTATTCTGCCTGCAATATCCCACATTTGTCTCTGTTGCAATAAGTTGTACATTATAAGCATTCTTAGGTCTGTGTTCTTTATAAGAGAATTTGAATTCTTTTGAAAAAGCAAGAAAGTTGCATGGAACTGGATTTGGTGAATACGGTGTTCTGTGGTTCTTCTTTCCTTGCTCATTTGCCATTCAACATAGAGGGGAGATATAATTTTTGGTCTTTTGCTCTTGTGTTGGCATCTAATGCTGTTATGTTTCCTAGTGTTTATAATATCAATTCATAAGTGAATTTTTTGTGGTCGACCCTTGAGTCTCGTGTTCTTGTACCGTTTATTGAAGGCTCGCTGTGTTGTGTTATGGTCCTTCTAGTGACTTCCTTAACTCATGGGATACCATGTTTCTTTAAGAAGAAAATACAAACTGTATTTCCTGTTTCGAAGAAGGATAAGATAAAGAAATGTCATGAAGTGTCAGCCGTTTTGTGAACAACTTTAGAGAATAGTTATTGTAATATAATAACGTAATGGAGTTTTCAGACAAAATAGGGAAACCCATTTTAAAACGGTGCTGTCACTCTACCACGTTTCTTACAGTAACTCTGAAATAGTCTCGAGAAGCACAGTCAGAAGTTAAATAGAAAATTAAACTCGAGGAATCGGTTAGTTAATGCTGGGTTAAAACATTCTCCTGATTACTTGTTGCTGGGTTAAAACATTCTCCTGATTACTTGTTGCTGGGTTAAAACATTCACCTGATTACTTGTTGCTGGGTTAAAACATTCTCCTGATTACTTGTTGCTGGATTAAAACATTCTCCTGATTACTTGTTGCTGGATTAAAACATTCTCCTGATTACTTGTTGCTGGGCTAAAACATTCTCCTGATTACTTGTTGCTGGGTTAAAACATTCTCCTGATTACTTTTTGCTGGGTTAAAACATTCTCTTGATCACTTGTTGCTGGGTTAAAACATTCTCCTGATTACTTTACTTGTTGTTGGGCTAAAACATTCTCCTGATTACTTGTTGCTGGGCTAAAACATTCTCCTGATTACTTGTTGCTGGGCTAAAACATTCTCCTGATTACTTGTTGCTGGGTTAAAACATTCTCCTGATTACTTGTTGCTGGGCTAAAACATTCTCCTGATTACTTGTTGCTGGGCTAAAACATTCTCCTGATTACTCGTTGTTGGGTTGAAACATTCTCCTGATTACTTGTTGTTGGGTTAAAACATTCTCCTGATTACTTGTTGCTGGATTAAAACATTCTCCTGATTACTTGTTGCTGGGCTAAAACATTCTCCTGATTACTTGTTGCTGGGCTAAAACATTCTCCTGATTACTTGTTGCTGGGTTAAAACATTCTCCTGATTATTTGTTGCTGGGCTAAAACATTCTCCTGATTACTTGTTGCTGGACTAAAACATTCTCCTTATTACTTGTTGTTGGGCTAAACGTTCTTCCTGTATTTGCGTGTTTGCATATTTGTGTGTTTGTATCGATGCTTCTGACCAAGACGGGATTCATGATTATATCTTTCTTGCATCAATTGATCAAACATACATTTATTACATATCTCACCAGTCTATTGATAAGAACATATCATAGGAGCAAAAGGGAAGCAGCTGCCTTCAAAAGCCGCACTTGAGCAATAAGTTCATTCATTTATAGTCCATGCCGAGAGGCGTTGGTTACCACGGTCCTCCTTAACCATCGAACGTTTGCGCTGTGCAACAGTTTAACTGTTCATCTTTTCCACTGCCACGCTGTTAAACCGTCCAGCACATTTTCACTCCGCCTACCTCTGTCTCTCCAGCCTTCTATTTTTACTGTTTTACTAATTATTCGAATCAGCCTCTTCTGCTCACATGACCCACAAACCTGGATTATCGTTCTCTAATTTGTTCTCAAATCTACATCTCTTCATCTGCCTCTTATTGTATCTCCTCATTGGATGTTTTGTGCGGTATCTTTAACATCCTACTCTGAGTAGAACAACTAATTAGATTATCACTTTCCAGAATGAATAAAACATGGCTTAATTGTATTTACAACTGTTATGCAAGTCAATGGACTGATCTCCTATAGTAGGACCTTCAACGTGGATGTACATTCGCACATAAATAACCTACATTATATTTTTTTTTAATACGACCAGGATCAACATATGTAGAGCCAACTTATAACTGTCTACACCGTGTCATTAATAGTTTATTTACATAAAGTCAGCTTTACAATAATTATTCTCAAAGAGTTTATTTGGCACAGGTTATTTTCTTGTAATGAGAAGTGGCGATATAGATAAAGACAGATATTAGTTTACATTATCGACTGAAAGGAGCACGGGTCCACGATTCGATAAACCGTTGCGCTCCGAACCAGGAGAGAACTGGTTCAACTCCCGGGTAGAGTCAAACGCTTTTTTTTTTATATCGGAGGTGAAATAAAATAGCTGACCAAAACACCTCGGAGTGAATGCACAGGACAAGCGGCCTATTTACCTCAGTCTTATATGCCACATTGGCAGACCTCATCATCACCATCATCATCAGGTCGCACATCCTTTACAGAACGTTGCATTCACCACAGCCCGTTTGAAAGAATCTCTGTCTCTAGCAAGATCTCTCACTTCTTCTGTTCTCATGTTAAAGGTTTAGTTGATGTCTTGAAACCACCTTCTTCTCGGTCTGCGTCGTTCATGAACCATGCCTTCCATTTTTGTTCTTTCCAACTCGCTATGTCTTTTGACGTGGTTATGTTATTTTAATTTCCTCTGTAGGTTAGCGGTTGCAAGTCAAAACAGTCACTCTCTGTTTCGAGGATGAACAATACCCACAGGATATATGGATTCTTGTGTAAACAGATGGTTGATTATAGAAAGCAGTAAAGTATGGGGGAGCATGATCATACATAAAATACCCAAAATAACACTCAGGATATGATTAAAATAGCAACCAGGGAAATATTGTCACAATTGCGATGCGGAAATCCAAACAATGAAATTGGCAATAGAAAAAAACTGCTGAACAGTAATCTTATTCCCCAGCCTGTAGTGTTTTTAGCAGAAGCAATATCAGTACTCCGGGTACTACAATCCAGACAATTGCTGCATCCGCAGAACTTATTGGCTGAACTCTGCAAGCACCACAGGGTCGCCTTGCAGTGGATCCCATCTCACTGCGGAATACCAGAAAACAAGAGAGCAGATCACCTATCAAATGGAAGGCGCAACAGGAACACAACCAGATGCACAAGTACATAATCAAATCAATCAGAATACCACAATCCCCAAATCAGGAAGTCTTCAAAATGTGGATAAATGGGAACAAGTTATCAGTAAACGCCCCAGAATAGGGCAAAATCGACTACAGAGTCGCAAGTATACAAAATTCAAAATGGACACTTCAGCTACATGTACACGTGGACACGCGCCCCAGACTGACGAACACATAATACTTCGAGGCTACAATGAATATAGCAGACTGAGGAAAATCCATTGACCCATACATACAACACATCATACAAAACTATACGGGCCACAGCAAGAGTTACAACAGAAAGTAAAATATATACAGGAAACGACACTGCAGATTCAGACAATACTTTAGATTAACGAACGACAGACAGACAGATAGAAAGACAGATCGGGAGACAGACAGAAAGGCAGACAGACAGACAGACATATAGATAGATAGATAGATAGATAGATAGATAGATAGATAGATAGATAGATAGATAGATAGATAGATAGATAGATAGATAGATAGATAGATAGATAGATAGATAGATAGATAGATAGATAGATAGATAGATAGATAGATAGATAGATAGATAGATAGATAGATAGATAGATTAGATAGACAGACAGACAGACAGACAGACAGACAGACAGACAGACAGACAGACAGACAGACAGACAGACAGACAGACAGACAGATAGATAGATAGATAGATAGATAGATAGATAGATAGATAGATAGATAGATAGATAGATAGATAGATAGATAGATAGATAGATAGATAGATAGATAGATAGATAGATAGATAGATAGATAGATAGATAGATAGATAGATAGATAGATAGATAGATAGATAGATAGATAGATAGATAGATAGATAGATAGATAGATAGATAGATAGATAGATAGATAGATAGATAGATAGATAGATAGATAGATAGATAGATAGATAGATAGATAGATAGATAGATAGATAGATAGATAGATAGATAGATAGATAGATCTCATAATCTCTTAATTTGTCTTCATTGCTCTTTTACATGATCCAACGTATCTTCAGGATTTGTCTGTAGCATTTTGTTTGGAATGAATCGATGTTCTTCTTTGCTGTGACTGAGATTTCATTCTTGAAAGTCGGATAAGGATATTGGCAATGCAATGGACAGGTAAGAAGAGGAATGAAGACTTTCTGAACGAGGCCAAAGAAAAACGAAAGTTAATCTCCATAATTTGGTTTGGAAGAAACAATCATAATTTTTTTTTTGCATTGCAATGAGATGGAAAGAACTGGAATATTTTATATTGTGTCAACTGGGAAAATTGAAGGACGAAGAGATAGAGGGAAGCAAAGATAAAAGATACCAGACAGCTTAAGAGAATGGCTTGGCAGAAGGTCGACAACAGAAATTATAAATAACAGTTGAGGTCGAAAGTTATGGAGAGATATGATCACTGATGCCAGCAGGCATTGTACGTGATAATAAAGATGAAAGTAGTATTCATTTTCACGTCCATTTGTATGTGTGTGATTGTGTAACTGCATAATTTTACTGTAAATTATCGAGTATTTTCTTTTAAATAAACGTAAGATTTGAGACTCTCTCATGATATTGTGAATTTGATTTCTCTATTTTACATGTATATTTTTATTGTCGTTTTATTTTTTATATTGATGGAAGCAATTTACGTTTATTTCTTGTAAATAATCTGGAAGCTTTATTGAGTTGTTGAAAACATTTGATCCTTACGCTATAATCATCTTGCAATTTACTATAGAAAAAGGTACGTGTGGTGTGTAAAATAGGTTTTAAAAAATGTGCTATGGTATGGACTAGCAAGCTTACCGTGGAAGGGTCAATATTTGAGATTTAGGGGACCAGCGATCTTTCTTACTCCTATCATCTTCCCCAACTCAATTGGTTTTTTTTTTATCACTTCCAATTGTTCTGGCTTACTGCTGCTGAAAACTTTTATTCGTGCCTTCATAACATATTGTATGCTAAGGGACTACCTTTTCCCTTTAAAAACTGCTAAAGGTTTGATTGGATAATTTTCAATCCGCGAAGCATTAATTAATAATAGCAGGTTTTCCCCAATGACAAATTACTCGACAGACTTCGCCGAAAGCGATCAAGCTCAGTCCACCCAAACCAAAACATTCATCCTTACAATGTGGGTGTGGCTATTATCCCCTGAGATTTTTACTCTAAAACGTCCCCGAATTTACGTCTTTATGGGTAGTCATGGCAACCTCAGTAACCATTTTTTTTTTATTTACTGTTTTTCTGAGCTTTGGAATGAGTAATGAGCTAACGCACGCCAAGTGGAATTGTATGTGATTTGTTTAATCAGCGGCAGATCAAAGAATGCGTTTTCTCAAATGCACACACTTGCGCAAGCAGACACATGCGCAAGCAGACACACGCGCACAATGGCTCATTTATCAGCTAATACAAATAAATACATTTGCACACGGTAATGCCGAATGGAAAAACAAGAATCCACCAAAACAATGCATGCGGAAAAATTAAGACTAGTTAATTAGCGGGGAATTTGAGAGTGTAACAAAGATAGAATTAAAGACAAATTGAACATTAAACAAACAATGTAATATCTGGTTTGAATATATTGTAAATATGACGTTTAACTAATTAGTGGGTGTTCCCAAGTAATGCGATAACAAAGACGAGATTAAAGACAAAAATAAATCAAGAAACGAGGAATTTAATATTAAAATTTAAACAATGTTTAAAAAGAATGCCTCTTTGATAAGAGTTAACAAGTATTGTGCACAACAAAGACAAAATTAAAGATGGAAATTACAAGGAAGAAAACCTATGTTAATATCTAATTAACTCTTAGGGTAACAAGCTTATTTTATTGGCAAAGAGTTTACAAGTATTGCCTACACAAAGATTATTACTTCTTAATAAAACATATAACGCGATATCATAGACAAGAAGAGATAAAGAAGAAATATAGATGAGAAAGACGCATTCTTTCCTTAAAACATGTGCTGAAACCACTTATATTTCTTGTAATCAAAATATCCATTTTATAAACATGAATTTTGAAATATTGTATTAACTCCGTACAGCTATAAACTAACAGACAACTGAAATTATACCATTGAATACAGGACATCAATTTAAAGACTTAGCATTCAATGAAATATAACCACTAATATCTTCATTAATAAAGAAAAGACGATGATCATATGTTGGACATGTGATGAGAAGAGATAATAACCGAATAGCAAAGCAAGCCCTCATGTGGGAAACAACAGGTAAGAGAAAAAGAGGAAGACCCAGAGAGACACTGAGAAGAACATTGCTGAGAGAGGCAAAAGCAGCAGGAATCGGCTCCCTCAATGAGATAGAGCTGCTTGCACAGAACAGAGACAAATGGCAAGATTTGATAAAATATATTTAAAAGAATTGAAAACGGCTAGAACAAAACAAAAATTCAGATAAGAGGAGGAGTATCTTGGTCTACGCCCTATGGGCCGGCTATGGCTCGAAAGGTCAATAGATAGATAGATTTAATGCAAAAGATATGAAATAGTAAATTTATTCTTTCTATAAGCATATGTTAATGTGTACATTGCCATGTTTCAGCACATCAAAGATAGTCTTATTCTCAATGAATTTTTCAGCGCTTTAAAGTCACAGAATTTCCACAGAATTAAAATCGAAATCTGATTTACCAATTCTATTTTCTCTTACTTCTATGAATGATACATATCCATCATTAACTTGCAAGCCCAGTTGCAATTTAAAAAAAATGTACAAAAATCAATTAACTGGAAGATGGTGCTTACGCGTTTTAGAATTGGACTACAACCAATTTCTCTCAAATCTGTTGAGACTCTCTTTGGTCTCCGTCATGAAGTGCTTGGACTTGTGTAGCTATTGTTCACAGCACTACAGGTGGTTTCTTCTCGGAAGCTTCTCTCAGTGACGTAATGATGACATCATCCAGTCTTAGTCATTTTGCGTAATAACTAACGCTGTTGTTCGTGTTATGACAATGGAGACATTGGCATGATTTAGGTGATGAATGTTGATTCAAGTTCCACTCCATTCTCATATGGCAAAAGCGATGATCAGAGATTTCGTCAAATAATTCTTCATCAATTCTTAAAACTGAATAATCAAGTTTAAGAAGAAAATATGGTTACATCTTCATGTGTAGAAAAGCAAAGTTTCTATGAAAGACCTTTCGCAGACATGACAATTTTTTTAAAAAAAGAAAAAAAAAGTGGTATGGTAACAGCTTTACGTGGTAATTAACAAAACATAAGTGGTATGGTAACAGCTTTACGTGGTAATTAACAAAATTAAGTGGTATGGTAACAGCTTTATGTGGTAATTAACAAAATTAAGTGGTATGGTAACAGCTTTACGTGGTAATTAACAAAATTAAGTGGTATGGTAACAGCTTTACGTGGTAATTAACAAAACATAAGTCGACGTTTCGACCAAATACGCCTTTAGCTGGAACAACAAACAACACAAATATATATAAAGGTATATATGGCCCTTTTCGTCTTGTCAGACGGTCCAGTGGAGGCTATTGTGTATTTTTTTTTTAGGTTTTGTTTTTGTCAAACAGCTTCAGTCGTGGCTAATTCTACCAATGTTTGACAAACAAACGCAGTCACAGAATGAACACGTCAGGCTCGCTGATCCATAGGGTTTTCCATCCTTTTTCATGAGTCTTTTCTCTTAGTTTTGCCTTAGCACAGTCTCAAATAATGTTATACTGTTCCTTATACATGTTCTCCATGATGTACGATCACTTGCCAGATGTTCCAGGTCATTTTCACATATGGAGAAGTCTTTTCAGAGATGATTTGCAGATATCTCTATTTCGTAGTTTAGGTCTGCCGATTTGTCTTTTTCCGTGTATTTGTTCACCATATAGTATTTGCCTAGGAATGCGCTTTTCTTCCATTCGTTGGACACGTCCCAGCCATCTTAGTTTTCGACTTCTGAGCATCGACATGATTGTTGGGGTCTTGGCACGCTGCAGGACAGTTAAGTTGGTTATTTTGTCCTGTCATTTGATGTGCATTATTTTGCGGAGACATCGCATGTGGAAGACATTTAGTCTTTTTTCCTAGTTTGAGTATGTTGTTATAAGGATATGTACACACATCTAACTACATGGCCATAATATACGAGATACTCAAGAAAGGAAATTTAAAAAAGGTCACTTCCATGTGGTCCAGAGCGTGGTCAGCTTGTGAATGAACTAAAATAAGTAGGCGGGATGACCAGTTATATATCTCACTGACCAAGCAGTCAGGTGAGAAGACGGAAGGTTTCCAAAAATATGGGGAGGTGGGTACAAGATACGTATAAACTGTATACATTTAACAGTATGTGTGCATAACTAACAGATGCGTAAAAAAGCATGTGTACATAACCATACTTGTGTACAAGCATAAATCCCTATATATTACCACAAAACACAAAAAAGAAAACCAGAAAATGTCCAAATGTGCCAATGCATATGCAGACAAATATACATACATGTATAGGTTCGGTAGCATATGGGGGTAAGAAATGTGTGGTAGGTGCCCTATGTGTATGAGAGCGATATAGTCATGCCTTAGGGGGAACAGCGAACCCAACTGGACAATGAGGCGAATCTCAAGGACGAACCGGCTGCGATTGCTGTAGTGACACGAGACAATGCCGGTAACTTGCATGTCAGGTCCCTATAGCCAGGGGAGTTAAAATGACAGCCAGGGGCTGCCGGTGTTAAGTTGGTTGATAAGTCTTCATTAGATTCCTGGGTAGCGCTCACGTTTGGCATCTCCAACATTGATTCGTGCAATCTGTTCATGGTTGCGGATTTGGGGCAGTCTTTTTTAGTCATGTTTTTGTCTAGCCTCCATAAGAGCATTCCGAAAGTCCATAACGTCCATTGCCTTTGCGCAATCAAAATCAACCATCGAAATCACATTGTCTTTACTTAAATTAGTGGAGAATGGTGGTGTCTCGAGTAGCTGGTCGAGAAGAAGAGAAAGGTTACACTTCTGGTAGTTCTTGTGTTCTGCCTCTATCCTGTTTTCTGCCTCTTAGCAAATAGTTGGAGGTTTGGTTTATTTTTCCACATATTAGATCAGCCATATGTGTGCGTTTACATGCTTCACGGCTATATTGTTTTTCACATCAATAGTATATGCTACCATCTTTCTCACAGTCTTCGTTGGTTCCATTCTTTCTTCGATGATACAGTTTGTTTATTTGTTGTTAGAATCATCATCATTGCACACCGGACGAATCCATAGGTCCCCCGATATCTCTCTCTCTCTCTCTCTCTCTCTCTTCAGAATCTGGAGAAAATCCGAGGAGAGTCCACGTGCACAAACTCCGTAGCACAGCCTTGGATCCACTGTATGGGCAGGTTTTTACTGACAATTTTGCCATATTTATGGTCTACTCTTTTCGATTTTAAATGTCAATGGATATTTGGCCTCGTGTTTATTGCCGTTATCCGAGAGGTCTAAACAATGGATCTCACTACCTAAGAGATCAGTGGAAGTGAACGTCATAAAGACACCGTGGGATAATTTTTCCTAATTTAAGAAAAAAACATCACAGCTTCTGGGGAGCTTTGAACCCGAGTGCTTCCTTTCCTGAAGCCAACACGTCTTACTGCTGGTAGAGAAGAAGAGAATGTATAAATATATCCTCATCAAGTACCAAGCCTGCTTCTTCTCATTACATGGCCAAAAAAATGATGATTGTTTCTTCCTAATATTGAAAATTAGCTCTCTTTTGTTTTGACCTCTTTCAGAACATTTTCATTACTCTTCTTAGCTGTCCATGGTATTCTCAACATTCTTCTGTAAAACAACATTTCTACAGACTCTAGTGATTTTCTTGTCTATTGTCATATTGTCCATGATTCACATCCATATGTTAAGACTGGCTCTACATAACATTTAAGAACTCTGTTTCTTGTTTCTATTGTCAAAAATAGATTGCATAGTATCTTCCTCATTTTTTAAAAGCTGCTTTTGCCTGAGCCATTCTGCATCTCACCTCTTTTGAACGATTTCGTCTGAGGTTAACAAAGTTCCCAAATATTTAAATTCATTTACCTGTTTTAATATTGTTTCCACTTGTCTTTATTTTGCACTGAGGTGATGCGTTTTTCTTTGTTGCTACCATTACTTCTGTCTTTTTGCTATTAAGGCTGAGTCCTTTAATTTTGCTTTCTTAGACTATAATATCTAACATTTCTTGTAACTCATTTTCACTCTTAGCGATTAAAACTATATCATCAGCATACCTAGATTATTTAAATTATGACCACCGATTGTTATTCTAGGCATGCCCCTTATGGATCTTATAAAAATCTCAGCACACAACCTTGTCTAACACCCTGTTTTATTTGTTGAAACATTCCCAATTGGATTCCAGTTCTAAATGGCCGCTGTTTGTTGCCTGTACATGTTCTTTATTAATACATATAAAGCGGCACGGACGTAATACCGACAACATTACCCCAAAAATCAAGTGTCTAACGTCTGTAAAAATTTATGTCACTAACACCATATTCTCTATACGCCACTTGGCGTAACGGAGGTACTTTACCTTTCTTTTTTACTATATATATATATATCTGCGTGTATTATAAACATAACCAAATAAATTCACAAAAACACAGACAATACGGAAGCATAATGCAACAGATGACTTTGGCGTATAACATAGTTCGTTTACAGGTGACATTTCATCTCTACGTAGGCGCATATCGAAAATCGAAACGTCGATAGAATTCCGGATCAAAATTCACTCGAGTTTAGCGATCGAACTCTGGATATTTCAATGTTACTGTTTTTTAAAGCACCAGGCTACAGCTTCCAATACAAATAAGAGAAAATGATATTCTAAGACTGTAATTAATCTACTCAATAAACAGCGAGTCCCAACACTATAAGTCATGAATATATTTGTGAATCATCAAAAACACATAGTATTACAACATCGTGTTTTCTCGCACGTTTATTTACCTTATTAATTTATTTTGTTGTATGGTATTACTGTCCCAGAGTTTTGCCACAGCCAACTATAGATTTGCTTAGGCTTGCGAGCTGAGTGGGAATTTGCGGAAAACCACCTAATGGCGTGACATTTTTAGCTTTGCAAGCAGGGGTGGTTGTAAGTAAAAAAAAAGTAAATAGCCCCGTAAAGTGGCGTTTAGGGAATATGGTGTTATTGTTATTGGCTATGGAAGGCCTCGGTCTAAAAGCAAACGAATTAAAATCCATAATTGCTCAACCGCCCGTGCCAGTGGAATCATCCGAATTACTAACTCATCTTCCAAAAACAAAGAAAGCTAACTGTAGTCCCCATCGTAGCAGCCTCAGCACACGCCAAAAGACATAAGGCGAAACCGCGCAGAATGTGAACACAGCCAACTGTTCCCCGTCATACGATATCATCATTCATCGTAAACAAGCGGGATATCGAAGCAGGATCAAAACGGATGAGACACACAGCTCACGGTGTGCACAGAGCACTTAACTCAGTAGCTCCTGCAACAAGCCGGACTTGGAATATGAGGAAACTGCAAGAAGGAACACTTTTCAGACATAGCCTTCAATGGTTCCTGCCGCCTATCCACCATATACCATGGGAGTTTACGTCCTCCTGAAAATGATGATCGTCGTAGCACTTTATGATGTTAGGCCATCATTGATGACTCCAATTCCAAACATATAGACACACAGTGGTGGTAAGTTATCATTTCCAAACCAACAGAAGCCACATGACCTGTAGTTAGTAAAAACACAATTGATGATGTTCTCCGCTCCCTTCTTGTAGCTGCCGCCACACGATTCTGATGTCTCATTAACTTGGACATCATTCAAGAACAATGTCAGATGAACATTCCATAGATATGGCTTTGCTGATGAAGTGCTTGGTGCAACAGTTGTATCAATCATAGTGGAGGCTCCTGGTATGTGGTCATTAATATCACAGACGGCACATGATGTTGTTATATTCAGAATTTCTTTCAGGGGTGTAAATACGTGGCACACACATGGAGAGTGGTTTGTGGTCACATTAATCCCATTAAAGGCAATTCTAGGGTAGCATGGCATAGCTGTTTCAGAACAGCACAATCCTGTGATGTTTTCTGTGTTCGCTATAAAACTGCTGCTGCTACCCAATCCTGACCAATTATAGGTGTGGACATTATTCACTTGCAATGACAAAACTGCTTTGTTTACATCATAAACCTCTGGAAGCGAATCATTTATGGGACTAATAGTACAATTTATTCTTCCATCGGGGATATCTTCATTGAGTCCCAAAAAAAAAGTTCTTTGGTTAAAAAGCACATATGCTTTTGAGTTAAACACAAAATGAGCCCACTTAATAGATTCAAAATGATTCTTGCTAATGCCATCCGTTTGCACAAGTTAGGTCCTTAGCTACCAATGTCACAAACTAAGCCATCAAATTAACGACTTTATCTACAGCGAAGGCTAACGAACTGTGAACAAACATTTATGTTAAACCCCTGAATACATTTTCAAAAATCTGCCAACTCGCTGCAATAACATTTATCGTGGTATTCAAAGTAAATATTGCTTAGTCCATAGCTCGACTATAAATAAGCTGCCATTTTGGTGCGTGCCATGACGTCATACCTATACATTTTACAGACCTTCAGCACATGATTTTTGGGGTAATGTGGTCGGTATTACGTTCGTACCGCTTTACTTTCCCAGAAAAAAAATTCTGGTACCCATTTAAGGCTGGGTGAACCCGGAAGCCGTCGGTTGGAATCGAACCCTACTGTTATAGTATATTTATTGTTTCTTGTTTCTGATATTATATTATAACTTGACAGCACATCACATTTATAGTTGATCACAACAGGTAAATCATGAAAGAGTTCTCTCATTTATTATAATCATATCAGTTTATTGATCTCTATTATTAATCTTGGCCTGTGATCGTTCTGTAGTGGATACACTTGCTTTAAATTAATGTTAATTAATTCTGGACTTCTCGGAGGCAAATCGCCGATGAATATGATCAGTCAAACAAGTGCATATTTTACATTCAACATTAATCACCTTACGTTCATGAGGAATGTGAAACAACTTGAAATACTCTTAAGCACTTTCACAACACTAAAGTTCATATGTCCATTGCTATCTCTACTACTCTCTATCAATTTACTTAATAACTTCTTAACTGACTTAAAACTACAACTTGAAGATTCTTAACTTTCTAACTAACTGGCTCAACTTTATAATCTTAACTTTTTTAACTTTTCTGACTGTTCTAACTCTGTCTAATTATCATTCCTAACTCAAACCTATTGTGTTGAAGTTTAAATACTCCAACCTCAAACACTCTTCGTCTAAAAATCAGCAGCCAATCAAACTGTCGTAAAGTGACAATTTGCACTCTTCTGATCACTTGAGTTGGTCAATCCTCGTCATTCTGTGACCGCAACTTGAACTATTCTCATGGTTTGATGAAAACACATTGTTTTCGTGAATCTCTGTGCCTATTTAAATTAATTATTACCTCATGACAATAACCTATCCTGGTAGTTGGATGACAACTTATTTATCAGACCGACCAAAGTCATCGGGTCATTGCATGCTATTGTCATGCATTGCCTAAAAGTTGAAGTGGAAATTACCATGGACCTAAACTTATAATCGTGTCGTCCTGTAATTCTGGACATTCCCACTTTCTGTGTATCCACTACCCCCTATGTGAAATTCTATTATCCCATAACTTGTTATTCTGGCTGGAAATTGTCCATACTTTAAATTTATGTCCTAACTACTGCTGGTCGCTACCATCTGTTACTGCTATTGTCTACTGAGAAGCAGGTAACAATTAAGCTATCTGCCCCCATGCTTCCATTAGCTCACTCTATAACACTACCTCTAGTCAGGGGTGGTTGTGGGTGGATTGAAATAACCGCCTATATCGCCTATAGTTGAATACGTCATGCTAGTTGGTACGTTTTCGGTTTTATTTTCTCTACGCAAACCTTAATAAATCTATAGATGTATGTGGTTTAGCTGAGTAAGGATACAAATAGAAGTGAATACACTAAAGGTGGGGGGGGGGTAGCTTTATAACTTGAAGTACATATCGAAACGTTATCAGCCCACAGTTTAAGCATATCTCGTGCAAATGGTGACCAGGTGGTCACGTGACAGTGGACCAACTAAGAGTCAATGTGGGACATACTTCCCACCAACATGCAAATTAAATTCACGCTACCTAGAAGACGTCACGGCTATAAATATCAGAAACGAGCTTTATAATAATACAAGAAATCGAGCGTATGATTATCTTTCATTTAGAAACATTACCTTAGAGTTCACTGTGTAGCAAGACCCCCTTCACCCTCTATGACTTCACTATTCCCTCTTCATTAAGTGATATCAAACTATATCTGCAGACTTTTAGACAGGAGGCAATCTGGTCATCAGAAGAAGTCCCAACCACGACTAACTTTTTTCACACACTAAGTGGTTCAGGCACACCTGGGTCATAATTCTAAGGAGCCGAACTCCGCCTGCATCTCTGTCTACGAACACTCGCAAAAGTTTGTGAAACATTCTGACTGAATATATATATATATATATATATATATATATATATATATATATATATATATATATCAGCAGCACATATATGCAGCATAAAAATAAACAGGACAAATATGAAACAAGTGCAACGCATCAAATACCTGGGCACAATAATAACATCAGATGGGAGATACACTACAGAAATAAAAAGCAGAATAGCTCATGCCAAAATAACATTTCAGAAAATGAAAAATATCTTATGCAACAAATCTATGCCAATAGAAGTGAGAAAGAGAGTTCATCCATGCTAATTAGAACCAATTCTGACATATGGGGTACTGAATCAGGGACAGTAAACAAACAAATTTAAAGACGATTAGAGACCACGGAGATGGGATTTCACAGAAGAATGTTGAAAGTTCCCTGGACAGATTAAAAAACCACTAAAGAAATTTTCAAAGAGGCGAACACAAAAAGGGAACTCCTAAAAAACATCAGAAAGAAACAATCAACATTTTTCGGGCACATCATAAGAAGAAGAAAGTTGGAATACTTGGTTACAACTGGCAAAAGAAAAGGAAAGAGAGTTCGCGGATGACAAAGAGAGAAAATACTGGATAGCTTGGTGACATGACATGGAAAACATTCAACAACAGAACTGATACGATGCACTGTGGATAGAAGATTGTAGAAGGATGTGATCGGCTACGCCAACCGGTATGGCACATGATGATAATGAGATATATATATATATATATATATATATATATATATATATATATATATACACATATTTATATCAGGATGTCCCTAAGGTCTGGATACGTAGGCAGACATAATATTTTCAAGAAATGAAAATTTATTAACAACATTTTATTCATTTGAAATATTAAATAACGTCTCCAGTATGATTTCCAAAATTTGCGATGGAAACGGTTATGCGCTTTGCAAAATCCACATAAACTCGATGTAACAGATCCCCATTGTTATCACTGTTAGCACATCCACTCTGTATGTGTTCCATCCAGTGTGTTACATCTGTGATTTACATTGCTTACACCTACTCTTGTAACATGCCCTAGAAAAAGATGTCCAAGGGGGGCTAAGGTCAGGTGAGCGGGGAGACCATAGCACATGACCACGTCTTTCAATCCGGTTAGGGAAATTTTTATTCAGCCAATCTTTACAATCCTTATGCATTTTTGTCATTTAGCCAATCTTTACAATCTTTATATATTTTTGTCCTTCACCAATCTGTACAATCTTTATGTATTTTTGTCATTCAGCCAATCTTTACAATCTTTACGTGCTTTTGTCTCTGTGTCCATACTTTAGGAACATCCTATATAGTGCTATCTTATTATCAAACTATATTGCAGAATGAGAAATCACATGTTCAGAAAATTCAAAATAGGTACAACCAGCTTATGCCACTGTACACTGGACAATATGACTACAAAACATGTTCTACATGATTGCCCCCCAGTAAACAGACATGAGAAGAACAATGTGGTCCACACCCACCTCCCTGGAAGAGAAACTATACGGGGTAATCGAATCACTTAAAAAGACAGCTGACTTCATGAGAGAGTCTGGAATCCTACTCTGATTGAGTCTTGATCGCAGAGAAAAAAAAAGAGAGAGAGAGAGAGAGAGAGAGAGAGAGAGAGAGAGAGACCAAATTGCTACCCTATATTTTTCTGGAGAATACACGAAACCATCTTGTCGGATCTACTACCCATTCATATTCGCCACAACTACTTGTCACAAACCTACCTTATTCTGACTGATGTTTTCAGCGCGGTACCCACAGACACCTTGGCACCCCATAGCTTAATTACTCGACGGTATATGACGTGTAAAATAACTCGCCTTATCCACATCTACCATTTGATTTCCTTGACTTGACGTACGTCTTGCCAATGTTGGTCACAAGTGATGAACCCCTGCATAATAATTTTTCTTCTTCTAGATCCTCATGTAATATTCTTTTATATCCATTTATATATCATTACATGTCATTATTCACAATGCTTATATCTATTGAGCGTTAATCTACTATTCCTGTCCATTTCTTGATAAAATGTTATTTGATTACTGTAAATTTACTTGGTGAATTCTACGTGATTTTTAATTGCTGAGAATTCTCTCTCTCTCTCTCTCTCTCTCTCTCTCTCTCTCTCTCTCTACCTAAATCAATTGCCTACGCTCAAGCAACGCCACTGATGGATCGCTGCAGGCAGGAAGGATCGATATCTTTTTTCGTCGTTCCTGGATACTTGAACCAGATAATGAGCATGTGCAGAGAATAAACACGCAAATATAATTGGCTTTCCGATTACTCCGATGTAATGAAAACATAATGGTAACGATATCGGCAAGTGTCTATCAGTCGTTTGATGCGCCAATAACATTGCACCATAATGGTTCTCCTCAAACTGTAACATTGCACCGTAATGGTTCTCCTCAAACTGTAATATTAGCGTGTCTCTTTATTCTTCTTTTAATAATAGTAATTATCATTCCCATAACCCTAGGGGTCGTTGTAGCACCACTGACAGGTTTGGTCAACCTTCTCCATGTTCCTCTATCTTCAATCAATCTTTGGGACTATACGTTTGCAATGTCGATAGACATAAGTATGGAGGTGCGCGTGGCTGTGCAGCTTAAACCAATGGCTGAAAAGCCGGAGTGCGGTGTTTGAAAACCGCGGTAAATAGAAATGGCGAAAGAAAAATCCTGTCTCCACACGTGGTGGCGACTGCTTTAACCAAGCGCTCTCTGGTTCTACCGTGAGTCCCCCGACATGCACCAGCAATGGTAATGTGCCGTAAAGATAGATAGATATGATTTGTATAAGAAAGGGATTATCGTATGCATGTTTTCAAAGTTTCGTCTCAAAAGCGTTAATCTATTAAGTTTGTGTGCAAACAGCGAGATATTTATTCTTGGACTGCAACACCTCCTGCTAACTTTACAAACTGATGTAAATCAAAATAAGAAGGGGTTGAAACAATTTACGATTAAAAAGCGTCGATCCATATAAAAGCGATAAGAACAAATCTTAAAAACATATATATCTATCTATCTATTGACCTTTCGAGCCGTAACCGGCCCATAGGGCGTAGACCAAGATACACCTTCTCCTATATGGATTTTTTGTTCTAGCAGCTTTCTTTTAAAGATATTTTATCAAATCTCGCCATCTGTCTCTGTTCTGTGCAAGCAGTTCTATCTCATTGAGGGAGCCGACTCCTGCTGCTCTTGCCTCTCTCATCAATGTTCTTCTCAGTGTCTCCCTGGGTCTTCTTTTTCTTTTACCTGTTGTTTCCCATATGAGGGCTTGCTTTGCTATTCGGTTATTATCTCTTCTCATCACATGTCCAACGTATGACCATCGTCTTTTCTTTATTACTGAAGATATTAGTGGTTGATTGGCGATTTCTCTAATTTCCTCATTTGTTTTGAATTCGTTCCATGCTATACCAAGTATTTTCCTTAGACATTTATTTTCGAATGCGTTCAACTTTGTTTCTATATCTCTTGTTGTTTTCCAGCTTTCACACGCATACGTAAGGGTTGATAGTACATTTGATTTGAATAGCCTAAGTTTTGTGTTTGTGCTGATAAGTTTTGATTTCCACAACTTTTCAAGGCTTCTGAAAGACATTGCTGCTTTAGCTATTCTGATTTTAATTTCTTTGCTCGTATCCCCTTCTCGATCAATGTGACTTCCAAGATAGATAAAGTGATCGATCTCTTCTACTGGTTTGTTTTCCATGTATATTTTGTCACCTGTTGGAATTAAACTTGTCATGACTTTAGTCTTTTCATGATTGATCTCAAGCCCAATTTAAAAAAAAAAAAAAAAAAAAAAAAAAAAAAAACTTTTTACTCGCGATTCCGCATATTTAATATTATATATATAAAAACATATATATATATATAATATTAAATATGCGGAATCGCGAGTAAAAAGTAAAGTACACCCGTCACGCCAAGTGGCGTATAGGGAAATATGGTGTTAGTGACCCTATAGTTTACAGACCTTCAGCACATGAGTTTTCGGGTAATGTGGTCGGTATTACGCCCGGGCTGCTTTACTTTCCCAGAAAAAAATCCGGTACCCATTTAAGGCTGGGTGAAACCGGAAGCCGTCGGTTGAATCGAACCCTACCCCTTGTCCTTTGTAGTCCAGTTCACTAACCACTGAGCTATCGCGGCTCCCGGAATAGTAGAGCTGCAGAAAACATGCAAAATAAAAACATCAAAAGGTGTTAAGCAGCTAAAACCTGTAGAGAGACGAGATAAACTGATACAAAATAACAAATTAATATAATATATTAATACAATATATTATAAATAATATAAAATAACAAATATTAATACAAGGAGAAACAAGAAAGGCAAATACCAATTGCAATTCAATTTGTGATTTCAAATTATTATTCGACTTTCGTGTTTGACTTGTTTGTACCGACAAAGGCTTTTCCCGAAATGTAGTTTCTTTCGTTGTTCACAAATGTAAGTGCTTAAAACAAGACATAGAGTTCTTAAATGTTATATAGAGCCAATCTTAAACTATGGTTGTGAATCATGGACAATAGGACAACAGACAAGAAAATCACTGGAGTCTGTAGAAATGTGGTTTTACAGAAGAATGTTGAAAATACCATGGACAGCTAAGAAGAGTAGTGAAAACGTTCTGAAAAAGGCCAAAGCAAAAAGTGAGCTAATTTCCAATATTAGGAAGAAACAATCATAATTTTTTCGCCATGTAATGAGAAGAGAACAACTGGAATATTTTGCAACAACTGGGAAAATTGAGGGACGAAGAAATAGAGGTAAGCAAAGAGAAAAGATACCATTCAGCTTAAGAGAATGGCTTGGCAGAAGGTCAACAACAGAAATGATAAATAACTGTCGTGATCGAAAGTTGTGAAGAGACATGATCACCTACACCAGCAGGCCCGGTACTTGATGATGATGAATTGCTTAATATCATTTTATGTTGTTTTTTTTCAGACCATTTAAAAGAGAAATGGACACTTGACTCACAAAGCCTAGGAAGATACTTTGAGTGATACAAATACTGCAAATACTGGCTTTTCATCTCTAAATAGTAATTATGACATTAATTTCTTTCCTGCGTTTAGATAGTTCTTCTAACTTGGCTCTTGCTGACGTGTTTCAATGATTTATGCGACAGTCTAGTTGTGAAACAATGTGCTGCTATTTCCTGTTATAGTTTACTGTTTGCACTGTTTGACCTCTAACGAGCTGTGTGAACATATCGATATTTTAGTGGAATATCATTTAATCTTCTTTTGTTGATCACTTTGACCTATCATCGATAGACTAACGTGTGTTCATGGTTGGACAGGCAAACATGTATTTCCACAACAATGGCGCGTTAACGGAAATATCCATCCCGAATGTACAAAGTCTGTGAAGGTAGATGGGGCGGAAGAATCAGAAATGATCAACGGCTCAGAAAGATAAAACAGTAAAGTGTGTGGTACACAAGAGGCATATTCAGGATACGAAAGACGAATATAGCTGACCACAGTGAAAAAGATTGAAGTCTTATGAGATACTATTCCAAAGAAAGCTATTGAGAGGAATATCAGACAATTGTGATGCCATGAAAAACCTACTGACATCAAGGAAAATAACACCAGAGCTAAAGCTAAGAATAGTAAAATGCAATCTTCTGAACATTACTGTGTAATATAGAAACAAGGATATTAGACAGGAAATAAAAAAAATGTAAACCTTGGAATTTATAGAAGATTAGAAAGATTTGGATGGAAAGAGAAGAAAATAAATGAAGTTTTAAAAAAAAAACTAAAAATGAAAAGATTATTAACACAATTTAAACAAGACAAAAGAGATTTTTGGGGCATGTTAAAAGACACAGAAGCCTACTAATAGTAATCTTGGAAGGAAAAATGCAAGGTTAAAGAGCAAAATGTTATGTCTTCTCGACATTCCTATAGGATGCAGAAACATGGACATTAGGCAAGAAAACAGAACAGAAGATTAAAGCCTATGAAATGTAGATATACAGAAGAATATGTAGAATTGGATGAAAGGAAAAGAAAACAAACGATGAAGTCTTAAAACAACTAAAAATGAAAAGAGAACTACTAAACACAATTCAAACAAGACAAATGCGATTTTTGGGCCATGTTTCACAAACACAACAGCCTACTAAAAGTAATCCTGGAGGGGAAAATACAAGGTAAAAGAGGCAGAGGCAGACCAAGACTAACATGGACGAGTAACATCAAAAGATGGACAAACCAGCATATGACAACCTGCACCATCAAAGCAAGAGACAGAGCAGAATGGCGCTCCATGGTGCGGAGATGGCATTCGATGATAATGAAAGAGGCAGAGATAGACCATGACTATCATGGACGGGTAACATCGAAAGACGGACATGTCAGTCTATGACAACCTGCACTATAAAAGAAAAAGACAGACCTGGAGAGTACTCCATGGTAGCCAACCTTCGCTACGGTGACGGCACTCAATGATGGTGATGATTGATTGTGCCATTCCTAGGATAAAAAAGCACGAGAATACCAAGGACAGTTAAGAAGAGTAATCAAAATGTTCTGAAAGAGGCCAAAGTAAAAAGAGAACTAATTTCCAATTATTAAGCTATACATTATTAAGAAGAAACAATCATCATTTTTTGGCCATGTAATGAGAGGAGAACAACTGGAATATATTGTAACAACTGGAAAAATTGAGGGACGATGAGATAGAGGGAAGCAAAGAGAAAAAATACTAGACAGCTTACGAGAATGGCTTGGCAGAAGGTCAACAACAGAAATGATAAATAACTGTCGAGATCGAAAGTTGTGGAAAGACATAATAACCTACGCCAGCAGGCCTGGTACTTATGACGATGATGATAAAAAAAAACTGGAACTATTTTATTTACAGGAGGAGCTGTCCATCTTGAACATTTCTAATGACGACTCAGAGTTTAAATGGCTGAGCATGACGATTTTGTAAAGACAAAAGAAATGGCTGAGCAGGACGATTTTGTAAAGACAAAAGAAATGGCTGAGCATGACGATTTTGTAAAGACAAAAGAAATGGCTGAGCATGACGATTTTGTAAAGACAAAAGAAATGGCTGAGCATGACGATTTTGTAAAGACAAAAGAAATGGCTGAGCAGGACGATTTTGTAAAGACAAAAGAAATGGCTGAGCATGACGATTTTGTACAGACAAAAGAAATGGCTGAGCATGACGATTTTGTAAAGACAAAAGAAATGGCTGAGCAGGACGATTTTGTAAAGACAAAAAAATGGCTGAGCATGACGATTTTGTAAAGACAAAAGAAATGGCTGAGCATGACGAGTTTGTAAAGACAAAAGAAATGGCTGAGCATGACGATTTTGTAAAGACAAAAAAATGGCTGAGCATGACGATTTTGTAAAGACAAAAGAAATGGCAAAAAAAAAACGGAACTGTAAAACTGTATCTATCTGTCATCTCCCGTCATTTTTGTGTGGAGAAGAAAATACATTATTCACCTCGTGTCTTGAATCGAAATCTTTCCCCTTCTCCCTAGGTGTGGTCTTGTGAGCCATAACTCAGGACTCTATCTCCTCATATTGTTGTCTATTATCAGGTAGTCAAACGTCTTTGAAGCGATGCGCTGGGCGAACACTCTAGTGAAATCATCATTCTAAGAAAATAAACATTCTTTTTATTATTTTTCTACAGTCCACCCGTTAAACTGGCGTAGTTGCGTTTTTTCGCTCGTTTTTAGCGCAACTGCGATATCTGCGAATTTAGGCCAACACATCCGCCACTAGCACGGGTAGACTCGCTGAAAAATTGTTGCCCTGGTAGCCACCATGTTTGGCCCGCTCTTTTCGATTTTTACCATCACTGGTTCTTTAACGTGTGCAGCGTGAATACATGACCCCCCCCCCTATTTTTCCCCCATATTCTGGGAGGGTTAGATATCGAATGTCCAAAGACCAGGAGAAAGTAAAGTCATTAAAAAAAACCCACGGATTTGAAGAGAAAAATGATACCGCTTTGTTGCAGGATTCGACCCTGGACCTTCAAGTCCACAGGACGACGCCTCACCCTTAGACCATCCAGTCTCCCGATGTGATCTTAATTCACCGATGCATGCAAATTTCCAATGAATGGATACACGACACACTCTCATTTTGTTCCCATTACTTCTACTGTCTGGAATGCAAAGTTAGCAAATCCCAATTAAATTTCCATTTTGGGGCTACATCATCCCCATCTGATCTCATTATAGTGCCAGTCAATAGACTTATCTTAAGAGACTTCCATTTACTTGCAAGTCTTTGGAAAACAGTTTCTCTGAGATGACTATCACTTCCGTCCTCTTGCCACTCAGACTAGAGCTTCTATTATTTCTTATTTTATTTTGTTACCTAATCTTGAGAAACGTTGCGATCAGCAAAATACAACACAATAGGGATGGATAATCTGGGTATATGGAGAAACGGAATATAACACACACGTTTTGTGTTCCTTTTGGGAGTCAAATAATCGATCACCTTCTGACCGTTGTGCGTTTGTGCTTATTAAGCTTATTTTGTTTCGACGCTGTTGTTTTCGTTCCTTCCTTCTTTTTTCTTTCTTTTTTCCTTTCTTTTTTTCTTTCTTTCTTTCTTTCTTTCTTTCCGTCTTTTCCTTTTTTCTTCATTCTTTCTTTCTTAGTATGGGTTTTTTACCCAATCTTTTTTATCCTCTGTACGTTCTATTTCACTTACAAATAATATTTACTTCTATAATTCTTTTCTCCTCTGTACGTTCTATTTCACTTACAAATAATATTTACTTCTATAATTCTTTTCTCCTCTGTACGTTATATTTCACTTACAAATAATATTTACTTCTATAATTCTTTTCTCCTCTGTGCGTTCTATTTCACTTACAAATAATATTTACTTCCAATGGTTTTCCAATGATGACGTCATGGAACGCACCAAAATGGCAGCTTATTTATATTCGAGCTATGGACTAAGCAATGTTTACATTGAACAACACGATATATGCTATTGCAGTGAGTTGGCAGATTTTTGAAAACGTTTTCAAGGGTTTGAACATAAATGTTTGTTCACAGTTCGTTAACCTTCGCTGTAGATAAAGTCGTTAATTCGATGGCTTCGTTTCGGACGTTTGGTAGCTAAGGACCTAACTTGTGCAAACGGATGGCATTGGCAAGGATCATTTTGAATCTATTAAGTGGGCTCATTTTGTGTTTAACTCAAAAGCATATGTGCTTTTTAACCAAAGACCTTTTTTTGGGGACTCAATGAAGATATCCCCGATGGAAGAATAAATTGTACTATTAGTCCCATAAATAATTCGCTTCCAGGGGTTTATGATGTAAACAAAGCAGTTTTGTCATTGCAAGTGAATAATGTCCACACCTATAATTGGTCAGGATTGTGTAGCAACAGCAGCTTTATAGCGAACACAGAAAACATCACAGGATTGTGCTGTTCTGAAACAGCTATGCCATGCTACCCTAGAATTGCCTTTAATGGGATTACTGTGACCACAAACCACTCTCCATGTGTGTGCCACATATTTACACCCCAGAAAGAAACACTGAATATAACAACATCATGTGCCGTCTGTGATATTAATGACCACAGACCAGGAGCCTCCAGTATGATTGATACAACTGTTGCACCAAGCACTTCATCAGCAGAGCCAGATCTATGGAATGTTATTCTGACATTGTTCTTGAATGATGTCCAAGTTAATGAGACATCAGAATCGTGTGGCGGCAGCTACAAGAAGGGAGCGGAGAACATCAAGTTCTGCTGCTATAAAGGAGACTTGCCTTGCTATCCAAGAATTGCCTTAAATGGGATCACTGTAGTTGAAAACTTCTCCTCTTGTGTAAACTACACATTCACATCTAAGAGTGAATCAGTGAAGGTCACAAAATCATATTATCTCTGTGGTTTTAGTAACTACAGGTAATGTGGCTTCTGTTGGATTGGAAATGATAACTTACCACCACTGTGTCTCTATATGTTTGGAATTGGAGTCATCAATGATGGCCTAACATCATCAAGTGCTATGACGATCATCATTTTCGGGAGGACGTGAACTCCCATGGTATATGGTGGATAGGCGGCAGGAACCATTGAAGGTTATGTCTGAAAAGTGTTCCTTCTTGCAGTTTCCTCATATTCCAAGTCCGGCTTGTTGCAGGAGCTACTGAGTTAAGTGCTCTGTGCACACCGTGAGCTGTGTGTCTCATCCGTTTTGATCCTGCTTCGATATCCCGCTTGTTTACGATGAATGATGATATCGTATGGCAGGGTACAGTTGGCTGTGTTCACTTTCTGCGCGTTTTCGCCTTATGTCTTTTGGCGTGTGCTGAGACTGCTACGATGGGGACTACAGTTACCTTTCTTTGTTTGGGAGATGAGTTAGTAATTCGGATGATTTCACTGGCACGGGCGGTTGAGCAATTATGGATTTTAATTCGTTTGCTTTTAGACCGAGGCCTTCCATAACCAATAACCAATAATTTACTTCTATAATTCTTTTATCCTCTGTACGTTCTATTTCACTTACAAATAATATTTAATTCTATAATTCTTTTCTCCTTCTCGCAGTTCTCTGAAGATTTTCCACTTTACCCTTCCTACGCTTTTTCTTGTTCATTGTTACTAGTTATTTTCTTCCTCAATCTCTACAATGACTCGTTTTTCTTTCCTTTTTTTTTTCTCAAATATGTTTTGTTCTGTATTTTTCTGTTCTAATTCTTTTTTTTTTTCCTTTAAAAATATCATTTCTGTTATTCCTCTTCATCCGTTCCATAGGCTTTAATTTAACTATGTTTAAGTTTAAAATATTTTCTTTTTTTCTTCCTTTTCCTACCTACCTGCCTACCTACCTACATAGCTACCTGCCTGCCTGCATACCTACCTACCTACATGCCTACCTACCTACATAGCTACCTGCCTGCCTGCCTACCTACCTACCTACCTACCTACCCAACAACCTAACAGCCTATCTATCTATCTATCTATCTATCTATCTATCTATCTATCTATCTATCTATCTATCTATCTATCTATCTATCTATCTATCTATCTATCTATCTATCTATCTATCTATCTATCTATCTATCTATCTATCTATCTATCTGTCTGTCTGTCTGTCTATCTGTCTATCTGTCTATCTATCTATCTATCTATCTGTCTATCTATCTATCTATCTATCTATCTATCTATCTATCTATCTATCTATCTATCTATCTATCTATCTATCTATCTATCTATCTATCTATCTATCTATCTATCTATCTATCTATCTATCTATCTATCTATCTATCTATCTATCTATCTATCTATCTATCTATCTATCTATCTATCTATCTATCTATCTATCTATCTATCTATCTATCTATCTATCTATCTATCTATCTATCTATCTATCTATCTATCTATCTATCTATCTATCTATCTATCTATCTATCTATCTATCTATCTGCCGATCTGTCTGCCTGTATTTCTGTATCTATTTCTTTGTCTCTCTCTCTCTCTCTGTGTGTCTATCCTTTAACATGAGAAACAAAAAGCATAGGTTAATAATACAAAATATATGCTAATTTACTGGAAAAAAAAGTAGAGAAAACATTAAGAAATGTAAATAAATAAATATATATATATATATATATATATATATATATATATATATATATATATATATATAGCTTTAACGTGATTTAAGCAGAGATCGTTTGAACACATGAGCTAACGCTGAGATTGAACAATCATTTTTAACATTATTATCATAAGATAAGTCAGATAAAATAATCAAACAGAGAAAAGAAAACAGAAAGAAAAAGAATATTGAAGATCACCAGGAGAATCATCATCATCATTCAGTGCCGTCTCCGCATCGAAGGTAGGCTACCATGGAACGCCATTCCGCTCTGTCTCTTACTTTGATGGTGCAGGTTATCGTAGGCTGACTTGTCCATCTTTTGATATTACTCGTTCACGTTAGTCGTGATGTGCCTCTGCCTCTTTTACCTTGCATTTTACCTTCCAAGATTACTTTTAGTAGACTGTTGTGTCTTTTAACATGGTCCAAAAACCACATGTGTCTTGTTTGAATTGTATTTCGTAGTTCCCTTTTCATTTGTAGTTGTTTTAAGACTTCATTGTTTGTTTTATTATCTTTCCATCCAATTCTACCTATTTTTTTTATATATCCACATTTCAAAGGCTTCAAGTTTCTGTTCTGTTTTCTTGTCTATTGTCCATGTTTCTGCACCATACAGGAATGTTGAGAAGATTTAAACATTTTGCTATTCTTAGTTTTAGCATTGGTGTTATTTATTTTAATGTTAGTATATTTTCCATGTCATTAAAATTACTTTTTGCCATTCCTATTCTTTTGTTTATTTCAACTTTACATTTTCCATCACTGGTTATAGTATGCCCAATGTACCAGGAGAATATGTATACAAAATAAATGAATTATTAAAGGGTAATAGCGAGGTGGGTGAGGCGTGGGGACTGAATGTAGCCACTGAGGTACAGCTGCCTGCCTACGTCAGCATCAGTTAAACAAAGCTGATCAAAGCTAAACTCTACCCCCTTTATGATGGCACTAAACAAAGTAAAGCCTCATTAATTCATTACGAATTCAAGAGACAAAGCAAACCCGGTGCTCTAAAAACCCTGGCTGAAGTCGGATATGCCTGTAGGAAAATTTCAAATATTACAGTTCAATGTAAACCGTAATACAAGGAAACACTCTAGTTCATGTATTTTTCAAGAAGTCAGTGGAGAACAATAACAGAGCATACAATAATATATACAAAAGGGACTGTCAATCACGACTTATGCTGCGTACTTATAATGCACCACAGAAATAAAAAGCAGAATAGCTCAGGCCAAAATAGCATTTTGAAAAATGAATAACGTCGTGTGCAACGTGTTCATCTCAATAAAAGTGAGAAAAAGAGATAATCGGTGCTGTATAAAACCGATTATGTCCTATGGAAGCGAATCATGGACATTAGACAAAGAAATGACAAGACGATTAGAGGCCACAGTGATGGTATTTCTCATAAGAATGTTGGAAGTTCACTGTACAGCAAAAAATACAAGCGAGGAAATTCAAAAAAATTTTCAACACAAAAAATGAGCTCTTTCACTCTTTCAGTACGGAAGGTTCTTATCAATCCAGCGGTAAAGATTTCAGAGACAACATTTTTCATGGTTTCATATATCAGTCTCCATGTTTATATTTATCGAACACTTAATATAGGATATCTGAAATTGTATATAATTAAATAAGGAATTAGATAATACTAAGATGATACAAGACCTAGAAAAAAATGTATTGATAACAGCTCACACTAATCAAATTGAGAGTGACGCACTTTGCGACTCAACGTACATGACCGAAATTGACATGGCACATGGTGCGTCGGAACGTAGGGAAAGAGTTAAAATACATCAGAAAGAAACAATTGACATGTTTCTGGCGCATCATGATGAGAAGATGAAAGTTTGAGTACTTGGTTATAACTGGTAAAATACAAGGAAAGAAAGATCGCGGACGATAAAGAAAGAAGATACTAGATAGCTTGGTGTCATGGCATGGAAAATAGTCAACAGCAGAATAAATTGTAGACGGACATGATCGCCTACACCAACCGGTATGGCACGTGATGATGTTGCTGCGTACACAACTATTAACGTATTCGGAATAAAATATTGTAAATAAAATATTGTAAATAAAATATTGTAAATAAAATATAAGTACTCAATGGATCCGCTGGGTAGAACCCACACTGAGGAAGTCAATCAACTGAGAGTATTACACAATAGGCCCTTTTTTCGAAACCCCTAAGAAAAAGACAAAGCGAAAGACCAAAATATTCTTGGAGGAAACAGATGGAAACAGAAATGAAGAATGGGGATGACATAGAATGATCATAAAAGAATGACAAGAAACATAACGGCTTTGAAAGTCTTTGTTGAAGACCTATGCTCCACATTGAATTATAAGGGAGAAGAAGAATCACTGCCATTTTTGTTATTCACAGTTTCATATTTCGAGTCACCACTAACATACAACATGAGAAGCAATACACATCTACTAACTGTAAGAAACTATTTTACATTTTTTTTGGCTTAAAAGTCATAGTGGGCGAGTAGTTAGTGCGCCTGCTTTACATAACTATATGCACAAATGCAACGCTATGAAGAAAATGTGGCACAATACCGGCAAAGCAGTAAATTTACTTAGGAAATGCATCATCCGGATAGCAACATATTGTTGTGAATCATGGAAAATCTTGTAAACACCGAGGAAGAAAATATATTCATTCGAAAAAAATGCTATATAACAATCCTTAAGATACCTTGGATAATAAAAAGAGAAATTAAGACATTACAAGATTTAAAAACTAAAAAGAACTGCCTTATAGACACCATTCCATAGAGGTAATTAAAGAGATCTGGCTTATAGACACCATTCCATAGAGGTAATTAAAGAGATCTGGCTTATAGACACCATTCCATAGAGGTAATTAAAGAGATCTGGCTTATAGACACCATTCCATAGAGGTAATTAAAGAGATCTGGCTTATAGACACCATTCCATAGAGGTAATTAAAGAGATCTGGCTTATAGACACCATTCCATAGAGGTAATTAAAGAGATCTGGCTTATAGACACCATTCCATAGAGGTAATTAAAGAGATCTGGCTTATAGACACCATTCCATAGAGGTAATTAAAGAGATCTGGCTTATAGACACCATTCCATAGAGGTAATTAAAGAGATCTGGCTTATAGACACCATTCTACAAAGGAAATTAAAAAGAACTGGCTTATAGACACCATTCTACAAAGGAAATTAAAAAAAGAACTGGCTTATAGACACCATTCTACAAAGGAAATTAAAAAGAACTGGCTTATAGACACCATTCTACAAAGGAAATTAAAAAGAACTGGCTTATAGACACCATTCTACAAAGGAAATTAAAAAGAACTGGCTTATAGACACCATTCTACAAAGGAAATTAAAAAGAACTGGCTTATAGACATTATTCTACAAAGGAAATTAAAAGAACTGGCTTATAGACACCATTCTACAAAGGAAATTAAAAAGAACTGGCTTATAGACACCATTCTACAAAGGAAATTAAAAAGAACTGGCTTATAGACACCATTCTACAAAGGAAATTAAAAGAACTGGCTTATAGACATTATTCTACAAAGGAAATTAAAAAGAACTGGCTTATAGACACCATTCTACAAAGGAAATTAAAAAGAACTGGCTTATAGACACCATTCTACAAAGGAAATTAAAAGAACTGGCTTATAGACACCATTCTACAAAGGAAATTAAAAAGAACTGGCTTATAGACACCATTCTACAAAGGAAATTAAAAAGAACTGGCTTATAGACATTATTCTACAAAGGAAATTAAAAAGAACTGGCTTATAGACACCATTCTACAAAGGAAATTAAAAAGAACTGGCTTATAGACACCATTCTACAAAGGAAATTAAAAGAACTGGCTTATAGACACCATTCTACAAAGGAAATTAAAAAGAACTGGCTTATAGACATTATTCTACAAAGGAAATTAAAAAGAACTGGCTTATAGACACCATTCTACAAAGGAAATTAAAAAGAACTGGCTTATAGACACCATTCTACAAAGGAAATTAAAAGAACTGGCTTATAGACACCATTCTACAAAGGAAATTAAAAAGAACTGGCTTATAGACACCATTCTACAAAGGAAATTAAAAGAACTGGCTTATAGACACCATTCTACAAAGGAAATTAAAAAGAACTGGCTTATAGACATTCTACAAAGGAAATTAAAAAGAACTGGCTTATAGACACCACTCTACAAAGGAAATTAAAAAGTACTGGCTTATAGACACCATTCTAGAAAGGAAATTAAAAAAGAACTGGCTTATAGACATCATTCTACAGAGGAAATTAAAAAGAAACTATTCCCACGTCAAACGACACATTGGGCTGGAAATAACAAAATGGGCGACGCATCAGAGACATACCATAAAGAAGGTGGTCTCAAGACATCAAGGAGACACTGAACATGACAACAGAAGTGGGAGATCGGCTAGAGACAAGAGTTTCACTCAGACGGGCCGTGGTGAATCTTCTGTAAAGGACCCGCGACCTAATGATATAACCGAAATCCTACAAATGATCACTTTTATAATAGATAGAAAATATTGTATTGAGATAGGGGACAATCTAAGACTGCATGCAAAATTTGTCCACACCAATGCCCTAAACACTTGAGAAAATTCATTTTGAATGTAACCACTATTGTCTGATCGAACTATAGTACGACGTTGCCGTTTATGTGTGGACTGGAATATTGACAATGTTAAAAAATAACGACAGCCAACATAAAGGACATTCTAAGCTTTCATAAAATATACAGCTCACGTGTGTATCTGGCATATTATTAAAATCATCCCCTCAGAGGCAACACTTTACAATCTGTCCTCATACACTTTGGAATCTTAAACTTTATTTTTGACTTGATTAGCTTTAAGACGTCGCTTCAAGTCTTTAATGATGAAATTAGTGCTTTGGTTTTGAGGATACTGATGAAAATAATGAAGAAAAAAAGAAGAATGTATGTGTGTGTGTCTGCGTGCGTGCGTGCGTGCGTGCGTGCGTGCGTGTGTGTGTGTGTGTGTGTGTGTGTGTGTGTGTGTGTGTGTGTAAAAGAGAGAGAGAGAGAGAGAGAGAGAGAGAGAGAGCGAGGGAAAAAACAGAAACGTTGAATCGGAATTGAAGTAAAAGTATTATATATTTTTTTTTTCCATGTGGGATAGTTGCTTTGAAATTGGAGTAAGGCATTAGTTGAGTAGATGTTGCTAGCAGCTATAGCTGGTTGATTTACTTATCTCTGCTGTTGTTAACGCATTGCTTTAATTGTTCATGATTTTATTTTCATACTTTATTTCTTGTTGATTTTGTACTTACTTGTTACTGATAATTAAGTAACTGTGATTGATGTTAATGATCGAGTTACTTTATTAGTTGCTGACAATTACTCTCTACTTGTTTTTGATGACTGAGCTACACCATTTGTTGTTTATGTTTGAGTAGCTATAGCGATTGAGATTTTCACTATGGATGAACTTTAATTTGATGATAGCAGTGACTTCTAGTTGACGCCAATTTAAGTAACTGGTGATAAGCTAGTGTATATGATAGATGGTGATCACGTAATAACTTTAACACCTATCTGTCCTACTTTTCTATTTTTTACTGCATTATCCCATTTCTGGGGTCTGTTGAGGTGAACTAAAGGAGAAATACTTCCCTATCAGGCATTCATGTGAAACCATCTGGTAAAATAAAACAAGAAAGACCAAAAGAAACACTACGCGGAACAATTATTAGAGAAGGCTTAATCGCGGGACTAAGAGAAAATCAAGAACTATATAGCAGCAAATCGACAATTGTGGAGAAATATGACTTTCGCCCTATATATAGTCTTCGGCCTTAGAAGGGATAACTAACCAATATTTCAAAAAATAGATTTCGATAGTTTAGCATCTCGATTCCACAGTCCTACTGCAAAGAAACAAAACAATCGCCAGACTGTTTCACAGCTATCCAGAATATCATACAGGAGCGACAGGACCTTATTTATTCAAGTTTCCGTATATAACTGACGTCATGTACGTTAGAGTTTCACAATTTTGCTAATGCCCAGCCAGAGCATCAGAAGTTCTGCAGCAGAACTGAAATAATACAAACATTGGTCTATAAGAAGCAAGGTCTCAGTTGGGAATCAAATCCAGTTAGATTTTCCCCTGCGAGTCATATCCGGTTTGACAGCTGCCTTTGACGTCAAATGGAGCGTTTTGTTTACGTCTACCTTTGCTCCCACTGATCTTCACACACAAGTGGGAATACCTAGTACAAAGTTTGCTCGGACGGTTTTTAATTGCAGTGAAGTATACAATATTTCTCTCTCTCTCTCTCTCTCTCTCATATATATATATATATATATATATATATATATATATATATATATATAGTACTTAACAATGTTATTACATGTAATAGTGTCGTAAAGATGAACAATGTTATTAATAGTGTCGTAAAGATTAACAATGTTATTATAGTGTCGTAAAGATGAACAATGTTATTAATAGTGTCGTAAAGATTAACAATGTTATTAATAGTGTCGTAAAGATTAACAATGTTATTAATAGTGTCGTAAAGATTAACAATGTTATTAATAGTGTCGTAAAGATGAACAATGTTATTAATAGTGTCGTAAAGATTAACAATGTTATTAATAGTGTCGTAAAGATTAACAATGTTATTAATAGTGTCGTAAAGACTGACAATGTTATTAATAGTGTCGTAAAGATTAACAATGTTATTAATAGTGTCGTAAAGACAATATCTGCCCACTTGGAGCCATCATGTCCTTCCTTGGCGCGGCGCATGCGTGTAGCGTAACGACTATTCTAATTTAGCCAACAAATTATCCTCATCGCGCTGCAAAGAAGCCCATAAGTGTTCAGATCATCATCTGTGTTACACGACTCAGAAATGTAAGTCTTCCCCTGTTTTCGCTGTAACTCTTGAATTTAGACAAAATCCCTCTTGACTCGAGCATCCAGCATTCGCACCAAGGCTGCAGATTTACCACGAATATAAAACAGACAATGACTGATTCTAATTAACATCCTGGTCCAATTTTGTTTCAGAGATCGTGAATATTTTCTTCTTTGTTAAAACCTACTGCATTTACCGTGAGAAGTTGCAAAGAACCTGTACAACCAGCGAGCTACTGGTTCACAAATATTCATACACTACATTATCTTTCGTGAGGGTTTTAGATATGAAAAAGTATATGCTTCTTAATTAAAGTTCAAATCATCTTTACCGGTGTTACGGAAATCACGCATCTGAGTTGAAGCCATCATCAGTACTTTCGCTGGAGTGTGACGGTCGCGCTTCATAATGGTGACTGTTTTGTTGATGGGACCTGAGCACTATAGTTGTCATTTGTGTAATGATGATGATCTGTCAACTATGCTAGACTTCAAATAAGTCTGTTTCATAAAACAAAAATTGAAAAGGATAATATAAGATGTAGAAAGGTGCAAATATGGGGGAAAAGTAGTCTGAAAATTTGTGAAAGTAGGATGTATTTTTTCAATGATAATTTCAAAAGTATATTTATAGGAAGCTTTTCAATGTATGAAGTATGAGACAGCGTGAAAGTTGATTTTCATTTGTTCTACAGGCAAATCATTTTTGTATGAAAACAATTACATATCAATGACACTGTGTTTTTGTCTGCGTCATTTACATTGACAGGAAATTAATTTGTAGCAGAAAAGTTTAAAAGTACAACTGATATCAGGTAAAAAAGAAAGAAATTTATTGGTTGTTAAGAGTGTATCTATATCAATCTCTCTCTCTCTCACACACACACACACACTTTGTGTAAATAAACTACCCTTATGTCTTTGATTTTTGAAGGTTTTAATTGCTTCGAAGCCATCTGTAATGTAACTAAGTTTGTACAATTTTACTTTTTTTTTTTTACTAACAGTAATAGTAATTGAAAGATGAACTGCAAGCAAGGCGTCTCACAGCAGAAGAGCTGGAAACTGTAAGGAACTCACAACCGATGGCTTGCACCAGAATCGGTGAAGCAGAACCATCCTGACCCTACTCCACTTTTTCGTGGTACCCCTAGAAACAGACTAACCTGTCTAGAACCACGCGAGTGAGGATCAAAAGAGGAAGGCAACCCGGTACTCAAAAATGCCGTGCTGAAGTCGGATGTGTTGGGCAGAAAGGTTCAAAAACTACAAGGCAGAAAGGTTCAAAAACTACAAAACAACGCATATACGCCAACTTAACGCCCATTTAAGGACGGGTGTTGAAGATGTCAGTCAATTCCTGTAGAACTCATCAGGTGAATTCGAGAAAGAAAGAAAAAGAAAGAAAGATGAACTTACCTCTCGGTAAAATTATAGTCTCTCAGTTATTCAAACAATAAATTGGTTATATATCAGAGGTTTGACAGAAAATACATGAGACACGTTGTTACCTGCTTCCTTCAAATTTAGAGGAAAATATTTTTATAATGGATGTCTAGTTCATGTAAAGAATACACTCTCCAAATTTCATTTTTCTACATCCACGATTTTAGCCTACTCTTTCAATAGTCCCTTACTTTTTTTTGTATGCATCAAACAGAACAAAATAATCATTCTCATTTGACCTCCTTTTACTTTATTTTACTTGTCCTTTTGTTGGTTTTCTTGCTCTTATTTGTGTATTTTTGTTTAAGAGCCATCGTTGATTCCTCTTCTGTTTATTGACACAGCTCTGTAAGAAATTTATGGGCCTGTTCAAGAATTACAAAAACATTTTTAAAATTTATATAAGAAACAAATTGCAGATAGACAATACTTCAGGTGAACGAAAGATAGATAGATCATAAGAAAAATAAAAAGAATTGTATTGTAGCTTGTCGTGGTTGTTAGAAGAAGTGACTAAGGAATTATGGGTAAAGGATAAGCTGACACATCCTGTACCAAACAAAAGTCAAAATAGCTTCGACAAATTGTGGAATATTTTTGTTCTAGAAATGAGATGCTTGTCAATAATACTAAATGTAACAAGAAGTGACAGAATCTGAAAAGATGATATTTTAAAGAATGTTGAGGCTATGTCATTGTTGAGTTTGTTGTGTTATGTCATTGTTGAGTTATGCTATGTTAGGATCATCATCACATCATTCTGGACACATCTATAGGTGTTCCAAATCTCTCCTCAAAATGTTCCTCAGCACACAACCACTAATTTTGCTACTCTGGTATTGTTTGACAAATCTTCTATTTGTCCAGAATATTGCTCTGTTCTGACAACACTAGTCTTCACTCCCAGTTTCAACCATCTAAGAGCAGAATCCCCTACAGAAAAGACAATCTGCTGCCTTGCAGGAAGATTGGGGAAAATCAAAGAGTAAGGAAAGCAAACCTGAATAAAATGCTGGCTGAAATCGGATGTACTGGGACACTGGCGCAGAACACATTGCAACGTTTTAACAAGTAATCAATCAGACTGGATCTAATTATGATAAAAACTACCGCTGACCGGAAAGGCTTCAAACGGACAGCTGACTTCATGAGAGAGTCTGGAATCCTACTGTGATTGAGTCGTAATCGCAGAGAGACAGAGAGATTTGGCCTCCTTAGCGCTTGAGTTTTACCAAATATCCTTCGTAGCAGATGGTTGACTCGATAAGTACACTCCAAATGTCAAAGCTCTATGACTATCGATGTGCAAAATAATAATAATAATAATAATAATAATAATAATAATAATAATAATAATAATAATAATAATGCAAAGATGACAGATTCCAGCTTTGATTAAAAATGCGGATCAAAACATAACCAATTTCGTTATCGCACACTAAACAAAATAAACAGCAAGGACATTTTTTTCCATATGTGTGTGTGTGTGTGTGTGTGCGCGCGCGTGTGTGTAGCACTATAGGGATTATCAAAACTGTGGTAATCCTACGTGATGCAATACCATTGCGACTGATCATTAAGCCTAGAATGCAGTCATGCGTATCGCCAAAAGGCTCTAAGTGGACGCTAGATAGCGAGTGGTCCCATTGACCGCTTTTAGGCTTAGTGATCAAGCGCGTGGCCGTGCGGCTAAAACCACTGTTCCGCTGGCTGAAAAGCCGACGTTCGGTGTTCGAAGCCCGCGGTAGACAGAAAGGATTTTTTTCTATCGGGGGTGAAAAAAAAATCCTGAGTCTCACACGTCGTGGCGACTGCTTGACCAAGCGGCCGTTATCCCTCTGGTTCTATCGTTGCCCCCCGTCATACACCAGCAATGGCACTATGTGACGTAAAGATAGTTTATTTTAGTTAGATCAAGCCTTAGTGTCAGTACGTTAGAGGTTCCCAGTTGTGACACTAAAACTAGATGGAGTTAGATTTGAATTAATTTGTTTCCTTGCTATTTTTGATTAATATACCGGAGAAGACGAAGCGGTATATTTTGTTCTAACCTTTGCTAGTAAATCTGTAACAAAGATTTAAAAAAATTTTCTTTGGCTTATTGACTCAGCCATACGGCGGGCAATGTTTGTTTCATGTTCTTCCGTCTTTTTGCTTTACCGATCTGTCTTTCAGCGACGATGGGAGATATGTATGAGCTCTTTTGCTTTTCTGTTAGCTTCTGCTGTTATGTTACCTAGTGTTTCTAATATTCCATCAATCATTTTCTCGATTCTTGGGTCTTGTGTTTTCACATCGTTTATCGAACGCTATTTGTGTTATATTTTGGTATCTCTGTCTTATCATGTGGGCAGACCATTTTTTCTGTTTATTCTTGATGTATTCAATCGTAGAAATTTTCCTAGCTTTTCCCTCAGTTCTGCATTTCTGATATCACCTCTTAGATTGTTTTTTTTTGGTCATGCATCTAACACATGTCATTTTTGTAGTTATTTTTTCTCTCGTTGTTCTTGAGTCTAGCGTCCCGGTCTAGCATTGGTAGCGCAACTGGAATGAAGATTTGAATTTAGAGCAAATCTCTTCCTTGCTGACCATGCTAGAAATGTATCTCCAAAACACTCGTTTGTATTTTCAGCTGTTTAGTGTTGGCTATGATTAGTATTCCTGTCAGTCTAGCATATGTACTGAAGTTTCCATAAAATACATCAATGATATAATAATATAAAAACTAAACAAAATAAAAAAAATATCCAACGATCAATCAAAGCAATAATAACAATTATATAATGCAGAAACATCAATTATTTTTACATTTAAATACTATTACAAATAATTCTAAACTATCTTATATTTTTTTATAATATTTCTCAACGTATTTATTATAATTATTATAGCAGCAATTTATTTAAATTTATTGCAATATAATTGTTTTATTTCGTCTGCTTGAGGAATTGTTAATGAATCCCACTTTGTCTGCCCTTTCGTTTTCATTTTATAATTTCCTGACTGTCAACAATGGCATGTAACTAGTAATAACTAATTTTCTGTTTTCAAAAGAGATCGGTGAAATAACCAAATTAGGACTTTTGTAACATTTTGGCCAAAAGGTTAAGTCTCTTCATCCAAGCGTGTACGCACTCAAATTATTTCACTTGCAAATTGTTACCAGACAAGTATAATTGGAAAATTTTTTATTACGATATAATTCTTGGTACATTTATGATATGCCATGCCAGTTTGGCAGTTACATGTCACACTTATCGCTGCGAGACTTACAAGTTGGGCTTTTAAATTTTCCTTTAATGGAGTCTGAATGGTTAAAAACTGATAAGGATATATAGCACAGAAAATGGATGGAGAAATAATTACAGAAAATACTTCCTTATTTTCTAACATAACACAATTTTCTGGAAAGGAATTTTCGTTTGAGAAACTGGCTTAAGATATACTTGGTAGACTAGATTTCAGAAATACTAAAACATTGAGTTTTTTGCGGGTCATCATCATTGCACTCCGAACATGTCCATAGGTGCTCAGATCTGCTCCTCAGCAAGTCTCGCAGTGTCCAGCGACTGACGACTCCAGTTCTGTGTTGGTTGATAAGTCTTCTTACACTTACACGCCCACTAAGTTTCTTCTAAAGGTGGGTGTGCCCATCTTAACTCCCATCACTTTCATCCCAAGAAGTGACGTGACTCATGGTTGTCGAAGTCCTGTGTTTGTCCGATTTCCTGGAGGGCATTGACGATGTCCGCCGATCGATTGGTTGACATAAAACATGAAAGCTAGAAATGGGTATTCTTTAAGTTAATAATCGAGTTGATTGTTCTTGTTGTGACGGGTGAGGGCGAGACTGATGGAACATATCTAACTTATATTGATTACATTAAATTAATTACTTTGAGCCAGTTTAATTGAGTCTGATGTAGAGTGGATGAAGAACTGAGAAAACTGTGGCAAATAATTTCCGATATTGAATACATAGAGAAACAACAGATACAATGGTTTCGCCACCTGAAAATACGGAAAGATGATCACTCTACACAACGAACCTTCATTACATGTTATGTGAACACCAGCCCCAAGGTTCTACAAATAAAAAGGATAGATTAACGGAATAATATAAACACTAGGAAACATAACAGCAAAAGATGCTAACAGAAGAGCAAAGGATCGCAAACTGTATCTTGCTCCCTCGACACAGAAATGCATATAAGGAAGGAAAGAAGAAGAAGAGAAGTATAGGAGATGTGTAAGATTACTAAAGAATTTTGAAGCAGTCTAAACAAATGCGTGATGAAATCGCATGAACTGGGCCGCATGGTACAAAACACACGGCAGAACAATCAATTAATGAGCCTACGAGAAGACTGAGATGTGCGTGGGGTATCTGAAAAGGGTGGAATTACTGAGGAGGGTGGCATCAACCAGAATTACTAACTACTACTGAAATCAGCACATTCAAAAGGTAGAGAAATAGTGTTGTTTGTTTCCAAAATCCTAGATCGTATAAGTTATAATAATTATTCTCAATTCCCAATGCTAGTTATATTGCATACTTTTTTAGATCTGGACCGACATAAAGAACGAGTTAAGAATTCTTCTCAGCGACATGATCGCCTTTGTCAATACAATCAGTGATGATAAGGATAATATTTTCTCAAGGTAGCAAGAATCATTAATGAGCGGACGGAGCTGTGACTTTTACAATAGCAAGCTTAGCGTTCCAGCAATAGAAGAACCTGTCACAAACAGGCGCGAGATCATGTCAAACCTTGTTAGGTGCTTCTGAAAACAAGACAGATTACGAACGGTCCTGATTGGTCCGAAGATTGAGGTCAATGGGATTTGGTGGATATACGGAGATTGATGTTGTGGCTTGACAACAGACAATAATTAGCTGTACTTACGAGGACTGTAGTTCTCATTGGTGATCCTGAAGAAGTCAAATGGGAGACGAATAAATATCTGCCATCCAGCTTTCAAGTTAGAAGGAAATCGTTAGTTCAGTTAGTGGGCGTTGTTGCCTGAAGTGCAAAAAAAAAATTGATTAATCTTTTACAAATTATTTTCCGTTTTATTAAAGCAATAGAAGTATAAATAAACGCTATGATGATGGCGATACAAACTTCTACTACTGATTCTGTGTGTCATAGTCAAATGAAGCAGTTACTGACTTCACTACGCATGGCGTCTTGTAGAGCAGGAAGAAAGTGTCTCCATTTCGCGCGGTCAGTAACCATCCTTTGTAGTGTGCCCCAAGTCTGACCTAAAATTTCTGCAAGGTCTTCATCAGTCTCTTCCACCTTTATTCCGAGCTCCACTGATCCGCAATTCCTGTAATTTGATCATCTCAGAGCACAAAATGTATCTCGCCCTATTGTGTTGCTCTAATCAAACCACATTGTTTGAGGCAGGAGCTACAGGTCCTACCATGCTATCATTTGGTTATATCTGTTAAGATATTGATTACAATATTAATTTATCTAGCTTTTACTTCTATCATTGCACTTCGGTTTCAACCTCTTGAGCATTTCTTGATTAATTATTTTCTTTGGCCAACATAAGCGTGATAACTTATATAACAATTGTTACATAAAAGGATATAAGTCATATTTCATTATCTTTTGCTTCCCATTATTCAAATCCATGTCCTATAATGCACTTCTTCTTCTTCTTCTTCTTCTTCTTCTTTCCTTCCTCATCTGCCTTTCAGCGTCGAGGGGAGATGAACGTATGCTGAAGGCTCGTTGTGTTGTGTTTTGATCTTTCTGTCACGTGGCCAAACCATTTTATTTGTTGTTTCTGTATATATTCTATGGCGGGGGCTATTCATAGCTTTTTTCTCAGTTCTTCATTTCTGATCTTATCTCTCAGACTGTTTCCTGTCATTCGTCTAATACATTTCATCTCTGTAGAGGTTATTTTTCTTATTGTTCTTGCATCTAGGGTCCAGGTCTGGCAATGGTAGCACAACGTTGGGATGACGATTGTTTTGTATAGTGCTCGTTTTGCATCTAGAGTTATTTCCTTGTTGGACAATAGTGGTGATAGCTGTCCAATGATTTGACAAGCTTTGTTGTATCTTGATTCTATCTCTGCTGTTTGAGAATGTTCTTTTGTCACTAAACTTCCTAGGTATTTGAATTCCTCTTCTTGTTTTAGTTGCCTACCGTCTATAGTTATGTTGATGTTCTGTTTATTTTTGGCGACATTCATGACTTCTGTTTTGTTGATGTTGATTTTCATGTTGTATTTTTCAATAATGCACAATTTTCATAATCTTGAGATCAGCTTTGTGTTGGATAAAATTACTGTGTAGTTCTTCACAAGTTTACAAATATTTACAATGTTTACAAATATTTACAATGTTTACAAATATTTACAACGTTTACAAATATTTACAACGTTTACAAATATTTACAACGTTTACAAATATTTACAACGTTTACAAATATTTACAACGTTTACAAATATTTACAACGTTTACAAATATTTACAACGTTTACAAAAAAGTCTTTAAACAAATGGTATGATCTTCTTGGCTGTTTATTAATTGTCCATGAATTTGTCCTTGTTTACGTGAATAATTATTAATTAAAAATCATCATGGGAAGAGTGCGAAACAAAATCAGTCCCGAAACTGAAGATGAACAGTGTGGTTTTGTTGGAGGTAAAGGAAGGAACAAAGCCATATACATCATAAGATCTTTAGTAGAAAGAGCCATAGAGGAGAAAACAGATCTATACCTATGTTTCCTAGATTATACCAAAGCATTTGACAAAGTAAAGCACAAAGAAATAATAAAAATTATAGAAGGTATAAATGAGACAACAAATATCTCAAAACAATAAAGAACATAAACTGGCAACAATCAGCGATCATAAGAACTGGAAATCAATTGAGAATGCTTCAATAAATAAAACAGGTTGTTAGGAAAGGTTTTGTGCTATCACCAGATTTATTTAATATTTATAGTTAGATTATTTTATGATCCATAAGGGGTATACCTGGAATAACAATCTGAGGTCATAATATAAATAATCTAAGGCATGCTGATGATACAGTCTTAATCGCTAATAGTGAAAATGAGTTACAAGAAATGTTGGACATTATAGTGAAAGAAAGCAAAAATAAAGGACTCAGCCTTAATAGCAAAAAGACAGAGGTAATGGTAACAACAAAGAAAAACGCATCACCTCAGTGCAAAATAAAGACAAGTGGAACAATATTAAAACAGGTAAATGAATTTAAATATCTGGGAACAATGTTAGCATCAGATGGTAGATATATAATAGAGGTGAGAATGGCTAAGGCAAAAGTAGCTTTCCAAAAAAATGAGGAAGTTATTGTGCAATTCATTTTTGACAATAGAAACAAGAAAAAAAGTTCTTAAATGTTATGTAGAGCCAGTTTAACATATGGGTGTAAATCATGGACAATAGGACAACAGACAAGAAAATCACTGGAGTCTTTAGAAATGTGGTTTTACAGAAAAATGCTGAGAATACCATGGACAGCTAAGAAGATTAATGAAAACTTTCTGAAAGAGGTCAAAGCAAAAAGAGAGCAAATTTCAAATATTAGGAAGAAACATTCAGCATCTTTTGGACATGTAATGAGAAGAGAACAGCTGGAGTATATTGTAACAACTGAGAAAATTAAGGGACGAAGAGATAGAGGGAAACAAAGAGATGAAATACCAGACAGCTTAAGAAAATGGCTTGGCAGAAGGTAAACAACAGAAACGATAAGTAATTGACGCGATCGAAGTTGTGGAGAGACATGATCACCTACGCCAGCAGCCACGGTACTTGATGATGATGAATTACTATAAAATGTAAATAAAAACATTTAACACAGCCAGAATTTTTCAATTTCAACGCCCGTAGTGAAAGAAATTCAAGCGTTCAGAATCACCATCAAGGGCGTTCTTCACGAGAATGCATGGGAAAAGACCCAGAAGACGATGGATAGATGCAATGACAGAGACATGTAACAACAAAGGAAAGTCATTAATTCAGACTGTTCGAGCAGCTCAAGAACGACAAATGATATAAACCACGACACCTTTTAGGTATCAATGAAAAGAGAAAAGAAGAAGAACAACACAGCCAGAAAGTTGGACATTAAAGCTACCGCTTCATAAAATTTATTGACAAAATGTAAAATTATTAACAACAGAAAAGCCACCGAGGCATGAAAGTAAAGGTAAAACAAAAAAAATAACACATAAAAATGGCATAATAACAGTGCACTTAACTGGCAAAGACAAACATATCTCGACATGGAAGCTATTGAGACATGCAATCGGAAATGTCAAGCTTAGCTAAATGTAATAAAAGATCAGGCTAGCAGTGGCCAGTATAACATGAACATTTTGGAAAAACAGACAATAGTGTTTAACAAACAAAAGTGCAATATCTATTTTTGGTTCTATTTCTTCTAATCATGTCAAATCTTCGCAATTAAAACTGGCTATCAAAAACCGCAATTTTACTTTTTTGAGTCTTAATTGCACACGCTTTTATTGATTCTTCAATTCGCATCATAACGTTATCATTGAAATTCAGTCTATGTCTGTCTTTGCCAATTCGCTGTGTAATCTATCGCGATGGCATTCAGTATATATGTCTGTCTTTGCCAATTCGCTGTGTAATCTATCGCGATGGCATTCAGTATATATGGCGTTGTCCACTCTTACTGACGGTTGAAATAAGTCTTTTGTTGATAGTTGGCAGTGACTGCCAGAAATTTTCCGTGAAGCTTATCTCATGGCAGATACTCCCAATATCTGAATGGGCAGGTCCGGCATAAGAGTGAACATGGCAAACGATGTGATAAGGTTGTCACGCTTTTTCTCTTGCGTCTTTTACATTTAAACTACTTTAGGGTCTGAAATTGATGTGCCATTTATTTTCTTTGTCTTTTCATGTACTCCGATTTTTTGTCGGATTTTCCCAGTTTTCATTTCCACTAAATGTGAAATATCCAATGGTACCTAGTAAATATGATTGTGTCTCATTTTGGGTCTATCAATATGCCGCTTCACTTCTATAAATTCATTGTACAACAGTTATTTAGTGAAGCAACTATCATCATGTTTGCTTTATGCGTTTACCATCTTCTAACTTCTGACGAGGCTTCTTGTAATTCATTTTCAAAGAAGGAATTTGCATGAATGCCGGTTTTAATCTCAGTGTACACTGGCCTCCTCAACATTCAGCTAAGAGCGTCCTAAATGTCCTGGTCATACAGACATACATGCTACGATTTTAGCCATTTATTATGACTCTTTATATGTGCGTCATTTGTAATTTGTTTTGCTCAAAATGCATTAATACGTTTTTCTCGAGATGTATTTTCATTTAAAATATGTTTTCCTTTTCTCCACTTAACATAACAAATTCTTCCATTTTCTCAAAAAAAAAAAAAAAAAAAAAATCTAGGTCCTCTAGTTCACATCTCTGTTGTCTTATTTAAATCTTTTTTTTTCTGTCCCATACAAAAAACTGAAAATGAATAAAACATTACAGTTCTTATTTCAGCTTCGATACATGTGTTTACGAGATAGGAATATGTCTTGCTGCTAAAGGTGTGTTTTTTATGCTTCCTGCGCGTCTGTGCATCATTGTTTGGCATTATCCATTCTTATTTTTTTTTATTTTTGCAATTTTCATGATTTCTTTACCATTTCTTTTAATTCTAACATTTATGTTCTATACGTTATTTCTGTTTATGCCCTCGAAGAGAAACTCGTCAAATACAGAAACTTGACACGATATAACACTCAAATCTGTGTTTAATAATGCAATAAACAATTCATGCAAACATGTAGTTGACGGGTGAAGCAAAAGTTATATTCAAACCAACAAAGAGATACAAATATGCTCTTAATGACCATTCTTGTTACTATATACAAGTTGGGCAAAAAAGAGAGGGATTGATAAGAACGTAAATACAAATGCACAATCTGCTTTCTTGTTTTGATTACTTTTCAATAGTGTTAATTCATAATCATCCAAAACTGGCGTAGGTGATCATGTCTCTCCACAACTTTCGATCTCAACAGTAATTTATCATTTCTGTTGTTGACCTTCTGCCAAGCCATTCTCTTAAGCTGACTGGTATTTTTTTTTCTGTGCTTCCCTCTATCTCTTCGTCCCTCATTTTTCCCAGTTGTTACAATATATTCCAGTTGTTCTCTTCTCATTACATGGCCAAAAATTGATGAATGTTTCTTCCATTATATTGGAAATTAGCTCTCTTTTTGCTTTGACCTCTCTCAGAACATCTTCATTACTCTTCAAAGCTGTCCATGGTACTCTCAACATTCTTCTGTAAAACCACATTTCTACATACTTCAGTTATTTTCTTGTCTGTTGTCCTGTTGTCCCTGATTCACATCCATATGTTAAGATTGGCTCTAAATAACATTTAAGAACTCTTTTTCTTGTTTCTATTGTCAAAAATGGATTGTATAGTATCTTCCTCATTTTTGGAAAGCTGCTTTTGCCTAAGCCATTCTGCATCTCACCTCTTTTGTACATCTTCCGTCTGAGGTTAACAAAGTTGCCACATATTAAAATTCATTTACCTGTTTTAATATTGTTCTATTTGTCTTTATTTTGCACTGAGGTGATGTCTTTTTCTTTGTTGTCACCATTACCTCTGTCTTTTTACTATAAAGGCTGAGTCCTTTTATTTTTGTTTTCTTTCACTATAATTTCCAACATTTCTTGTAACTCATTTTCACTCTTAGTAGTGTTAATTAAAACCATGTGAAACATTGTTTCTTGTTTTGATTAATTATCAATAGTGCTAATTAACACAACGCAAAACACTGCTTTCTTGTTTTGATTACTTATCAATCATCATAATCATCATTATGTGCCATACCGATTGGCGTAGGTGATAATGTCCCTCCACAATCTTCTATCTATAGTGCATCGTATCAGTTCTGTTGTTGACTGTTTTCCATGCCATGACACCAAGCTATCCAGTATTTTCTCTCTTTGTCGCCCGCGATCTCTCTTTCCTTTTATTTTGCCAGTTGTAACCAAGTATTCCAACTTTCCTCTTCTCATGATGTGCCCGAAAAATGTTGATTGCTTCTTTCTGATGTTTTTTAAGAGCTCCCTTTTTGTGTTGGTCTTTCCGAGAACTTGAGAACTTCCTCATTGGTCTTTTTAGCTGTCCATGTAACTTTCAACTATAAAAATATAGTTTTTAACAAAAAAATCTGTTCACGGCAGATCGAAACTAGAAAATGTAGCAATGCTCAACGGTTTTTTTTTTTTTTTTGCCTTACCAAGAAAAAGCAAAAAGTCCAAATTCAGCCAGACATGACAGTTGAACCAACAAGAGAAAAAATGGACATGTCAGGTTTTTTTTTCCCCCATCTATAAATTGTTTAATTTATTATTGGTATGCAGGTTCGCATTAAAGAAAAACTATGAAAGATTACGGCATGTCACATGAGAACTGTTAAGCTGAATAATTAGTAGAGAAGGCTTAACCAAGGGACTAAGAAACAACCAGGAGTTTCAAGAACTAACAACAGATCGTCATTTGTTCAGTACTATGACTTCAGCCTTGTTTGCCCGATAGGAACATGAATGAACATGACTGATGTCTACATGAATGTAGTTCTTGCTTGTTTAAAACAAAACAACTTAGTTTAAAGAAAAACACCCCAATCATAACTTATGATTGACAAGTAATCATCAGCAACCAGTTCATTTGATTCCCAAAAACCAACCCGCACGAACCGAGACATGCAGTAAATAGTTTTTATATGACAAGGATACATTAAAGCTCCTAATGTAAATAATTCGACAAAATCAACTTTGATCAAAACAAAATATGATTCTGGAGACATAAAGTGACAGATATTCCTCTAAATATGACATAAGGTGTGCTCAAATAGACATGTTTATTTCAGCCGGTTATACAATTGGAGTAACCTTGACCTCATTTACGTAAATTTTCTGAAAATAAACCAAGGTTTCCCCGATGTTGAATGACAAGCAAACATTTATTTTACGTATTTACAAAAATAAAACAAAAGCGGTTGTTTCCCCATTCACAGATAACATTTGACTTGATTGACATAGCTACGACTCTTCAATGAAACACGTGCCAGTCCACGTGCATCTATTGATTGGATGAGTGTATTTGTATATACATTTGATATAAGTGTAAGAAAAAATATCACGTATAAATTGTATGTTACATCTTTACAGGTCATCTTCTTTCCTTCATTTGTCTTTCAGCATCTATGGGAGATATAGTACGCGATTTTTTGCTTTTCTGATTGCTTGTTCAGCAGGTTATATTTCCTAGTGCTTTTAATATTACATTTTTTTTCTCGTCTTTGGTATGATGATCGCGCAGCGTTTCTCGAGAAAGCAACGCTAACTGCTCTATAGATAATCAGTTAGAAAATGTAGAATATAATTTACATGTGATTGTCCATACTTTATTATATATATATATATCAATGCAACAAACATCAAAAGAGTTCATACCACGAGTGAGGACAAATTCAAGAAAAAAATTGATGATAGATGACATTTTGCAGCTAATGGATACAAGAAGAAGAAATAAAGTAAATAAAGATGAGTATAAGAGATTAGGGTCCGCTATAGCTCAGTGGTTAGTTAACTGGACTACAAAGGACAAGGGGTAGGGTTCGATCCAAACCGACGGCTTTCGGGTTCACCCAGCCTTAAATGGGTACCGAATTTTTTTCTGGGAAAGTGAAGCGGCGCGGGCGTAATACCGACCACATTACCCCAAAAATCATGTACTGAAGGTCTGTATAATTTATGGTCACTAACACCATCTTCCTTATACGCCACTTGGCGTGACGGGGGTACTTTACTTTTTTTCAAATAAGAGATTAAATAAAGGATTTGTAGTAAAATGCAATTAAGCAAAAGAAGCATGGCTAAAAGAGAGATGCAAAGAGATTGAAATGCAACAAAAAGGAGATGTTAAGCTATATACAAACAAATTGAGGAATTAACAGGAAGAAAAGCGCAATCAAAAACTGGATGTCTAAGATCAAAGGAAGGAGAACTGTTGATTGATCAAAAAAACATAAGGTAACGATGGACAGAATACAATAAATATCTTTATAATGATGAACGAACGGAAGTAAATATTAAGGATAATGGAGAAGGACCAGAAATACTCAGAGAAGAAGTGGAAGACACCTTGCGCAATATGAAAGCAGGCAAAGCTCCTGGAACAGATAATATAACTAAAGAAGAGATTGAAGCTATGGGTGATTTTGGAATAGAAATAATAACAAAAATATTGAATGACATCTACAACAGCGGATATATACCAGACGACCTGCTCAAATCAATATTCATAGCCCTACCAAAGAAATCGGGTGCGATTGAATGCGATGATCATCGCACAATAAGCCTTATGAGTCATATGACTAAGATATAACTAAGAATCATTATGCGAAGAGTGCGAAACAAAATCAGTCCAGAAATTAGCGATGAACGGTGTGGTTTTGTTAGAGATAAAGGAACAAGACATGTCATTTATATAATAAGATCTTTAGTAGAAAGAGCCATAGAGGTGAAAACAGATCTATACCTATGTTTCATAGATTACAAGATTATAAGTAAAGCACCAAGAAATAATAAAAATTTTAGAAAGTATAAACGTAGACAGCAAAGATCTAAGAATAATAAAGAACATGTACTGGCAACAAACATAAGAACTGGAAACCAATTGGGAATGTTTCAACAAATAAAACAGAATGTTAGACAAGGTTGTGTGCTGTCACCAGATTAGTTTAATATTGATAGTGAGATTATTTTAAGATCCGTAACGGGCATGCCTCAAATAACAATTGGAGGTCATAATATAAATAATCTAAGGTATGCTGATGATAAAGTCTTAATCGCTAATAGTGAAAATGAGTTACAAGAAATGTTGGAAATTATAGTGAAAGAAAGCAAAAATAAAGGACTCAGCCTTAATAGCAAAAAGACAGATGTAATGGTAACAACAAAGCAAAAGACATCACCTCAGTGCAAAATAAAGACAAGTGGAACAATATTAAAACAGGTAAATGAATTTTATTATGTGGCAACTTTGTTAACCTCAGACGGAATATGTACAACAGAGGTGAGATGCAGAATGGCTCAGGCAAAAGCAGCTTTCCAAAAAATGAGGAAGATACTATGCAATCCATTTTTGACAATAGAAACAAGAAAAAGAGTTCTTAAATGTTACGTAGAGCCAGTCTTAACATATGAATGCGAATCATGGACAATAGGACAACAGACAAGAAAATCAATGGAGTCTTTAGAAATGTCGTTTTACAGAAGAATGTTGAGAGTACCATGGACGGCTAAGAAGAGTAATGAAGATGTTTCTTCAAAGCAAAAAGGGAGCTAATTTCCAATATTAGGAAGAAACAATCATCATTTTGTGGCTATGTAATGAGAACTGGAATATATGTAACAACTGGGAAAACTATGTAATGACACAACTGGAATATATTGTAAAAACTGGGAAAATTGAGGGACGAAAAGATAGAGGGAAGCAAAGAGAAAAAAACAAGAGACAGCTTAAGAGAATGACTTGGCAGAAGGTCAACAACAGAAATGATAAATTACTGTTGAGATCGAAAGTTGTGGAGAGACATGATCACCTACGCCAGCAGGCCCAGTACTTGATGATGATGATATATATATATATATATATATATATATATATATATATATATATATATATATATATATGTGTGTGTGAATATGCGTGTACTTACTTTTGTCGTATGAGTGTGTGTAGTATGACTGTCTAATTTCTGTGAGCAGATGGTTCGGAATAAAAAGAGAGAACAAAGTACTAGACAAAGGAGTCCAAATGAAAGCCACAACATCAACACGTTGCTGTAAAAGGCCCATAAGTGATATGCTATTCCTGTGCTGCTGGCCGACGGCATCGAGAAACAGTTTCTGCACTGCTCCACGACAGTCAACGACAGAACGCTCGATACAAGACGAAGACGAGACGAGTGTCACTCATTCTCTTGTAGATAACTCCCATCACGAGAAACCTCACTAAAAACCGAAATAATTACCTGATAAATCCCTCAACATGACCATTAAATATAACATTACATAAGAAGCAATTCACTTTTTACTAGTGTCACTGACCTCAATTTAACTACTATTGAGAGCCTACTACAATTGGAGTCGGACGCCAGAACGAATAGTTCCATGTTAAAGTTTAGCGAGCAAAGAGCGAACCCTGATTAACAATGGTAAGAAACTTGATGTTTGCTGCTGTCTGAGAAAGTAACATTCAAGAACAGGTTCAGACTATTGTTACAATGATAATGTTAACTCAAGAACAGGTTCAGACTATTGTTACAATGATAATGTTAACTCAAGAACAGGTTCAGACTATTGTTACAATGATGACGTTAACTCAAGAACAGGTTCAGACTATTGTTACAATGATAATGTTAACTCAAGAACAGGTTCAGACTATTGTTACAATGATGATGTTAACTCAAGAACAGGTTCAGACTATTGTTACAATGATAATGTTAACTCAAGAACAGGTTCGGACTATTATTACAATGATGATGTTAACTCAAGAACAGGTTCAAACTACTATTACAATGATGATGTTAACTCAAAAACAGGTTCAGACTATTGTTACAATGATGATGTTAACTCAAGAACAATTTCAGACTATTATTACAATGATGATGTTAACTCAATAACAGAATCAGACTACTGTTACAATGATGATGTTAACTCAAGAACAGATTTAGACTACTATTACAATGATGATGTTAACTCAAGAACAGGTTCAGACTACTATTACAATGATGATGTTAACTCAAGAACAGGTTCAGACTACTATTACAATGATGATGTTAACTCAAGAACAGGTTCAGACTACTATTACAATGATGATGTTAACTCAAGAACAGGTTCAGACTACTATTACAATGATGATGTTAACTCAAGAACAGGTTCAGACTACTATTACAATGATGATGTTAACTCAAGAACAGGTTCAGACTACTATTACAATGATGATGTTAACTCAAGAACAGGTTCAGACTACTATTACAATGATGACGTTAACTCAAGAACAGGTTCAGACTACTATTACAATGATGATGTTAACTCAAGAACAGGTTCAGACTACTATTACAATGATGACGTTAACTCAAGAACAGGTTCAGACTACTATTACAATGATGATGTTAACTCAAGAACAGGTTCAGACTACTATTACAATGATGATGTTAACTCAAGAACAGGTTCAGACTACTATTACAATGATGATGTTAACTCAAGAACAGGTTCAGACTACTATTACAATGATGATGTTAACTCAAGAACAGGTTCAGACTACTATTACAATGATGATGTTAACTCAAGAACAGGTTCAGACTACTATTACAATGATGATGTAAACTCAAGAACAGGTTCAGACTACTATTACAATGATGATGTTAACTCAAGAACAGGTTCAGACTACTATTACAATGATGATGTTAACTCAAGAACAGGTTCAGACTACTATTACAATGATGATGTTAACTCAAGAACAGGTTCAGACTACTATTACAATGATGATGTTAACTCAAGAACAGGTTCAGACTACTATTACAATGATGATGTTAATCGACACTTTGAAACAGTTTAGTGATCCTCAATTATGATGCAATGTAATGTTCCCACATAATATGAAGTGTTTTGCTCTGATATCTTTTTGTGTGCAATTAACAAATAGAATGAGAGAACGAGAGAGACAGGAGCACTAACAGACATTGCCTAAAGGTAACGATGATGCAGATGATCTATTATGTTGAAGCAATGAGTCACCTATGAAGTTTAGTGACAAACGATAATTCACAAACAGCAGAGATAGAATCAAGATGCAACAAAGCTTGTGAAATCATTGGACAATTATCACTACTATTGTCCAACAAGAAATAACTCTGGAGGCAAAACGAGCACTATACAATACAATATTCATCCCAATGTTGTGCTGCCAATGCCAGACCTGGACCATAGATGCAAGAACAATAAGAAAAATAACCTCTACTGAGATGAAATGGGTTAGATGAATGACATGAATCAGTGTGAGAGATAAGATCAGAAATGAAGAACCGAGAAAAAGGCTAGGAATAGCCCCCGCCAAAGAATATATAAGGAAACTACAGATACACATGGAGACAAATAATAATAAATGAATATTATTATACAGGGGAACTTCCGAGGCGATAATCAGCGAATCAATTCAGAGGAAGAGCTATGTTTGCAGCACTCGGAAAAATTGACAAATAATCAGCAACAGAAAAAAAAAGATGGACCAAAGCAGGATGTCAAGCATGGCGCCTTGCCACGAATAACCAAACGCAACAGATAAAATGGTTTGGCCACGTGACAAGGCAGAAAGATCAAACAGAACACAAGGAGCCTTCAGCAAACGTTGTGAGAATGCCAGACCCAAGGGTCGAGCACGAGAAAGATGGATCGATGGAATATTAGAAGCACTAGGAAATATAACAGCAGCAGAGGCGAACAGAAGAGCAAAAGACCGCAAATTATATCTCCCCTCGACGCTGAAAGGCAGATGAGGAAGGAAAGAAGAAGAAGAATGAGTCACCCCTCCCTGCAACTGTTTTCTACCAACATCTCCCCGGTAAAGATCATTCTGCACACTGCCTTGGAAACCTGGCATGGATTATCTCGCCGAACAAAAGGATTCATTGATAATATAAAACTTTGTATCTAAGAGATCTGTTGACAAAAATCCATAAATGCCATTGAATGCAAGCGTTACAGAAGAATACCTAGAATACCATCGACATAGATAAGAATGAAGGTGTCTATTTTGCATTAAATTAATATTCCACAGATCTTGTTCCTAAGGAACAAGGAAAATAAAACATTTTACTCATAAAAAACGACATGATAGCCTTGAGATAATCGTTATGGAAGTTATGGTATTGGATAGACGTGAGAAAGGAAGACCAACCGAAGGTGGGAGATATCACATACATCTGGCATTAAACGCTGCACATGTTAGACATCTCACACTGGATAGAGACAAGCTATCAGAGTAGCTGTCATGGAATCCAGATTCCACCAGTGACAAGCTAGATGATTATTATGACACATCTTTGCTTATCTCCTATTGCTGCACTGTCGAATAATGGAGACGTGCCTTTGCACCACACAGTGCATAGTTCTACAATTGTTCTTCTTTCATGTTTATATCCTCCTTTGCACCAAACAGTGCGTAGTTCTACAATTGTTCTTATTTCATGTTTATATCCTCCTTTGCACCACACAGTGCGTAGTTCTACAATTGTTCTTCTTTCATGTGTATATCCTCCTTTGCACCACACAATGCGTAGTTCTACAATTGTTCTTCTTTCATGTTTATATCCTCCTTTGCACCACACAGTACATATTTCTACAATTGTTCTTCTTTCATGTTTATATCCTCCTTTGCACCACACAGTGCATAGTTCTACAATTATTCTTCTTTCATGTTTATATCCTCCTTTGCACCACACAGTGCATAGTTCTACAATTGTTCTTCTTTCATGTTTATATCCTCCTTTGCACCACACAGTGCATAGTTCTACAATTGTTCTTCTTTCATGTTTATATCCTCCTTTGTGTGGGGGAGCATAAGCGCCTGCGACCGCAGGTCGCAATAGCAGGGTCGGCGCACCATCAGCTAACCAAGACCTAGCAGTTCTACCTCCTCGTGGTCTCCCCCGGTAACAGTCTGCGTCTAAACAGACTGGCTAACAGAAGCTAGAATCGACGTGTTCCCTGTAGTGGTGGCTGTTACTGATTGAGGATCCAGTATTGCAGTACATCTGGGCTGGACTAGTAGTTTCCCAGCGTAGCCTGGGACAGACGACCTCCAACCTCCAGTAAGAGCAGGGAATGTCAAGAAAGCCATTACGACCCGCCACATCTTATGAGTCAAAGGGCAAACATGCTCGTATCAACTCGTGGTAATCCGTCAACATCCTCCTTTGTCTTCCCTGATGAATTTGGTTGTATTTAATAGTTCCTGCATCTGACAATAAACGTATGTATATTGATATTGCTCCGTTTGACCAGCGTGTATTTATCAAAGCATTGGCACTGACCGCAGCCTTGTAGGATGTGTGATGTAGTCTGTAGTGCTTGTCCATGTGCACATGTTTGTGTTTCTAGTTGGTTGTGAACACTATGTACACGTGATTCTCAAGTCGACTGTGGGTTATTGTGTAGTCAGTAGATGACAACATGTTCATTTCGATCAAATAGACGATCATTTTTCTGCATCGATGTGGCGTTTCTGACATCTTTTATCAAAATCTTCTTCTGCTGGCATGTAATCGGTAAGTTAGATTGTTCAAATTTGCTGCTATCTTTGGCCAGTGTTTCAGCTTTCTTATTTCCTTGTATACCACAGTGGGACGGGATCCATTGTGAAGAGATTTTCTTTGGCTACGAACCTACATGTCGTCATATTTCTCTCATTTCTGGTAGTTTCGTGGAGTCCTTTAAGTACCTGTACTTTTAAACAAACAGCTCTATATAAGTTACACGGGTAAGGTAATAGATTTCCTCTGCCGCTATGATCATGATTTCAGCTTCAGGGTTAAAGATTTGTACAGAACACTCCTGTTAGAATAATAAAGAGTTTTATTTTGTGATTCTACAATGAAAAGAAGGTGGGAAAGAATTCTATATCGGTGGATGAGAAAACATACTTTCCATTTTAAATCTTCAAAATTTCCAATTCTCTTGTCCGTGTATGTGTTTCCTTGCTAAACATGACGAGTTCTGGTGTTATATGATCACGATAACAGTGATAACAAGTTTCTACAGGCTCTTCGATCTGTCCTCGACAAATCATAATTTTTTGTCCTCAATGTAACTGTCTTATCCTGACATTAAGATCAATTCATTGAATTAATTTCTTATCAGTTCATAACACCATTTAAAAATTAAAACAATTTATAAAATTGCATAATATAATTCTTTAAAAATTAAAACAATTTATCAAGTTGCATAATATAATTCTTTAAAAATTAAAACAATTTATAAAGTTGCATAATATAATTCTTTAAAAATTAAAACAATTTATCAAGTTGCATAATATAATTCTTTAAAAATTAAAACAATTTATAAAGTTGCATAATATAATTATCCCGTGTGTTACCGGGGCTTCATTATGAGGGAAGTAGAGAATAGTGACACTGTAACCTTCCAGGCATGTCGTAAGAGGCGACTAAGGAGGTTGATCGATGGCTTGACAAGCTGTCATTGTAAAAAGTATTGTTATGGAAACAGAGCCATAGATTTTAGAAGTGGTGATCTCTGCAATATGTGCCATTTTGGCATGCAAGGTTTCTGCTTTTGAGATTATGGTTCTGCCCTATGTGACGTCTTCGGCTCGAAAGGACAATAGATAGATAATATAATTCTTTAAAATACGTATTACAATTTTTAAACACTCTGAATCAAAACATTTTAGTTTTAGACTATAGCTAGCTCTCAATACAGAGGTAGAAATTGCCTTTGAGAAAATAATAGACATTATTGGGCAAAGACCAGTAAATTTTGCAGATGTGTATGTTGCATATGTCGAAGATCAACGACTATGACATTTAACGGATGCACCACAAAACTCCAAGAAATATCGAAAGCATTAAACATACATGAAACACAATTATGATTACTGTTCTTCTACCACCAATCATAATGAAGAAATTCAAACACGTGACAAGAGAAATCATACGAATCTTTGCGAGTGATGCAAAATTGATGTTCCTGCATTTAGAAATGCTATCAGTTCTCAGATTTTATCAGTAGAGCATTATTTCTCTTGCTTGAACCGTAATTGCGAAATGCGTGTGGCGTTGATGAATTTGACCTTACAAAAGCCACTAACTGTAGTAATGACATTGTTAACAATAATAAAAATAACTGTAGCATCTACATTTATAGTTCAAAAGTAATATATATATATATATTCATCCACAAACTAAACGATTGCATAAAATTCGTAAGCTGAAGTAGTGCTAGATGCAATAAAGACATTCTCGTATATTGAGACGTCAAGGTGGAGGTAAGAAGGTAGTAGAGAAAAAATAAAATGGAAAGGAGGAAGAAGGAAAAGAAGAATATATTCTGATCACATTGTAGATTACCACACAAATAAGGCAATAAGAATAGACAATAATGAGTGATTTGTACACAGCGATGCACTTGTAACAAAAGACCCACAACTTGCTTACTATTTCAGTTTTCGACCAACATAGAACAATCTGCGACTCATATCTGACAGCTTGCGCCAGGATTGATGAACTTAGAACAATCTGCGACTCGTATCTGACAGCTTGCGCCAGGATTGATGAACTTAGAACAATCTGCGACTCATATCTGACAGCTTGCGCCAGGATTGATGAACTTAGAACAATCTGCGACTCATATCTGACAGCTTGCGCCAGGATTGATGAACTTAGAACAATCTGCGACTCATTTCTGACAGCTTGCGCCAGGATTGATGAACTTAAAAACAATCTGCGACTCATATCTGACAGCTTGCGCCAAGATTGATGAACTTAGAACAATCCAGATCCTACACCAGGTTTCCGACCTTAGAAACAGGCTAACAAGTCTGACCCAGGGGAGCTCGGATCGAGACAACAGACAACCTTGCACTCAAAAACGTCGTTCTGAAATAGGGTGTTTTAGTCTGAGAGGTATAATTGTCATGGCGCTGCTGCAAACCACTACACAGCACGTTTACGGCCGCTTAACGTCCTTTTAGGAGAGACTGACGAACAAGACTGGTTCGTCACTTCAGTTTTTCGTCGTCGGATGAAGTCGAGGAAGAAAATAAGAAAACACTTCATTTAAACACCCACCCACCCAAACAAGTTTATGTACAGAAAAAAAAACGTTATTAAAATGTCCAAATATAATCCAGCAAAGATATATTTCATCGTATGCTTACTGTTGTTGACTACCTGTTATTTCATTTTCATTTCTGACGTTTGAGCCATGGACGTCAACTCTTAGGTCGTTGGGTCCATAGCAACAAAAACAACACTCTTGATGTTCGTGCATAACTTGTAGTGCATCATGCTCCGCCTAAATGCTCTCAGAAACGACGATCGAAAAAAGGACTCACATATGACCCTCAATCCTCAATCATGAACAGACTACACGAATATCATATCAAGGTGAGAGATGGCAGACGAGAGTGATGTACCATCTGATTCAGATCTGTCGTGGGTGTGTTTATAACTCTGCTGCTCTGAATCGTGTTACCAAGATTGGGCTCACTTGTAGCTTCAACAGATCTCTCACTCGTCATCATCACCATCATCATCCTCGAGTACCGTGCCTGCTGGCGTAGGTGATCATGTCTCTCCACAACTTTCGATTTCGACAGTTATTTATTATTTTTGTTGTTGACTTTCTGCCAAGCCATTCTCTTACGTTGTCTGGTATCTTTTCTCTTTGCTTTATCTTGCTTACAGTAACTTTATGGCGATCGCGTACTACCTGTAGCACATGATGTCCCATACCGAACGAGGGTATTCCAATGGAATCCCCCTAAACGTTGTTGTGAATTCAATTATTATGGTGATTCATAATTGTACAAATAAATTATCCTGTTGACTTCTTTGTTTTGTTTACGGTTGGCTCCACCAACCTTTGACTAAAAAGTCTCACCACTAGGGAGTGGGATTGTTTCACTTCAGGTTACCCTCCCTTAGCCTTTTACTCTCCCGAACATACCTGCAAGGCAGCAGTGCAGCCGCAAGTTGTACTGTCTGCTGCAAACAGTAGCAGTTAATATTACCCGACCTGACCACATGATATTATATGATCTGTCACAACCTGGCACTAAACACAACTCTACCAACCGAAGACTGAATAAACTCTGATGTATTAAAAGTTAATCATTTTTTATTATGTAAGTGAAGAGTGTTGATGACAATGCATTATATCAGTATATAACATCTCAAGCTAGGTAAACTTCAAGCAACTCTTCTGTCTTAAATATGTTAGGTCGCTGAGTACTTCGACTACCGTCGGTGGTATATTTCAGCTAACATTATAGGTGGCTAGTTTTCTTGTCAACGATCTTTTTACGATTGCAATTTCTTGTTCTCACTAGTAAATGTATTGGTTCCCCTAATCTCTGATTTGAACTGATTATGAAGTTCACTGCTACACTGTAGATCTGTTCATTTCTGTGATACTGTATCTAGTAGTTCTGACCATTTAATTCTGCTCTCTGATTCGTCTGACTTGAGGCTGGCTTAAAGTTAGCTCTGCTGAATGATCTCCAATGAACGATAACTAACTGAAGACTATTCAGATGTCTCGCTAGCTAACTCTGCTGGTGCTAACTATGCTGCTCCTAAAGTGCTCTTCAAGGTTCTCTGCGAGACTATCTCTCTGAGGCTATCTGTCTATCTCTGAGACTTCCCCTAGGGCTATCAGACGTGTGATAATCGTTTTCTAGTAAATATACTCCTAATTTGTAACTGGCCACTAACCTGAGTTCTTTTCCTCATTGTCTGCTAATTTCTTTATTATCGTATCCGAACAAAGACATGGGGATTTCATGGGTTCAGATTAGAATCTATTCTAACCTGAGCTAGGAACAATGGCCTCTCTTTAACAGAAACTCTTAATTACTTGGCTCTTGTTTACCCCTTCCTTAACTGTTTCTGAACGTGCCATTTCACTCCTCGGAAGAGGCCACTTCTATCTATCTATTGACCTTTCGAGCCGTAACCGGCCCATAGGGCGTAGACCAAGATACACCTTCTCCTATATGAATTTTTGTTCTAGCAGTTTTCTTTTAAAGATATTTTATCAAATCTCGCCATCTGTCTCTGTTCTGTGCAAGCAGTTCTATCTCATTGAGGGAGCCGATTCCTGCTGCTCTTGCCTCTCTCATCAATGTTCTTCTCAGTGTCTCCCCGAGGCCACTTCGGTCCCTGTTAATTTGTATTTTAGTTAAATTTTCTATTTTTTTTTAAGATGAATGTCCCCTCTCCCAGATAAATGGAATCTAAGACAATCGTTCTCACACTTAAGGTGAATGTTAAAAGTATGTTTTTACTGACCTGAAGTTGACCTGAAGTACGTTCTATTAAGGTATTGTGACTAAGGCGTCATTTTGTCTGGTTTTAGCCTGATATAAAACATTGAACTTATGTGACCTGCATTTAGGTTGAGTTCAAAATTACATAAAAAGCTACAGTCATGATCGGTTAGGGAGCCGCGATAGCTCTGTCGTTAGTGAACTGGACTACAAAGGACAAGAGGTCTCCGGGTTTATCCAGCCTTAAATGGGTACCGGATTTTTTTTTCTGGAAAAGTAAAGCGGCACGGGCGTAATATCGACCACATTACTCCAAAAATCATGCACCGAAGGTCTATAAAATTATGTTTACTAACAACATATTCTCTATACACTGCTTGGCATGACAGGGCTATTTACTTACTTACATATTCGGTTAGCGACTTGTTGGCCGTGTTCTAAGGTTTTCTTCATTTGTTTTTTTCCAGTGTCATTGTTCGGTCAAGTCACCGCGGTTTATGTTCAAGTTCCTACTTCAGGTTACATATTTGTAACTATGACATTCAAATAGAGAACTAATAACTATGACATTCAAATAGAGAACTAATAACTATGACATTCAAATAGAGAACTAATAACTATGACATTCAAATAGAGAACTAATTTCCAATATCAGGAAGAAACAATCATCATTTTTTGGCCATATAATGAGAAGAGAACAACTGGAATATATTGTAACAACTGGGAAAATTGAAGGACGAAGTGATAGAGAGAAGCAAAGAGAAAAGATACCAGACAGCTTAAGTGAATGGCTTTGGCAGAAGCTCAATATCAGAAATGATAAATAATTGTCGTGATCGAAAGTTGTGGAGAGACAAGATCACATATACCAGCAGGTCCGGTACTTGATGATGATGAACTATTACATACATTTGTCAAGCCATTGTTACTGTTGTATATATTTGCCTAAACATTATCTAAATGTATCTATATCGTAATACAGAGTTACTGCGCTACGCAGGAATCCAGAGAGGACTTGTCAACCAAAAGAACACAGGTGTCGTTAGTCGCAACATGTTCAGGGATATACTCTCTAGGAGATCTGTGTACCTATTGGTTTATCCTCTGTGAAATGATGGATTACCTCTCGACTAAGCTAAACTGTTTGAGCATGCCTTTAAGGCAGTAAGCTGATTTTATATGTGAGGAAATAGTGAATAAACAAATGATAACAGGTTAGCGAGGTGGAGGTATTTCCTACTGAAAGTGGAGTGTGAAGAATCATTTTCTCCTTTTGTCTACCGGACACCCGTGCGGAAGATGGAGTACCAGTTTTCCCTCCTCCCAGTCAATTTTACGTGAAATAATTGTAGCAGATGGTGGACTGTGTTGTGTAAGCAGTTGGCAAGTAGCGCCGATATTGATATCCGCTTCGTATTTGCAGGCAGATGATCTCAATTTTAGAGTACAGCAACCACTGCCTTTCTAGAGAGATGAATGAGCCCCGCCAGGTTATTTTAGCTCGTTGCCATATATGACAGACAGACTCTGATTACATGACATATCCTACAAGGAACTGCGAAAGAAGCGAAAAGGAGCGATAGCAGAGAAAACGATGGGAAGAAAACATCTAAGAATGGGCAGGCCTAGGCTTTACAGAGTTTCAAGGAATGACTGAATATACAAATAGAGTAAAATTGAAAAAGAGCTTACAAATTTTGCTTTTAGGACACCGTTTGTCCTCTGTTAATATTTTTTTCGTTTATTATTATTATCAACATAGTTCATTCATGGTGTCTTATTATCTTGATCACGCCTTTGACATCATGCAGCAGGATTTGCTTTTGGGGCCTGAATAATTTCAGATCTCCAATGCAGATTTCTGCGTTAAAGTTAACTTGGTGTTCCACTTAACATATTTCCGCCGGTGCTGTTGAGTCTTTCACGTGGCAACATTCCTCTTTGGCAAGTCAAGTGTTGTGAGTGCGACCTTCCCCCGTTTGGAGTTTATATGCGGTTTACGTCAAAACTATTATTGCTGTTCAATGGCCGTCGTTGGAATTGTTTGATGTCAATTGTTTACAAGTTGCAACTCATTAGTACGGACTGCTTTGTCAAGTCAACAGACGGTTTAATTTCGGGAAGATTTTGCACCATCGTACGGTGTTTCGTGCGTTGTAAGCTGCATTCACTAGATTAATCGGTCGTTTGACGGCGCATCCATTGCTGTGTGGGTACGTCATCATGATGGCTAATCGTATATCCCTAAACCGACCGTACGCTTATAATGAAAGGCGAAATGATGGAGTTTTGTTCATGACTTTGCAGCCCCGGTGTAAATTGGTTTATCATTTCACAAATTCACATTGCAGGGGAGATGTGAGAGCTTACGGACTATTGTTCGCTATACGATGATAATAATCCGACGAATATCTGTTTCATATGTTCCGATTTGGATACAAAAACAATGTCCTAACATCATCAAGCGCTATACATTACAAAAAATATGACGATCAACATTTTCAGGAGGACGTGAACTTCCGGTCAATATAGCGGATAGTCGACAGAAACCGTTAAAGTCTGTGTCTGAAAGATGTACCTCGTCGCAGTTTCCTCATATTCCAAGTCCGGCGTGCTGCCGCGGCTATTGAGTTAAGTGCTCTGTGCACACCGTGAGCTGTGCGTCTCATTCATTTTGATCGTGTTTCGATATTCTGATTGTTTATGATGGATGATGATATTGTATTACGGGGAAAAGGTGGCAGTGTTCACTTTCTGTGCGGTTTCGCCTTATGTCTTTTGGCGTGTGCTGAGACTACTATGATGGGGACTGCACCTACCTTTCTTTGTTTGGGAGATGAAATGTTGATTCGGGTGATTCCACTGGCACGGGCGGTTGAGAAGTTATGCATTTTAATTCGTTTGCAGTGATACCGGGGCCTTCCATAACCATAATCATAACATTCATGAAATATATCATGAATTCATGAAATATCATTAATTATTGCCTCAAGCAAGAAAAAAATGTAAAAAGGGTGGGGGGGGAATCAATATGTAAAGAGTTATGTTATCACAGTTTGTATACTGGGTCTCATTCGCCAGGTAAACCGACATCTCTTTAATGGTTCTACCACTAATGTTGATATTATAGAGAAATATGCCTCATTTGGGTGTCCGGTTAGCGCAATCGATAGGCGGTTGGCTTACCACGGCAACAGCCGGGGTTCGTACCCTGGCGAGGACACCTGGGTTTTACTAATTCCCTAAAAATTAGTAGGAGCCGCGATAGCTCAGTGGTTAGTGAACTGGACTACTACGGACAAGGGGTAGGGTTCGATCCCAACCGACGGCTCCGGGTTCACCCAGCCTTAAATGGGTACCGGATTTTTTCTGGGAAAGTAAAAGCAGCACGGGCGTAATACCGACCACATTACCCCAAAATCATGTGCTGAAGGTCTGTAAAATATAGGGTCACTAACCCATATTTCCCTATACGCCACTCGGCGTGACGGGGGGTACTTTACTTTTTTATGCCTCATTTTGTAAGAGATGTGACGTCATTGTAACATGATCTGGAAGAAACTACCATTTGCCCCGAGACAGATAATAATTATTGAAGAAATGCAGGGTTCCGTATCGAGTGAGACAAACATGTAAAAGAATGAAATTTTCTAATATGTTCACATCATGAATTCATATACATTTTATCATTCAGTCATTAACTCTCGAATGACGCAATATAGAAATAATAGAATAATTTATTTATGTTTTCTTTAAATATTACCTTAATTCCCCAAAGTAAATTGGAATTGATTAAGAGATTACATTTATCGATTCACGAGCAAAATTTATTACAGCGAGTGATGTCTGACGTCTGATTCTAAAGAATATCATTTCAACAATTCGTGTCTCTGTTAGTGATACAACTTTTTGGATGTGCTTAATTAAAATAAAGTAGAGAAGAAAGAGCTTGTTAGCTGTGGATCGTTCTACGTTGTAATTTATTTCTCTAATGAGATTAAGAAGAGAATGCTCTTATAGTATCAGTTCTCAATTAGGCCCTTTAGGTACTTTTGATTTTTGTGACTTCTTCTTCCTCTCTTTCCTCTTCATCTTCTTCTTCTAGTACCTTTCCGCTCCCTGTGAACATAAGTCTTAAACAAACACTTTCTAAGTCGTTCTGTTTCCTGCCATTCTTTAAGATCATTCCGTGCCTTCCCCATCATCTTCATCTCTGCTTTCATTGTCTTCTCCAAGAATATTTGGTCTTACTCTATGTCTTTTTACTTGGGGATTCCAAAAAAGG